>CM061560.1:277132704-277679612 GCA_030864225.1 Capsicum baccatum var. pendulum
GGTGGGCTATGAGTTGTTAGAATGGATAGAATTAGTTAGTTGGTTGTTTTGTCCTTTTGTGCGAACGTTATTATATGGGGTGGTATACATGGTAAGACGAGGGTAAAAATGGATAATTTGGGTCTTCGAGAGGAAAAATTAGGCGTCTACAATTGACTGGCTAGAGGATTAGTACATTTAAAATTTGATATCTAATAAGTCGAACCATTAAGCAGAACCATCCACCGGTCCACCTGATCCACCCGATAAGCAGTGGATGTTCCATTTTGTGTCTTAATATAATATAAGCACATATAAAAAAAGGTAGCCCGGTGCACTAAAGCTACCGCTATGCGCGGTGTTCGGGGAAGGACCTCATCACAAGGGTGTATCATATACAGCCTTACCTTGCATTTCTGCCGAGGCTGTTTCCAAGGCTTGAACCCGTGACCTCCTGGTCACATGGCAGCAACCCCTTCTTATAAGCACATATATTATAAATAATAAGTCAAACAATCAAAAATTTTTGCAAAAATATATTTTAAGAAACCTATAATCGAGAATGAAAATCTGCAAACTAATTAGTTCAATTATTTCTAAGGGAAAAAACTTCAAAAGTAAATTTGCTAGATCTAGTTAAAAAAAAATTGATGGTCACCTGCAATGGAACTAATTTGTAAGGATTATACAATACTTCAAGTTGATAAACTTTTTGTAAAGAAAAATAAAATCATGATCACAGTCAAAGGCGGATCTAGAATTTTAAGCTTTTGGATTTCAAATTAAGGCTACTAATTGTAGTCAACTCAGTTTGATTATATATGTGACAGATTTGATTTATCGACTTTGATTTGTAAACATGCTAAAATCTATAATGGGACCAATCGGGTGATGGTGTTTAACCGTTGGGGTTATCAATTTTACATATAAGAAAATGTCTTGCAATTCGATTAAATGATAGTAGTAACTAATACTGATAAGACAATAGCACTTTACTGTTCAATTCATGAAACTGTATAGACTATATCTTATATCAAGACATAAAGATTGTGACATATAATCAAATGATAAATTGCAAAAGGTAAAAAAAGAATCTAACCTTACAGTGGAAATGGAAAGGTTAAAATAATTGCTCCAAAGTTTCTTTTAAATCTATAGTTTCCCTCTCACAGAAAATGAAAAGACTTGTGACTATTTTCAGTGTAGAGACGTTTTGATTTAGGAATCCAAATTAAACTATTTGCCTAAAAGATTAGGAATGTTAAACTATTTATTTATTGAGAAGATTTAGGATCAATTCACACATATTTATGTTTACTAGTAATATTAATAATTGTAAATATGGCCATTCCATGGAATGCACAAGCCAAAGTTTCCTTTGCAATTTCCTTAGAACTACGTATATATTACTATTACTAATTTATACGGAGAGGAATTTGAGAGGAGCTTAGGATCGTTTTTAGGACAATTAAGCTCTCTGGCGGACTTTACAAGACATGTTAAATTTTTCATACCCTATGTAATACTCCCTCCGTCCTAAATTAAGATGACATATTGATTAAAAAAAAATAATTAACAACATGCCTAATTTACCATAATACCCCTATTAAATGATGTTTACATTTTAATTTGAAGAAAAATAATTAATGCAAAGGGCAAAACATGAAGAAAAAAATTATCTCTTCTTGATTAATGAAAAAAAACAAGTAAAATAAAAATCAAATCAGAAATTTGGGACGAGTAATTTGGGATGGAGGAGTAATATATTGCTTTAGAGAGACATCTTGAATATCCCATGTATTAATGGGTATTCGAAAAGAGGTCCAACATCACCACGATTTCCAACATCACCACAAAATCATGGGATATATATTCATAAATCGATCAGACCATCTTGAATATGTCATGAACTCTTGGATATTTATAAAGAGATTCAGATCTCCAATGTTCCACAAATTCGGAAGATATTCATAAACAGATCAACAATTTCCAATATCTTATAAATTCATATGCGATGTTGATAAATAGATCAAGAGATTCTCTTCTTGATAATCAGATACATCAAGAAGATTTACAAAAACCTCCTTTCATGGACATCAAATCCAAATATTCTTAACAAATCTAAGATTAAACGAGTGTGTAATAGCAAATCCGTCATTTAAGGAAGGAAACAAGAATATAATATTCCATTTTTTTAGTTTTTTAGACTTATTAGTGTTGGCAGTTTCAAATATCAGAGTGAAGACTTTTATCTTAATATATGAACATATAATAGCAGTTTAAAAGCTGAGGATTATTCATTTTCTTATCGGGTAAACCGTAAGTCATTAATATTATCATATTCATTTGTTTACCGCTGAATATAATAAGTGTTTATTGTAAAATTAAAGGATAAAGCTCATAAAATTGTTGGGCCAAAACAAGTCTTCTCTTACATTGAGAATTGATGTGGTGAGAGACTCTCTTACATTTAGTCGATACATCGTCTAATAATTGCTCAATAATTATTAATACTGTTAAGTCGAACCATTAAGCATAATCATCCACCGATCCGCTCACTTTTTGTATTTTTTTACACTTAATTAATGCTAACAGCTTCCTTCCATATACGAGTGGAAAGTTTTGTCTTAATATAAGCACATAAATTATAAATAATAAGTCAAACAATCATATATTGTAAGAAGCCTTTAATCTTGATCTAGAATGAAAATTTTCAAACTAATTAGTTCAATTATTCCTCAAGGGAAAAGTTCCAAAAGTAAATTTGCTAGATCTAGTTAAAAATTCGATGATCACATGCAATGGAACTGATTTGTAAGGATTATACAGTACTTTAAGTTGAGAAACTTTTTGTAAAAAAAATAAAATCATGATCACAGTCAAAGACAGATTTAGAATTTTAAGCTTATGGATTTCCAATTAAGGTAAGTTATGAGTCGACTCGGTTCGATTTTTGATTTGTAAACATGCTAAAGTACATAATGGGACCAATAAGGTATTCATTATTGATTAATCGATGATGGTGCTTAACAATTCGGCTTATCAATTTAACCGATAAAAAATGTCTTTGCAATTCGATTAACTGATAACTCAATACTGATACGACACTAGCATTTTACTGTTCAATTCATGAAACTGTATTAGTCATAGTATAGACTATGTGTTATAACACAAGACATAAAGATTGTGACAAATAATCAAATGATAAATTGCAAAAGATTAAAATAAAAATGCGCTAAAATTGAGTTAAGAGGATAATAAGATCCCCGTGAAGTTGGAGTGTGTCGTAGCAAATTTGATCATAGTTCAAAGGGTCAATAGATGCTTTACTCTTGAAGTAATCCTATTAATAATATTTTAAAACTTTAAATTTGATTTCTATTATCACTTGTTCTCTGTCTTTTACTTCAGGCATAGTGACTAACTAAAGTGGGTAAAAGACAAAAAATAGCTTATATTTTTATAAATATCTAATTAAAATTGACATTTGGGATTGCACCCGCAGATCGAAGAAAAAGTTTCATAATTCAGATAGTTAGATGGGAGAATGTCGCTGAAGAAAACCAAGTCCTAACTAAGTCCAGCTAAGTAAAATGAATAGAGGGAGTATCATTTTCTTTAATAAACTTTTATTTTAGTGCCATTAGCAACTACTTCATTTAGTTTTAGTTGATTCTTTTACTAAAAAAAAATTATTTCAATTTAATTGTTTCATTCATAAAAGAATAAAGCATCTAGTATCCCAGAACTATGGTCAAATTTGTTTATAACACACTCAGTCCGATTATGTCTGAACTCAATTTTAGTGTATTTTTGTCCTCTTTTTAGCTGACATGACACATTTGACGTGAGCCTTGTTTTTATGTAATAAAGGTGTCATTTCAGCATAAAAGGACGAAAAAAATACGCTAAAATTGAGTTCAGTGGGTAATAGGACCCATGTATAGTTAGAGTGTATTGTAAC
This sequence comes from Capsicum baccatum var. pendulum, assembly GCA_030864225.1. NCBI lineage: Eukaryota > Viridiplantae > Streptophyta > Magnoliopsida > Solanales > Solanaceae > Capsicum > Capsicum baccatum. The sequence goes on from CM061560.1 coordinate 277,136,648, forward strand.
AACATTGATCATAGTTCGTGGTGGTACTAGATGTTCATCTCTTTATATAATTTAGAGAAGTTTATTATGTTTATCCAATATTATTCCTATGATTAAATAACTATGTAAAATGTATATACTCAAATTGAATTTCAAAGCATAATTAATAAGAAAACCTCGTAAAAGTAAAACCTTGAATAAATATTTTCTTAAGGGAAGTATCGAGTCGCAAACTAAAATAAAACGGAGGAAGTGTTAGTAGCATCTACTACTTCCAACCTAATATTAGAAGGGTTGCTATTGCAACTAGTAGTAATTCGCCACAAGGCTAATAATACTTAATTACCAAACTTAGCTAGGTTATTACAAGCCACAAGGCTTTGTACCTGTACCGTTGGTGATGACAAAAACTCATTAAAATTATCTGGTGGAAAAAGATTTTGTTGTTGGAAAAGATCTCTTTTCACAAGTAAAATGTTGACGGTGTAACAATAGTAAAATGGTTGGTCCATTATTTTTTTTTAAGTCATAGTTAATTATACTTTTAAATAAGAATCATAGCAACCTCTATATAGAGTACATAATAACAATAAAATTTCATACCTGACTATGAACTTGCTATTATACGAGATTTTTATTACCGCATATGAACAACTAAAAACTCTCTTCAAGGCTATTTCTTTCCAGTTCAAAAGAAAAGAGGAATTGGACAATTGATTTAGTTACTTTCTGAAATAATAGGATTAAATACAATAACAATACACTTTTCTCTATTATTGCTCCCCTTTAATCATGAAAGACATAAGTGAGTGGATGTGGCCCTTTTCCCACTTCTTTTAAATTCCCTTAAATTAATATTAATAATATGACCAAATTACCCATCTACCCCTCATAAAAATAATAATTTGGGTTATTACAATTTATGCTATGGGATTTCACTCATTATTCACAACATTTTGTATTTCGAGATTAATTTTGATTGAGATTTTTTTCCATCACTTTTTTAAAATAGGTAGAAAGTATGACTCTTCATGTTCGGGTCAGCTTGCATGCACCAGCTTAATTCCATGAGATTTTACTCAATACTAATTATTCGGGATATGTAGAATTTCAATATTCAAAGAGTTTAATTTTGATTGTGAATTTTGTCTTCACTTTTTAAAAATAGGTAAAAAGTAGTATTTTCTTTTAGTGACGGTGTTAAAATGACCTCGCTACCCTCAAAAGTTGGTAGAAATGAGCATGAATTTAGGGCAATTTACCAATGTGGTTCTCATGCTTGTTGTGTGCTAATTTTAACGGATGTCGTTTTTTGATGAGCATGTTCTTTCAGATAACAGTGGTAGGTTTGCAGCGCCCTGGCTAGTCACCCATACTTCACCAGTTCTAAAGCAAAGTTCGCCATGGCTAACAGAGAAATGGAAAATTCGCTAATTGACCCGGATCAGGAGCATAGGGAAGAAAGTGTTGAACACAACGATGAGGTGGTAAGGCTCAGGCAACAATTGATAGATTTGCATCGGGCATGGGCCAGTGGAATGCCTCCTCCTCCGTTCCCTGAAGGTCTTGGAAATACCTCTAGTTGCTTACCGCTTTCTCAGGCGCAATTCTCTGTTCCTACTGAGTCGCTCGACTACGCGCCAGGATTCACTCCGCGACACTATTATCCTGGCAGTTCTAGTGTGCCCTTGGCAGCTCCTCAGTCGAGACCCACTGCTCCACCAGCGCCACCGATCACATCGGTATTCATGGCTCTGCCACCACAGGAAACTCCCATAGATGCTGTGCGTCCCACACTGAGGCTTCCTAGGTCTTCCAGTGAGCCAGTACTGAGGTTTCAGATGGTCAGTATTATGCTCCGGAGCCTACCTTGCAAATGAATGAACCATATGGGTACACTCAACCGCCCGCATTTCCATTTGATACGGAGAAACCTGTAGCAACGGAGGAACAAGATGTCATAGCTCGGAAACTGAAGAGTTTAGAGCAGGCTATGAGAAATCTGCAAAGGGATCGGAGATTACAAGAGTGTTTCTTATAAAGATCTGTGCATGTTCCCAAACATCAATCTTCCCCACGGTTTTAAGATGCCTAAGTTCGAAAAGTATACAGGACACCGGTGATCCCGTCGCACACTTGAGACGATACTGTAATCAGTTGAGGGTTGTAGGTGGAAAAGAAGAATTGCTCATGGCTTTCTTTGGCGAAAGTCTTTCAGATCTGGCCTCAGAATGGTTTATCGATCGAGATATCGATAAATGGAACAGTTGGGATGATTTGGCTTCTGAGTTTGTCCAGCATTTTCAGTATAACATCGACCTGATTCCAGATAAAAAGTCCTTGGTCAATATGAAGAAAAAGAGCACTGAAGGCTTTAGGGAGTATGCGATAAGGTGACGTGAACAGGCTGCCAGGGTAAAGCCTCCAATGAAAGAAAGTAAATTGGTAGAGGTTTTCATTTAGGCGCAAGATGAGACCTATTTTCAGCATTTACTTCCAGCAATGGGAAAATCTTTTATGGAAGTCCTCAAAATGGGGGAGATGATAGAGGATGGAATTAAGACCGGGCCGAATAGTTAGTCCGCATTAAAAGCCACCACAGAAGCAATTCAAGGTGGATCTGGTGCATTCGGAGGTAGAAAGAAGAAAGAGGATGTGGCGAATGTCGTGGCTGGAACCCATTCCTATCCTAAAAGACCCCCTCGCCCCTATCCATAATCCCAGGACCAAGTCCATGCCCAAGCTCCACATATTCCTCCCCACCATTACTACCCTCGAGAAAGTCCTTGGTATTCCATTCCACCACCACCATACCCAGTATACAGCGCACAGCCATATGCCCAAACCCCTTCTCACCCGCAATGGCGTACGCAAGCTTCACAAAATCGTCCATTCGCTCCACCAAATTACCAAAACCCCTCCAGACCCAATTTCTAGTCTAAGACCGAGTATAAGAAGGATAAGGCGGTGAAAAATCAATTCACCCCTCTTGGGGAGTCATATGCTAGTTTGTTTGATAGGTTGAGGAAGTTGAAGGTCTTAAGCCCAATTCAAGGAAGGCTTTTAAATCCACCGCCGAGGAATCTCGATTATTCTTTAAGGTGTGCGTACTGTTCTGATATGCTAGGACATGATACCGAGAAATGCTGGTATTTAAAGAAAGCTGTCCAAGATTTAATTGACACAAATCAGATGTTGGTCCAAGCCCAGAAGGTCCGAACATTAACCAGAATTCGTTGCCAACCCATGCTGAAGCCAATATGCTAGAATTGATATATGATGGGAAAGAGTCTTCGAGGGGTTATAAGCCTATTGTTAAGATACAAACCACTGAGGAGAAGTCGGCGAATGTAGCGGAGTCTTTGAAAGCAATGTCATTGAATCGGGAAGGAATGAGAGAAGATAAAGCCCAAGAAAGCACGAAGAAACCCCTGATCATAGTACAAGGCTCCAGAAGGCACGTTGATTCGAGTCAGGATAAACCCAAGTTTACTCGTGGTGAGGTTCTCCGGTCGAGTATTTTGGTCTTCGGATTTCTTTATTATCGACAAGGATCAATTTCATCGATGTCCATTTCTTCTAACCGAGTCTTTAATTTATTTTGACTTCTTATTGATGTTGTGGGTGTGAATGATTTATTTGTCGTGTGTTTGATTTGAATCCTCGTTATTTGTGTTGTGTTTGATGTTGGTTTCGGATTCTGGGATGTGATTAAAAAATCAAAGCATGCATTAACTATGTAGTTTAAATGGAATTCGGGGCGTGAAAAAAATAATAATAATAAAAAATAAAAAAATCATTAAAGTAAATTAGGATTAATTTTGATTTGTTGTTGTTTTTGATTCGTCGTTATTGTTACTTTCACGTCTAATTATCAATTTCGTGATAGTATCATGGTATGTCAAACGGGTAGGCAATCGTAGGTTCGGGTAGGCAAAATTTAGGAATAAGTGTTTTGTGGAATGTTGGAATGTGCATGTGAATGTTTCTTTCTAGTTTGTCGTATCTAATTTAGACGTATTTATTTAGCCGGGGAATGCCCCGAGATCACTTATATTTATTTACCGGGCAATGCCCCGACGTATCATGTTGGCAAAAAATGATCGTGATGAAGGCCCGCGACGTTGGGTAGGGCATTGGAGCTTAGATTTAGTTTTAGACTAGGATTTATATTTTTCGTATTTTCTATTTTTCGGACTGTATAATTGGACTGGATTTTTACGTTTTTGGACTGTCTTGTTTTGTTCCTTTGTGTTCTTTGTGTGATTTATACATTTCATAATGCCAAAAATAGTCGATACACTTCACCAAGCGACCGTGGTCGAACCACGGGACCGAGGGGTGCCTAACACCTTCCCCTCGATCAATAGAATTCCTTAGCCGGAATCTCTGTTCGCAAACCGGTTTAAGAGTCCAGTGGTTTCGAAAAGGATTTTCCAAAGGTGACTTGGCACATCGGATTATGCCAAGTGGCGACTCTGAATAAAAATGCAAATAATCCTTTTTTTGAAATAAAATTTTTATTTCTTGCCACTTAAAATAATAAAACCCTTTTGAACTTTAAAAATATTCCATTTTTTGGAGTACGCGGGCAAAAAAGGGTTGTGACATCTTCTGGCGACTCTGCTGGGGACAAAAAAATAAGTTTTCAGAATTCGAGCTTATTTTTGAGTCGTATCGGCTTTGTTTGGCATTACGAGTGTATAAATATTGTTGTGGTTATTGTTTGTGTTGTTTTTACTTTTATGTTTTTTTTTTCGTGCTCTTTGTTTATATTATTTATCCTATGTGTTACCGCTTTATATCTGTCATCATGAGTCCACCCCCGGCCTTTTTTCTGCAATAAGTCTCGGAGCGCACGTCGTGCGCACGAATTCTAGTTGAGTCACCTTTATTTTAGGGGGGGAGCCATTGGATGTATAGAGTAGGTGGAAAGCAAAGCAGCCACTATCGACCATATGCTCCCCCGAACGGCCTTGTTAGTAAACCACAACTTAGATCAGCCTATAGGTCATTTTTATGTGCATCATATTGAGACCTAGTGGGGCCTACATGGTCCTTTGTAGGAGACTGACCTTTAAAGCATCCCTACGTGCTAACTGTTGCATATTTGAGGGTAACGTGGTCATTTGACGGATAGATTTTTTTTTTAAAAAAATAATAATAAAAAATAAAAAAAAATTGTTAGGAATAAGGTGTGTAGGCAAAAACGAAAAAAAAAAAAGGAACAATAGAAAAATGAGTGGAAAAGAAAAATAGGGAGAGAAATTTCGTAGTTTATTTTAGAATTCGTTATGGCTTTTGTTTTGCACAATTCAGAAATTCAAAAAATAATATTTTATGTTTTGTAAAGTCCGTAAGTTCAAAAAAAAAAAAGAAGGGGTTTTGCATTCTTTTTTTACTTATTTGTCAAAAATAAAAATGTCAAAAAGATTTTTCTGTATAATTGGTGGTGTCAATCTTGGTTAAAAACGTCTAGTTGAAAAAATAATAATAAAGTTTTTGATTGTGTTTTAGTTAGGGTCAATTTATTAGTTAATCGTTAATTGTCCAATTCGGACGAACTACGCATACCTGATTCCCGTCCCTCGGGGCGAGATACGTAGGCAACCCTCGGTGGGTCCGGTAACCTTTAGTTTGGCTTTTGTTTTAGTCTTAGTCTAGGTTTTACTCCATAACCTAGAGTTGTTAGCCAAGTAGGCTGATTTTATTCAGCGCTACTGTTCGGCGATTTGGAATCACGAAGCGGTCTGTCCCGTCGACGTATGTCCGCATCAACTTCCCATTGGGTGGGAACCTTTTGCTCTTATCAAATTTTGAAATAATTTCTTATCTCCTGCTACAGGATGGATCTGTCCGCAAAGTCTAGAGTCCTTATGGTTGTCAAGGTACCCAAAAAGTTGATTAAGTGGTGGGGCACATTCAATTATTCTGAAAAGCACGAAGTGAGGAAAGTGTTAGGCAATCTTGTAGCACTTATGGATCTCACGCCTCGTCCGGATCTAATAGAAGCTGCGTTGACTTTTTGGGATCCTAATAATTTGGTGTTTAGGTTCGGAAGTTGTGAATTCACGCCTACCCTGGCAGAAGTGTCTCATTTATTTTTGTTGACTTACATGGGTCAACAGATGATTTTAGCCCGCAATCATACTCGTAAGAAATTCCTTCGACTCTGTGGATTAAAAGATAACAAGCATCTGGGATGTCTCAAACAATCTTGGATTTCCTTGGACTACTTGTTTGCTAGATTTGGGTCTTTAGAGGGTTTCGACTGCTTTTGGGATGAATTCTGTACCATAAAAAAATCTGGGAACAACGTCATCTTGAGGTTTTTTGTCTGGCTTTGTTGGGTATCTTAGTGTTCCCGTTAGATGAGAAGGGTATCAATACTCGTCTACAATCAGTGGTGATAGCTTTATTCAAGAAAAAGAGTGAGGTCACCATTGTACCAATGATTTTAACAGAAATATATAAGGCTTTAACTGAAGTGAAAGGAGGGGTACAATTTTTTGAGGGAAGTAATTTGATATTGCAGTTGTGGATGATGGAGCACTTGCATACACCTTCTTTGATTAGAGAAGATATGATCGACCGTTTCCTGAATGATCGAGTGCAAGCCATGCAAGAGAGAATGCGTTTTGACAAATTTTCTTTTCCTATTGGAGTCAATTCTTGGATTGAATTTCTCGAATCGAGAACGCCGAACAACATTCTTTGGTGCTATATGTGGTTTCGCCCTAAGGAAATCTTGATTGGATCTCAAATGCAACTCTTTTTAGTTTTGATAGGACTTAATTGCACTAGGCCTTACATTCCAAGAAGAGTGATGCGTCAGTTGGGTAGGATACAAGACGTTCCCCCAATAATGGACCTTCTAAAGGATGTAGAGTACTTTAAAGACCAAGCCGTGGGGGAGAGCAAATATGAGCAATTCTGGAATACCGCGATAAAGTTAGGTGTTGATACTCTCGAGGAAAATCCAGGGTGCACTCAAAACTGTGAAATCTGTCTACAATCTTTGCCCCATGGCATTAGTAGACCCTTACCAGCCCAACTTAGAGGTCGAATACGGGAAGCCATCATGGTAGAGGATGATGAGCAGGAAGATCCGAGTGCCAAGGTGGAGTTTTTAAGAGTTCAGTTGTCACGTTTGATCACAACTGTGGAGGGGTATCAGAGAAACCTTTGCGGGTGTACTCTCCAAGAGGCGGGGATGCGGGCAAGAAATTTGTTTCCTAGTATCAAAACATCGTTGCAGGATATGTTGCAAAATTTGAATGGAAACGTGGGGACTTCACAGGTAGGTTCATTTCAGCCAGGGTCATCGTGCAGAGCACCAGTCTGAAAGAGCACTTCTTATCTTTATTCAGTCAGAGCCTTTTTATGTGTCTGTCACTGTAGGGGGTGTCTGTTTTAAGTCGAGGTCAAGTTGTTTTGGGTATTAGAGTCTTTATTAGTAATTTCACCTATATCGTCTTAGTGGTCTATAATGTTGTTTCGCATTCGTCTTGTCTTAGTTTTACAGTGGTCTCAAACTTTTATACGTTTTGTTGCTTTCTTTATTCACAAGGATATGTCAAATTGTTACTTTTTTTTCTTTTCTTCTTAAAGTTTCAAAAAAAAAAAAGAGTCTAATTGGCCATTTTGACAAGGCCCGAACTACGCAAGATCTGATTCGTGTACAACATGATACGTAGGCAACCTACTTTTGTGTTCGATCTAACCATTTTTGTTCTATTGTTTTTCATTATTTTCCCACTTTTAAAGAAAACAAAAGCCATAAAAAATGATAAAATAAAGTACATAGCGAGATAAAAGAAAAGGGCAGAGATTGATACGAAAAAAAAGAGAAAAAAAGAAGAGAGAAGGAAAGAAAATAATAAGCGTAGAGGATAAAAATAAGTATGGACAAAAATTAGGATGATATTAAAATGACCTCGCTACCCTCAAAAGTTGGTAGAAATGAGCAAGAATTTAGGGCAATTTACCAATGTGGTTCTCATGCTTGTTGTGTGCTAATTCTAACGGATGTCATTTTTTGATGAGCATGTTCTTTCAGATAACAGTGGTAGGTTTGCAGTGCCCTGGCTAGTCACCCATACTTCACCAGGTCTAAAGCAAAGTTCTCCATGGCTAACAGAGAAATGGAAAATTCGCTCGTTGACCCAGATCAGGAGCATAGGGAAGAAAGTGTTGAACACAACGATGAGGTGGTAAGGCTCAGGCAACAATTGATAGATTTGCATCGGGCATGGGCCAGTGGAATGCCTCCTCCTCCGTTCCCTGATGGTCTTAGAAATATCTCTAGTTGCCCACCGCTCTCTCAGGCGCAATTCTCTGTTCCTACTGAGTCGCCAGACTATGCACCAGGATTCACTCCACGACACTATTATCCTGGCAGTTCTAGTGTGCCCTTGGCAGCTCCTCAGTCGAGACCCGCTGCTCCGCCAGCGTCACCGATCACAACGGTATTCGTGGCTCCGCCACCACAGGAAACTCCCATATATGCTGAGCGTCCCACAATGAGGCTTCCTAGGTCTTCCAGTGAGCCAAGACTGAAGGTTTCAGATGGTCAGTATTATGCTCTGGATCCTACCTTGCAAATGAATGAACCATATGGGTACACTCAACCGCCTGCATTTCCATTTGATACGGAGAAAACCTGTCGCAACAGAGGAACAGGATGTCATAGCTCGAAAATTGAAGAGTTTAGAGCAGGCTATAAGAAATCTGCAAGGGATCGAATATTACAGGAGTGTTTCTTATAAAGATCTGTGCATATTCCCAGACATCAATCTTCCCCCCGATTTTAAGATGCCTAAGTTTGAAAAGTATACAGGACACGGTGTTCTCGTCGCACACTTGAGACAATACTGTAATCAGTTGAGGGCTGCAGGTGGAAAAGAAGAATTGCTCATGGCTTTCTTTAGCGAAAGTTTTTCAGATCTGGCCTTAGAATGGTTTATCGATCGAGATATCGATAAATGGAACAGTTGGGATGATTTGGCTTCTGAGTTTGTCCAGCATTTTCTGTATAACATCGACCTGATTTCGGACGAAAAGTCCTTGGTCAATATGAAGAAAAAGAGCACTGAAGGCTTTAGGGAGTACGCGATAAGGTAGCATGAACAGGCTGCCAGGGTAAAGCCTCCAATGAAAGAAAGTAAATTGGTAGAGGTTTTCATTCAGGCGCAAGATGAGACCTATTTTCAGCATTTACTTCCAACAATGGGAAAATCTTTTATGGAAGTCCTCAAAATGGGGGAGATGATAGAGGATGGAATTAAGACCGGCCGAATAGTTAGTTTTGCCACATTAAAAGCCACCACACAAGCAATTCAAGGTGGATCTGGTGCATTCGGAGGTAGAAAGAAGAAAAAGGACGTGGCGACTGTCGTGGTTGGAACCCATTCCTATCCCAAAAAACCCCCTCGCCCCTATCCACAATCCCAGGCCCAAGTCCATGCCCAAGCTCCACATATTCCTCCCCACCATTACTACCCTCGAGAAAGCCCTTGGTATTCCATTCCACCACCACCATACCAGTATAAAGCGCACAGCCATATGCCCAAACCCCTTCTCACCCGCAATGGCGTACGCAAGCTCCACAAAATCGCCCATTCGCTCCACCAAATTACCAAAACCCCTCCAGACCCAATTTCCAGTCTAAGACCGAGTATAAGAAGGATAAGGCGGTGAAAAATCAATTCACCCCTCTTGGGGAGTCATATGCTAGTTTGTTTGATAGGTTGAGGAAGTTGAAGGTCTTAAGCCCAATTCAAGGAAGGCTTTCAAATCCACCGCCAAGGAATCTCGATTATTCTTTAAGGTGTGCGTACTGTTCTGATATGCTAGGACATGATACCGAGAAATGCTGGCATTTAAAGAAAGCTGTCCAAGATTTAATTGACACAAATCAGATGCTGGTCCAAGCCCAGAAGGTCCGAACATTAACCAGAATCCGTTTCCAACCCATGCTGAAGCCAATATGCTAGAATTGATATCTGATGGGAAAGAGTCTTTGATGGGTTATAAGCCTATTGTTAAGATACAAACCATTGAGGAGAAGTCGGTGAATGTAGCGGAGTCTTTGAAAGCAATGTCATTGAATCGGGAAGGAATGAGAGAAGATAAAGCCCAAGAAATCACGAAGAAACCCCTGATCATAGTACAAGGAGCCAGAAGGCACGTTGATTCGAGTCAGGATAAACCCAAGTTGACCGTGGTGGGAGCTCTGAGTCAGCCTATCTTGACGGTAAAAGGAGCACTGACAGCACCTATTGTCCTCAAACCAGTGACCCAACCTCCAATAGTTGATACGAAGAGAATTCCCTGGAATTATGGGCGGACTGTGATGACCTATCATGGGATAGAAGTTGTGGAAGATGTAGATGAGGTAAAAGGTTTGACTAGGTCAGGAAGGTGTTTCATACCTGAAAGCTTAAGAAAGCCCAAGCCAACGGTGAGTGGACCATCGTCTATCAAAAAGCCTATCACTGAAGAGGAAGCCGAAGAATTTTTGAAAAAGTTAAATTGCTAGAGTATTCAGTATTAGACCAGCTGAAGAAAACCCCTGCTCAAATTTCCCTTTTATCTTTGTTGTTGCACTTCAAGGAGCATCGTGATGTTTTGCTGAAGGTATTGAATGAAGAATATGTTCCAAGGGATACTGCAATCAACCAGGTTGAGAAAATGGTGGGAAAAATCTTTTAGGTCAATCGGATCAGCTTTTCTGATGATGAATTGCCTGTTGAAGGTACATGACATAATCGGGGCCTTTACATTACAGTGAAGTGTGAAGATTTCTACGTCACTCATGTCATGATCGATAGAGGTTCAGGTGCAAATATTTGCCCTATTTCTACTTTGCAAAAGCTGAATATTAGTATCGATAGGATCAAGCCCAACAATGTATGTGTTAGGGCTTTCGATGGTGCAAAGTCAAATTCTATTGGCGAAATAGAACTATTGCTGACAATAGGGCCTGTTGAATTCGCCATAGAGTTTCAAGTGTTGAATGTAGAATCCTCTTACAATCTGTTGTTAGGAAGGCCGTGGATCCACAAGGCCAAGTCGGTTGCATCTACGCTGCACCAAATGATTAAGTTTGAGCACGACAGGCAAGAAGTAGTTATTCACGGTGAAGGAGATTTATCAGCCTACGAAGATTCTCCCTTGTCCCTTATTGAAGCAAATAATGTAGAGGAGACATTCGTCTATCAAATATTTGATACAGTTCCAGTGAGTCGTATCCCTGAATGGCAAGCTATACTGGGACCGCAATTGTCTTTTGCTTCTATCATGATGGTGAGTGAACTTTGGAAATACGGATTTGAGCCAGTAAAAGGTTTGGGAGCATCTATGCAGGGTATAGTTCAACCCGTATGTCCAAGGGAAAATGTGGGCACGTTTGGTCTGGGATTTGAGCCTACAGCTGAAGATCTGAAGAAAGTCAAGGGAAGAAAAAAGGAAATATGGTCACTCCCTTGCCCAATACCACTACTCAGTGAGTCATTTGTTAAGAGCGATGTCGCGGAGCATGTGGAATCTGAAGTTGAATTGGTTGATGACCTACATAACCTTTTTATTGAAGTTGACATGGTTGAAGCAAGAGAAGGCACCAGTATGGCAAATGTGCAATTCATAGGTCCAGATGTCCGGCTCAATAATTGGGAAGTCACTCCTCTCTCGTCAGGAGGGAGTTTTGGTAGTTTATTTTGTTTTTCTTTCAGTTTATCCAAGTTGTTTCAGGGTTGTAATTCAGATTCTAGTTTGTTTATATTATGTTGGTGTCTCTGTTCAAACCGTTTGTTTATGTTATGTTGGTTTCTATGTTCAAACCCTTCTACCTTTTATTTAATGAAATGCAATGTTCCTTTTGTTTTGTGTCTAATATATTTTGTTTTTCTTTCTTACACAGTTCTCTTTATGCTGATTCTAATGACATGATATGCATGCAGAATTTTCAGCCTGATTTTAATATCTAAAATAATCCGGATGTAATGGAGCAGGATGAGGAATATGATGAAAAAGAAGCACTAGAAGAAATAAGCAAAGATTTGGAACAATTTGAAGACAAACCGAATCCTAATTTGAATGAGACTGAGCCAATAAATCTAGGGGATCAAGAAGATGTTAGGGAAACTAAAATCAGTGTACATGTTTCGCCCCAACTAAAAGATGAAATAATTCAAGCGTTAATGGATTATAAGGATGGTTTTGCATGGTCTTATGATGATATGCCTGGCTTAAGCACTGAAATAGTGTCTCACAAATTGCCAACGGATCCCGCATTCCCTTCTGTCAAACAGAAGTTGAGGAAGTTTAAAACAGATGTAAGTATTAAAATCAAGGAGTAAATCATGAAACAACTTGAATCCAAAGTAATTCGAGTGGCTCGTTATCCTATGTGGTTATCCAATGTTGTTCCCGTACCAAAGAAAGATGGCAAAATTCGAGTGTGTGTGATTACCGCAATTTGAACAGGGCAAGTCCAAAAGAGATTTTCCGCTGCCCAACATCCATATTTTGTTAGACAACTGTCCTAAACACGAAGTTGCCTCTTTTGTGGATTGCTATGCCGGATATCACAAGATCATTATGGATGATGAAGACGCGGAGAAGACGTCTTTTATCACACCATGGGGGACTTATTGTTATTGAGTGATGCCGTTCGGTTTGAAGAATACTGGAGCAATATATATGAGAGCAATGACCACTATGTTTCATGACATGATGCATAAGGAGATTGAGGTTTACGTGGATGATGTGATTATTAAGTCAAGAAGTCAAGCTCACCATGTAAATGATTTGAGAAAGTTCTTTGAAAGGCTTCGCAGGTATAATCTCAAACTCAATCCGGCAAAATGTGTATTTGGAGTTCCATCTGGAAAACTGTTGGGATTTGTAGTTAGCCGTCGGGGGATTGAATTGGATCCCTCAAAAATCAAAGCCATTCAGGAATTGCCCCCGCCCAAGAATAGAGGTGATGAGTTTTCTTGGTAGACTGAACTACATTAGCAGGTTTATTGCTCAACTCACAACCATTTGTGAGCCCATATTCAAGTTGTTGAAAAAAAGTGCGGCGATAAAATTGACTGAAGAATGTCAGGAAGCATTCGATCGAATCAAAGGATATCTGTCAAATCCACCTGTGATGGTAGCCCCAGAGCCTGGTAGGCCTTTGATCTTATATTTATCAGTCATGGACAATTCTTTCGGTTATGTCCTGGGTCAACATAATATCACAGGCAAAATGGAGCAGGCTATTTATTATCTTAGCAAGAAGTTCACCGCATATGAGGCCAGGTATACTCTTCTTGAAAGGACGTGTTGTGCCCTAACTTGGGTAGCATAGAAGTTGAAGCATTATCTCTCTTCCTACACTACTTATCTCATCTCCCGCATGGATCCTTTGAAGTATAACTTTCAGAAGCCTATGCCAACGGGTCGTTTGGCAAAGTGGCAAATATTCTTTACCGAGTTCGACATTGTATATGTGACTCGAACCGCCATGAAAGCCCAAGCTTTGGCAGATCATCTTGCTGAAAATCCCATCGATGAAGAGTACGAGCCATTAAAGACATATTTTCCTGACGAAGAAGTGTCGTGTGTTGATGAAGTTGTTATAGTTGCTGATCCAGGTTGGAGGTTATTTTTCGATAGAGCTATCAATATGAAAGGAGTAGGAATAGGTGCGGTTCTTATTTCTGAATCTGGACAACATTTACTGATAATAGCACAACTTCGATTCTTTTGTACTAACAATATGGCAGAGTATGAAGCCTGCATTCTTGGCTTGAGGTTAGCTGTTGATATGGGAGTCCAGGAATTATTGGTGTTAGGAGATTCGGATTTTCTCGTCCATCAAATTCAAGGCAATTGGGAGACGAGATTTGAAGCTCATTCCGTATCGACAATGCTTGCAAGAGCTATGTCAACGCTTAGTGTTGGTAAAATTTAGGCATATTCCAAGGGTTCGTAACGAAATTGCTGATGCTTTAGCCACTTTGTCTTCAATGCTCTAACATCTTGACAAAGCCTACATCGATCCAGTGCATGTACAGAGTCGTGATCGCCATGCTTATTGTAATGTGGTTGAAGAAGAGCTCGATGGAGAACCTTGGTTTTTGGATATCAAGCGATATATTCAGTTAGGAGAATACCCAACATATGCCACCAACGATCAAAAGAGAGCCATTAGGCGTTTGGCTGTTGGATTTTTCTTAAGTGGGGGAATCTTGTATAAGAGAACCCCAGATCTCGGACTTTTGAGGTGTGTAGATGCAAAAAAAGCCTCGGCAATCATGGTTGAAATATACTCTGGAGTATGTGGGTCGCATATGAATGGTCATGTTTTGTCAAAGAAGATCCTTCGAGCAGGTTATTACTGGCTTACTATGGAAAGGGATTCTATCTGATTTGTTCGGAAGTGTCATCAATGTCAAGTACACGGTGATTTGATACGTTCTCCTCCTGTTGAGTTGCATGCAATGGCCGCTCCATGGCCATTTGTAGCTTGGGGAATGGATGTGATTGGACCGATTGAGCCGAAGGCATCAAACGGGCATAGATTTATTTTGGTAGCCATTGATTACTTCACAAAGTGGGTAGAAGCAGTGACTTTCAAGTCAGTGACAAAGAAGGCTGTGGTAGATTTTGTTCATGCCAATATCATTTGCAGATTTGGAATTCCTAAGATGATCGTTACAGACAATGCTGCCAATCTCAATAGTCATTTGATGCAAAAGGTATGTTAACAGTTTAAGATCGCACATCGAAATTCTACCCCATATCGCCCAAAGGCCAATGGTGCTGTAGAAGCTGCTAATAAGAATATAAAGAAGATACTGCGAAAAATGGTACAAGGGTCTAGACACTGGCATGAACAGTTGCCATTTGCATTGCTGGGTTATCGCACCACTGTTCGTACTTCAACAGGGGCAACTCCATATTTATTGGTGTATGGGACAGAAGCAGTCATCCCTGCAGAAGTTGAAATTCCCTCTCTTCGAGTCATTGTAGAAGCAGAGATTGATGATGACGAATGCGTAAAAACTCGACTGGAATATTTGAGTTTGATTGAGGAAAAGAGGCTAACGTCTGTATGTCATGGCCAGTTGTATCAGAGGAGGATGGCTCGAGCGTACAACAAAAAGGTCTGTCCCAGGAATTTTGAAGTTGGTCAGTTGGTGTTGAGACGTCTCCTTCCTCACCAGGTTGAAGCGAAAGGCAAGTTCTCCCCTAACTGGCAAGGTCCCTTTGTTGTGAAGAAGGTACTGCCCAATGGAGCCCTATATTTGACAGATGTTGAAGGCAAAATGGCAGAAATGGCTATCAAAGCTGATGCGGTCAAAAGATACTATGTATGATATTGGATCCTTTGTTGATTTTATTGCATGTTTAGTACTTGCATTTTTAAAGATTGGTATGATGAAGGCATTTTATTCTTCTATCCAAACATTGCGTCATCCCTTGTTTACCCGTTTGAGCTTCATTTTATTTTTCTTTCATGCCCCTCTTTTGGAATCAAAATAGAGTCAAAGATAAATGTCAAGAAAATAAGAACAAAAGAAAGAGTTCGAAAAAAAAAGAATCAATCAGAATCAAATCAAAACAAAGAACAAGCTGATGGAACTACGTGCGACCTGATTCTTCTCTCTCGGGAGTGAGATACGTAGGCTGTCCTATTTCGGGCTTGGTCTAACCAAATAAATTTTAAGATTCACCCAGTCAACAAAACTGGGGCTCAAGTGTCGTTTGAGCCTCTTACCATCTTTTCTAACCTCAACCAAAAGCCAAGTTACAACCGAGGAAAGCCCTTCAGATCAATTTTTGATAATGTTAAAGCTAAGAATGCAATGGATATCATGATATATTGTGAAGTACCGTTTGTATCCCTCAGCATGAGAAATTAGGAAAAGAAAATGAAAATGAGAGAGTCTTATTGGTGAAAACCATCACGGGCACCATAAGGCAATGGTGAGTTGAGAGAAATAAAAAAGAGAGAGTCTTATTGGTGAAAACCTTTGTAGGCACCATAAGACGATGGTGAGTAAAGAGAGATAAAATGAGAGTCTTATTGGTGAAAACCCTCACGGGCACCGTAAGGCAACGGAGAGTTCAAAAGAAAAGCGAAAAGTAAAAAAAAGAAAGAGATTTGTTGGCAAAAGTCTTTGAAATGTCGTCGGTCGAATGTGATGTATGAGGCCAATGGATTTGAAGAAGCAGCTCAGCAGCAAAGGCGTGAACTTAACAACAAACGGGGAGTTTGGATAGGAAGATCAGGCAGCTCAATCCAAAATGCATGTCACACTCACTGGAGTTGGTTGTCATATTCAGATAAATTTTCTTTTTGAATATGGGACATTGCCCTTTTCTTTCATTTTCATATTCATGATTTTTGTCTTTTTGTGACATTTAACAAAAATAAAAGTCCCCATCTTTTCTTTACATTTTTAAGTCAAGTCTGTTTCAAAACAAGTGAGAAAGAATTTCAAAATTTACTATCAGTCTTTCCAATTATGTGAGAAAAAGCCAAGGAACAACACAGGGAGAAATAGGATCGTAATTCAACAAGCAAAGGAAGTCTATCAACCAACAGGCTACTGGATTCGTAGAAATATTCAGATTTGAGAAAAGAGTGCACCTCAGGGGCATGATAAAATAGAAACCCATTGTTCGAGTCAGAACTTACTTCCCCCCAATAAGGGTCCGGGTCAATGATGCGGCGAGAATGGGCAAGTGTTAGAAATTCGGAACAAAAATGAAAGGAACAATTACTGGAGCAGACACCTGAGAAGCCAAGATCTGCAAGCCACCACTAGGCTTTTAACTGACAAAATTTTCTTTGATTGAAACAGGGGCGGATTCGCTTTACTTAATTCAGCTACCATTGGAGATGCACATCCATGGAATTTTATTTTATGTTCAGGACCCTCCTGAAGAATGAGACTTTATTTTATGTTCAGGACCCTCCTGAAGAATGGGATTTTATTTTATGTTCAGGACCCTCCTGGAGAATGAGATTTTATTTTATGTTCAGGACCCTCCTGAAGAATGGGATTTTATTTTATGTTCAGGACCCTCCTGGAGAATGAGATTTTATTTTATGTTCAGGACCCTCCTGGAGAATGGGATTTTATTTTATGTTCAGGACCCTCCTGAAGAATGGAATTTTATTTTATGTTCAGGACCCTCCTGAAGAATGGGATTATATTTTATTTTCAGGACCCTCCTGAAGAATGGGACTTTATTTTATGTTCAGGACCCTCCTGAAGAATGGGACTTTATTTTATGTTCAGGACCCTCCTGAAGAATGGGATTTTATCTTATGTTCAGGACCCTCCTGAAGAATGGGACTTTATTTTATGTACAGGACCCTCCTTAAGAATGGGATTTTATTTATGTTGAGGACCCTCCTGGATAATGGGATTTTATTTTATATTCAGGACCCTCCTGAAGAATGGGATTTTATTTTATGTTTAGGACCCTCCTGGAGAATGGGATTTTGTTTTATGTTCCGGACCCTCCTGGAGAATGGGACTTTATTTTATGTTCAGGACCCTCATGAAGAATGGGATTTTATTTTATGTTCAGGACCCTCCTGAAGAATGGTATTTTATTTTATGTTCAGGACCCTCCTGAATAATGGGATTTTATTTTATCTTCAGGACCCTCCTGAAGAATGGGATTTTATTTTATGTTCAGGGCCCTCCTGAAGAATGGGAATTTATTTTATGTTCAGGGCCCTCCTGAAGAATGGGACTTTATTTTATGTTAAGGACCCTCCTTAAGAATGGGACTTTATTTTATGTTCAGGACCCTCCTGAAGAATGAGATTTTATTTTATGTTCAGGACCCTCCTGAAGAATGGGATTTTATTTTATGTTCAGGACCCTCCTGAAGAATGGGACTTTATTTTATGTTCAGGACCCTCCTGGAGAATGGGACTTTATTTTATGTTCAGGACCCTCCTGGAGAATGGGAGTTTATTTTATGTTCAGGACCCTCCTGGAGAATGGGATTTTATTTTATGTTCAGGACCCTCCTGGAGAATGGGATTTTGTTTTATGTTCAGGGCCCTCCTGGAGAATGGGACTTTATTTTATGTTCAGGACCCTCCTGAAGAATGGGACTTTATTTTATGTTCAGGACCCTCCTGAAGAATGGGATTTTATTTTATGTTCAGGACCCTCCTGAAGAATGGGATTTTATTTTATGTTCAGGACCCTCCTGAAGAATGGGATTTTATTTTCTGTTCAGGACCCTCCTGGAAAATGGGATTTTATTTTCTGTTCAGTGATTTTACTTCTTCGTTCGGGTAATCCCAGCAACATTCGTAAGGAGACGCACTTCCTTATTCGGGTAATCCCAGCAACATCTGTAAGGAGACGCACTTCCTTATTTGGTAAATCCAGCAACAAATGTAAGGAGACGCACTTCCTTGTTCGGATAATCCCAGCAACAAATGTAAGGAGACGCACTTCCTTGTTCGGATAATCCTAGAAACATTTGTAAGAAGACGCACTTTCTTATTTAGGAGCCCGCCTGCAGAATAGGGTGATGGAATAATAAGTCAGGAGCCCGCCTGGAGGATAGGGTGAAGAAACGAAAGTCAAGCAACAAGTTGGAAGAAATGGCAAGTCAGGAGCCTGCCTGAAGAATAGGGTGATAAAAGTTGAGTCAAGAGCCAACAAAAGTTGTATAGATAGGATTTTTGTAATTTCCTTTATGTTTTAGCTTTTAATTTTCATTTTGATGTAATAACAGAGCCGCGGACCGGAACCTCGACGGAACCTCACTCGACTCTCCAACCCGGTATAGTCCACCGCCTTCCAAAAGTTAAGATACTTGTCACTTGATCCTCTCGTAACTTGGTTGGGTAGGCTGTCCTAATTCAAAACCCAATAGTCCTTCTTTTTCTGTTTCTTTTTTTGAATAATGGTCGGGACAAAATTCTGTCTTGTTGTCTACTTCTTTGTCTGAAAACACTGCGTGTTTACATTCAAAGGGGGCATGTAAACCAAACTTGTATTAGACAAATAAACCGGATAGCTCCAAAACGTAGATCGGGATCCGGAGAGTTCCGATGATGGAAAAACAAGTGGAGATCTAGCGGTCGGACCGAGCCGGCGTCGGAGATCTGGCGGGTCTGGTCCGGTCGGCGTCGACGAACGGAGTTTTTTGAGAGCGAAGAAGCGAGGATAAATTTTGAGAGATAGAGAATCTTGAGAGACTTTTATTTGATTTTTTCTTGTGATTGTCAGGTGAATTTCTTGGTGAAGAAGATGATGGAAGAACAAAATGGTGAAAATGGTTTTTTATTTTTGAATGCAATCGAACGTGAGTGTTTTTTTTTTGAGTTGTTTGTAAGTGATGATAGTGCTATGTATGTTGTTGTGGTTTTTGTGTGTGTTGTCTTATAGAGATAAGAATAAGAGAGTGGGGGTGGGGTAACGTGGGGTAGTGGGTAGTGGTGAGTATGATGATGATGTTGGGAGTGGGTGGTTGGGTAGTGCTGAGTATGATGATAATGTTGGGAGTGGGTGGTTGGGTAGTGGTGAGTATGATGATGATGTTGGGAGTGGTTGGTTGGGTGGTGGTGAGTATGATGATGATGTTGGGAGTGGGTAGTTGGGTGGGTTGTTATATTTTATTGGGTAGGAGGTAGGAGGGAAAGGTAAAAATGAGTAGAAATTAATATTTGAGCGGACAAAATTACGTGTCTACAGACGGTGGTGTCAAGGAGAGCTTGTGTGCACATGGTTAATTCCACGAGATAGCTGCTATCTCCCACGAGGTACATCGTTTATACTATGTAATTTTACTCATACATGCAACATTTTGTATATCGAGATTCAAACCATTTAATTTTGATCGTGAATTTTGTCCATCACTTTTTTTTAGTGGCCAAAGTGAATTTTGTCCATCACTTTGATTAAGGCTCTACATGTTTAGTCTACTGATGAACTTGCTGATTTTCTTACCAAGGGCCTAAGTCTTGCTCAACATGCCCACTTACTTAGTAAGCTTGGTGTGCTAAATGTTCTGCACTCTGCAGCTTGAGGGGGAGTGTTTTGGAACATATATGACTACCTGTTCCACTGATGTGTAATACTGATAGGAGTAGACATTCAACTAGTTAGTGGCATACTGCTGAGTCAGCTATATAAGTTGTTAGAAGTTATTAGACAATGATTAGTGAGTGACAATGAGCTGTCAAATAGAGTGTTCTAGAAGAAAGGTAGTTATTAGGCATTTTGTTGCCTATATAATGCACAACAATCTGATTGTAACACATAAGTTTTGAAGCAGTTATAATTTTTGATCTTTCTCCTCTTCTTAGCTCCATCAATGGAGTCTTAGCAAGTGTTTTCACAGTCTCATTAAATCTCAATTTCGATCAACTAAGAAACAGTTTATATAATTTTCTACTTATAAATAACATTATATGGAAGAACATTTTCCTTCGTACCAAACCATACAATCTAACACGGAATACTAATAATCAGACTGGGGTAGAAATATCCATGTGAGTCATAAACCATATTTGTCTAAAACTTCAATGATTATGTTCAATTATATCTCTCTATGAGTCATAAGAAATATTCATTTGAGTCATAATTGGAAAAGCAATTATCAATTTTCTGTTTAATAAAAGTATTTAATGAATTAGGTATTATAAGATGTCACAGTAAGAAGCTTCAATAATATTGTTTTTCCTGGCTAATTTATTGTTTTTCCTTCTTGCTAGCCTCTCACCCTCTCACACACAAAAAAATAAATAAAAAATTGGTCATTGTATATTTGTGTGATGGATTCTCCTTGGAGAGCATCTCACACTTGTTTGCCAAATTATGGTGAAAATATTGGTTTGATTTTGCGACATCCTGATCAAGCGCTTAAATATACTGACCCTCCTCCATTGTACGATTAGAATGCTTCACTGTCACCAAATATCAATGCTAATGCAGTTTCAGTTGAAGTTAAAATGACTTCATCTCCCGCTAGGAGTCAGCACGCAATGGTTTATTTCACGGCTTGTCCAGCCAGAGAGGAGTGGCAGGATAATTATGGGGTTGTGCATACTGTTGGGAAAGGTTGGACCACTTGTTGGATCTTTTACTATTGCTGAAACCGAAAATGACCATTTATATTTCGCCTAGGTATAGCAAGGGATGAGAAACGCTTTAGTTGTGATGTAGGACCAAATGGCAAAGGGGATAGTTGTCATAAAAGGAGTGAGCCTCATCGGAGAAAATAAACTTATCAAGAAAAAATGTGGTTTTTAAGTTGCAAAGTCACAACCAAACTTGCAACCAAAAGTAAGTTACGAAATTAAAAAAAGGGCCATCTAATTTAAAAAGTAGAGTTATCAAAATAGGTTAAATATAATAAAAAGATGTCTTGAAGTTTTCATACTTAATATTGCTGAATGTCGGAGGAAGAGATTGCCGGTCTTAAGGATATGTTTAAGGCCATGGATACTGATAATAGTGGTGCAATTACATTGGATGAACTAAAATGAGGTTCATTAGTGGAAAAAGTGGGGTGGGGGACCACCTTAATTTTTATTACCTTGAAGGACAAATTTTCGAAAAGTGAGATTTATTATGATTTGATAAATCACTATTTTTTTACCTTGATTTTCATGTTATGTTTTATATTTTTTTTATAAAACGTAAGAATTTCTTACGTTTTACATATATTTTTGTAAAACATAAGAAATTTTTATGTTTTTATAAAAGTCAACTCCGTTAGTTGATCGTTAAGAAAAAAAATGAAAAACATAATAAATTATTACGTTTAGCCTATTTTGATAACTTTTTAAACAGTGAGGTAGTTGAAACAGGTCCAGTTGATGATCATGAAAATTTAAATTTATATGTTTTTGGATGTGATGAAATTTTTGAAGGAGTTGTAACGAAAAAAAAAAGACAACAAATACTTTAAGGGGTATGGGAGATAGAAAAACCGAGTTTGAGATGATCGGGAGAAATAGCGTAGCTACAAGTAGTAAAGGTGATCAGTCGAACACTATTAGTTGAAAAATTATGTTTTGTATATAGGTCAAAAGTTATATTTTATATGTATATACGAAATCTTGAACACCCTTAATAAGATTTCTAGCTTCGCGGTCCAAGACCTTTCTGCAGCTTTAAGCCTTTAAGTCTTAGTTCTTTGCTTTTGTATTTAAAGATTAAGTATTTAAAGATCGAGTCTCATCAAGCATATAGTTCTGATTGATGAGACTCGAGGGGGTGTGAATGACAAATTAGAGATGTGGAGACAAACTCTTGAGTCTAAAGGGTTCAGGTTGAGCAGAAGCAAGACAGAGTATTTGGAATGCAAGTTTAATGACGTGAGGCTGGAGGATGAGGTGGTAGTGAAGCTGGAATCATAGGAGGTATGTAAGAGGGATAGTTTCAAGTATCTCGGGTCCGTGATCCAGATTAACGATGAGATTGACGAGGATGTCTCGCACTGTATTGGGGCGGGATGGATGAAGTGGAAGCTCGCATCGGGGGTGTTGTGTGATAAGAAGGTGCCGCCCAAGCTTAAAGGCAAATTCTACAAGGTGGTAGTTTGTCCGGCCATGTTGTATGGAGCGGAGTGTTGGCCAGTTAAGAATTCCCACATCCAAAAAATGAAGGTGGCAGAAATGCGGATGTTGCGCTGGATGTGTGGGCTGACTAGAGGGGATAGAGTTCGGAATGAGACTATCAGGGAGAAGGTTGGTGTGACTCCAGTGGAGTGCAAGATGCGGGAAGTCCGATTGAGATGGTTCGGACACATGAAGAGGAGGGGCATGGATGCCCCGGTTCGTAGGTGTGAGAGGCTAGCGTTGGATGATTTTAGGCGGGGTAGGGGTAGGCCGAAGAAGTACTGGGGTGAGGTGATTAGGCGGGACATGGAGCAGTTACAGCTCACCGAGGACATGACCCTAGATAGGAAGGTCTGGAGGACGCGAATTAGGGCAGAAGACTAGGGCCAGTTTGGGTCGCTAGTGTAGGGAATTACTTGGTGGGGGTAGTATGCATGTTATGATTCCGTGTTCCTTGTTTTAGTACGAATCTGGGTGCTTTCCTCTGTTTTCTTTTACTTATGGGTGCCGTATTTATGTTATGTAATCTTGTAATCTTGATCTGTGCTTTACTATGTATTTGTGTGGTTTCTCGTGTCTTGAGCCGGGGGTCTATCAGAAACAACCTTTCTACTTCTTTAGAGGTAGAGGTATTGACTGTGTACATCTTACCCCCCCCAGACCCCACCAGGTGGGAATACACTGGGTTTGTTGTTGTTGTTGTTTATTTGATTTGCTACGTTACTCTTATATACGACAGTTTGTACCAAATTACAAACTTGCTCACAGGGAGCAACCTATTAGAGAAAATGACATGAAAATTTATGCAGTATTGTTTTTGGTTAAAAGAAAAAGGAGGCTACCTTTGTAACACCCCATATTTTCAGGCTAATTAAAGTTGAACCGTCTTTCCTACGTGTATAAATTCGAATCCAATTGTTTCTAGTTAGAAATAATGTGAATAACAATGCTTTAATGTGAGAACATCTTTCGAGATGAGATGAGCATACGTCATAAAAACCTCCTGGCTTAAAGTTAAGTTGAGTACTTTCTTACCGGTTGAGTTTTAGTTGATGATTTTTCTTGGGTCAACTTACAGCGACCATTTCTCCTAGACTATGAAGAGTTATGTGGTCCATAATATATCAAATTAAATCCCTTTGAGTCTTCTTTCCAACACTATAGAGCATTCATCGATCGAGTTTGGCATCAAAAGTTATGAGTGTTTAAGTGAGACATTGTCTAGGGTTCGCGTTGGCCCTGCGCCGCAGAGGAATCGACAAAGCACACTGCCTCAAGTTTGCTTTGTCTTTGCCCGCAAAGCCTTTCCAAGCGTAATAAAGTGTTCTGTTTTATTCTATTTTAAGGGCGTTCAGGTCTTTTCTGTTAGAGTATATGCCTTACTGATCAGTGACTTTAACGTAAGAGTTACTTATGGATGAAACGAGTTGCCTGTCAAGGAAGCAGTAAAACAGGAAGTAAAGAATACAATGATTTTTACGTGAAAAACACCCGACTCAAAAAGGTGTAAAAAATCATAACATGTACCTCTACAGGATTTAACCCCAACTTCACTAAATAATTCTGAGCCTCAACAACAACTGATTACAAAACTCTTGTAACCAACAAATAGGAATTATAAACTCTAATTCCTATACCTCAATAACTAGGAATCATAAACTCTAATTCCTATAACTCAAAAACTAGGAATCATAAACTCTAATTCATATGACTCAAGAACTAGGAATCATAAACTCTAATTCCTATAACTCAACAATCACCCTTTACTGTTGAACCCACTTCGAGTTATCCCAAACTTGAAGTTAACTCAACTTAGTATTGTTCCTAAATAATCAATCTAGAAAAGCAATAAAAGCAATAAATTACAACTCAATAAGAACAATATATTTAAACTGACTCATGAACTGTAAAATTTAATCATGTGAAACAGGTTCGTCAATCTGTTCCTTTATACTGGCAGCACTTGAATCTTCAGTCAGAATTCTCTCAATTATGAACTTTCTCAATTTGCTTGTGTTTAGCCTTTTATCTCTCTGTAAGTGAGCAAGTTATTCTGAATAATACATCTTCTATTTAAGCACAGCTCTCCAAAGAGTCATTCTTTATTTTAAACTCCTCCTTTAATCAGAACTCTCATCGCGTAGAATTCTATTTCAAGTGAGACTCGTTCTTCAATTCCAACTCTTGTCTCCTTAATTTTTTAGTCAAACTCCAACTCTTTAAAATAGCTCATGTTTATTTTCTTGAGTTTATTTGAATTAGCCACCTATCTGGTCCTTCCTTGATTTTTGCACGCTTGTCTTTAATCATCGATGATTTTGCTACAAGTTTCAGCTACATGAGACAGTGTATCTGTAAACCAGCTTGACTGACATGTTTCATATCACTTTGTCAGTTTGTGAATCATCAAAACTACATCGTACCCAACAAATTTCTCCTTTTTGATGATGACAAACCTCTTGTCTTTGCGCATTCAAACATCTTTACCTATAGACTCTAAATTATACAACACTAGAATGAAATAAGTTAGTCAATGGGTTATAAACATTGCACCCCTCTTATCTTCCCCCTTTTGGCATCATTGAAAAACCATTTATAATGCAATAATATACTAGCCAAAGTAATTTGTTATGCTATTCATGGCCACTGGGGCTATCACCAAGACAATCAGACAAAGGCTTTAGCCAACATAGTAATGTATTAAAGAGAACAAAAATATGAGTCAATTTAACACAGATAACCATTCCATTTAACTGTCAGAGCATGTTCCATATTAAACCTAAGCTAGTACTAAATAAAGCAAAACAACTAAGCATTAATAAAAAATGTGGACATGGATAAGGATACGAATAGTAAGGAGCTTATGAGGAAGGTGGAACAGGTGATATCAACTTTGTCAATTGACGAATGACTTCAACATTTTCATCCCTCTATCAATCAAGGTCAAGCTTCAAAGTCATGATCCTAGCCTTAAGGACCTCTTATTCCACTTCATGTCTATCTTGTGCAACTTCTAGTTCAGATCATTTTTTTTTATCATCAATTTTTTCAAATGAGTGTTATCCCTCCTTATTGAAATAGGTAGAGCAGCATGATTCATCCCGTTCAAGAATATCCATTGTTGTTTTATAAGTCAAACCTGAACTAGTACTAAGAAGTCCCTACAAAAATAGCCAATTAGGAACTAAAAGGGAGATCATGTCCCTTTTCATTCTTCAAAAACATATGCTGCATGTGATTGATGATCAAGTTTGGCAAATTCATGATACAAAAACTGATATTTTGGTTGAGAGAGAAGAAGGAATTTCTGGTGTAGAATTAACACATTTGTGCACAACTATTTGGAGAAAGTCAAAGAAAATTTGGTTAACCAATTCGTCAACATCATAGTACAAAGGGAGGATGAAGTGTGAGGAGTAGAATAGGTGTGCTCAACTTTTTCAACTTAGATAGCCTATGCTTATGTCAGTGTAGAGCATACCTGATAAGAAGAACTTTGTGATCACAATTGCTTGCTTGTACTTATTTTTCTGCACAATCTAATACAAAATTAGGTTAGAAGAGTAAAAAATCTGGAATTGGGACACACAACTAAATGTGCAATACTGAATCGAATAACATTTTAGCTAATAATATTAAAAGGAAAAGTAGTTATTCTAGTCAATCATTGAGGGGAGTTCATGCAATTTTAATCATCCCCAAGTCTAACCTATTCCTTTCAAAATGTTCTCTACTTAGTGTCTTTGGTGCTTCTCCAGTCAATTAAGTAACCCACATTGCCAACATTTTTATAGCCCTCAAGAGTGAAATTTGCTTTCTTTTGAATACCATAGTTTCAAGCCATTGATTCCCATGAGATATCTAAAGATTCTTGTGACAACACCAATTCTTTTGAACAACCAACAAAATCATAATCAGCTTGTGTTGGTGTTATTGATGCATCAATTTCTTGATTTGTTGTTTCCACTATCAATATGCTCTCAGTATGTACAATAGTTGAACCAGGTGGTACAATATGTTCCTATGCATGCTCATCAATTTCACTGTCATCCTTTTTTTTTAAAAAAAAAAAAGAGAATCTCCCTTGCTTTCCCTTTACACGAGCACTCCAAATCTGACCATTTTTCAAAAGACTTTTGTTTTAGTTCTCCCAATCTTTTAAAATCTAGTAATGATGCTCTTTTTACCATCTCTAAAAGATCCATTCCCCCTTTAAATGTGGTAAAGTGAACGAAACTTTATTTGCTTCCAGTCTTATGCCTTGAGCAAGCTCTATCCATGTACTAATTTTGCTTGCCTCCTTTCACTCTCACCTGCAAAACAAACTAGGGGTTAAATTTAGGAACCCAGACAAGCTTGGATCCTTTCTTATGAGAAAAAGGATATATGAGGTTCCTTTTAGCTCATCGAGGCAACAGGTTATGTGACCTGTTTCTCTAACCAGTTTTGACTTTCTTGTTAGCTTGTGCTAACATAGAACCAAAATCTTTTGCAAGGCTTATGCTTCTTGATTTATTTTTTGCTGCAACTGCACATTCAGTGGTTGGATGTCCCAAGTTACCACAAATATAACACAAATCTTTAATAGCGTTAGAACTTTTATAAAAGCCCAACCCAACCTTTTCATTGTGAGTTCTTTGACCTATCTTATGAACAAGTCTTGAAGATTGTGTCCATCTATTAGCTCTTTCAAGATCAAGTTTCAATTTAGAAACTTCTTGACTTAGTTGACTAACCTTTTTTTTCACAAAAGTATTCATGTTTAATCATAGTCAATTCTGACTCATTCTTTTCTTGTTCCTCACTCTTGACCTTTTATTCCTTTTCAGAAAGAGACAGTTTTAGAACTTCAGATTTGAGGATCAAATTTGATGAATCAAGTCTGCTAACCTGTTCCTTAAGAGTGCACTTTTCCTTTTCAACAATGTTCTTACAAGTTTCTAGATCAATAAAATCAAACTTGGGACCTACAGGATTGTTGAATAACTTATCCCAATCAAAATTTAATTCTTGGAAATCACCAATTAGAGCACTCATTAAGGAAACGAGTTTCTTTTTAGAAAATAAATGCAACTTCTCTTAGAGTTCAAGAATACTTACCTCAGAGTTTCCATCATCTTCTTCCATGTTTGAATCTCCAATGGCCATGAGAACAATTTCATCATCTTCTTCATCACTTTCAGATGCCCTATTTAGGATCTTCCATGTCCATCTCATAGGTCTTCAAATTACCAACTAACTCATCAAGGGACATTATAGTGAGATCCTTAGCTTCTCTTATGGTTGTAACTTTGACATTCCACTTAGACTTTGGTAGGACTCTCAAGACCTTCTCTACCTATTCCTCAGTATATAAAACCTTTTCTAAAGATGATAACTCATTTACCAGCAAAGTTAACCTAGTTATCATTTCTTGTAGTGACTCAATTTTCTCCATTTCTAAAGCCTCATATTCAGTGAAAAGTAATGCAATTTTGAATTTTCTCACTTGGCTAGTGCCTTCACCAATGCATTCCAAATTTGTTTAACGGTGTTGCAATTAGACACTCTATTGTACTCGGCTGGACCAAGACCACAAATAAGAATATTTTTGACTTTTGCATTCTTTTGTAGTGCAACAAGATCTTTCAGGGTGAATTCACTCCTTACCTTTTTCACTTGTTCTCCATCCACTATCTTCATAGGAATTGTTGGTCCATCAATAATTCTATTTCATAATTCGTAATCTACACTTTGAAGAAACGTTTCCATCCTAGCTTTCCGCCAAATGAAGTGAGACCCATCAAAGAGTGGAGGTCTAATAGTGGATTGACCTTCACTGTGACCAGCAGGTGGTGTGGAATTCATCATATTGATCTTTGTCTTAGGTGCTAACCCTTTTTAAGACAACCTTGCTCTGATACCACTTGTTAGAGTGCGTGCCTTACTGATCAGTGACTTTAACTTAAGAGTTGATTATGGATGAAACATGTTGCCTGACGTGTTTCAAGGAAGCAGTAAAACAGGAAGTAAAGAACACAATGATTTTTACATATAAAACACCCGGCTCAAAAAGGTGTAAAAAAACCACGATCTGTACCTCTACAGGATTTAACCACAACTTTACTAAATAATTCTGAGTCTCAACAATGACTGGTTATAAAACTCTTGTAACCAACAAATAAGAATTATAAACTCTAATTGCTATACCTCAATAACTAGGAATCATAAACTCTAATTCCTATAACTCAAAAACTAGGAATCATAAACTATAATTCCTATAACTCAACAACTAGGAATCATAAACTTTAATTCCTATAACTTAATAATCACCCTTGACTGTGAAACCACTTTAAGTTATCCTAAACTTGTATTTCACTCAACTCAGTATTGTTTCTAAACAATCAGTCTAGGAAAACAATAAATTACAACTCAATAAGAACAATTCATTTAAACTGACTCATGAACTGTAAAGTTTAATCCTGTGAAATAGGTTCGTCAATCTGTTCCTTTGTACTGGCAGCACTTGAATCTTCAGTCAGAATTCTCTCAATTATGAACTTTCTCAATTTTCTTGTGTTTAGCCTTTTCCCTCTCTGTAAGTGCGCAAGTTATTCTAAATAATACATCTTTTATTTAAGCACAACTCTCCAAAGAGTCATTCTTTATTTCAAACTCCTCATTTAATCAGAACTCTCATTCCATAGAATTTTATTTCAAGTGAGACTCGTTCTTCAATTCCAACTATTGTCTCCTTAGTGTTGTAGTCAAACTCCAACTCTTTAAATCAGCACATGTTTATTTCCTTGAGTTTATCTGAATTAGCCACCCATCCGGTCCTTCCTTGATTTTTTATGATTTTCTTTAATCATCGATGATTTTGCTACAAGTTTCAGCTACAAGAGACAGTATGTCTGTGAACCAGCTTGACTGACATTTTTCATATCACTTTGTTAGTTTGTCAATCATAAAGAAGAGAAACTTAGGTCTTAATATCCCATAACCATTCTTAATCATATAGGGACGAAATTTAGGTCTTAACACATGTTATTTAACTTCTCAAATTCCCAAATCATCTTTTATTTAGCAAAAGAATAGAAACTACCTAAGGTTTGAAGATTTCAACCAGGGTCAAATTTCTCTATGTTCTCTTTGATTTCTAGGTATGTGTGGCTATACTAAATATCAAGGGCAT
Organism: Capsicum baccatum var. pendulum; assembly: GCA_030864225.1. Lineage (NCBI taxonomy): Eukaryota > Viridiplantae > Streptophyta > Magnoliopsida > Solanales > Solanaceae > Capsicum > Capsicum baccatum. The sequence continues at coordinate 277,166,407 of CM061560.1, forward strand.
GGTTTCTTATTTTTACAAGCTTTGAAGTATATAAGTATGTACGCATTATGGGTTTTGAAATTATTTGAAGATCATGCATTATGAATATCGTTTTATGATAAATTTTGTATTTACTATAGGGTTTTTGATAAAATTGAGAATTAATTTGTGTTTATAGGCTATGGGTTTTGAAGTGGTTGAGGTAATTGAGCTATGAATCTCATTTTTATGAAAAGGATTATGTAATTGACAATTGTTGTGGGTTTTCAAATGGATACAAAAAGGTTGATGTTTCGAATTCACTTTTATTAAATTATGGACTGATTTCTTATATATATGATTTTTCAGAGAGCACTTAATGTATTTCAAAGAAATGCTTTTGTTTCTCATGAACTTGTGTAAATTTTGATTCCTAGTGACCACCTAAAAGTCATGTCTTTAAAGGAGAGTGTTTACAGAAGATTTCATGTGCTTTTGAAATAAGAACTCTCATGTGATGTTTAAATCAGTTTGGTGGCCAAATAACATGCTTTTAAATAAAGGGCTATAGACATGATATGATATGACTTATATGGCTTGCAAGTCTTGGTATGACGATACCAAATTATTTAAATACCATGATAGACTCAGAACAGAACAGGCCATAGACTATTTAGATTTCAGATCATGATTTCAGTAAGATGCATATTTTAAAAGGCTAAAAATGAGCTCTACGAGATTTAGATGGTTATTCGAAGAAGGACGAATTCAGATAACTCATAACCCAAAATTTTATTTTGTCGATGCGGGTTTATTATGAAAAGGTATGTCGGCAAGGAGGCATATCCTTTTTTCATTACACAATATGTCAGCAAGGAGGCATACTTTGTGTTTATTACATACACCTATACTTGCTGCAAACTCAGATTGAGGGCTTGGCCGCTGAGTCAAGGGCAAACCCATATAACCCATGGGTAATCAGCACCATCTAGCTCAGAAGTAAAGTAAAGAGTCAAGTCAACGTTTTGGAACCATGAATTGAAGTTCCTTACATTTTGCCCATGTGTTTTTATATATATGTTATGATAAATTGTTTTCAATCCTTTCAATTATGTTACATGAAATATATGTTATTTTTGGGTTGCTCTACATACCAATACTCTCCAAGTATTGACTCCCTCCCCACATTTCAGGTTCTTAGGTATAGTCCCGTGGTCTATCACATCAGTAGAACATATAAGATAATGAAAGAGTTGGTGAGCCATTCATTTTTTAGAAGGCATGTTATTCATATGTTTATCTAATTCAGTTTATGGTCCAATTGGGGCCTTCTCCTGGCCTAGACAGTTAGTATTCAGCAGTGGTTTCATGGATGATTTTTGGTTATTATATTGTCACAACATTATTGACATAATTTAATTTTCAGATGTAACACCCCGAAAATGGGTCCCGAGATGTCACACAGTGCTTAGGGCCACAAGTGATCCCAAGCTAACCCTTCTACTGGCATAACTTACAAGCAACTAAATAAAATACATAAATCTGAACAAAATCAGTGAAAACATAAAAATTTTCTAAACTTGATCAATACAAATCTCTATTAAAATGATACATCTCTGATTATACAAAACAAACTGAAGTTCAATTACTTCAACTTCTACTGACTGTCTATGAAGCCTCTACTAGTATTGACTATAGGTAGCCGGTTCATGACTCCTAACTGTCCCAACTCAATACGACTGAATAAAGAAAAATAAAATAGTTCTCAAATTGTATAACTGAATCGAGCCCTTGAATCAAAAGGAATCATCACCTGCTGACTGGAAGCTGCAAACTGCTGAATATGGTATGTGTGCTACAACTTGTACCTACATTATGAGACAATGTAGCACATAAACATATATGTGGATCAGTACTTTGAGGATGTACTTAGTATATAGGGGTGAAATGCATAAATAAAATATTATCTCCTCATCATAATTTATTAAACAATGCATGCTAAATGTAAATGACTCACATAAGCCGGAATATCTTAATACTGAAGAATAACAATCATGAGAAGCAAATCATGCTTTATAAATCTAGTGAGTCATAACATTTAGGTCTAAAAGTTGTACTTATACTTTTTTCTTGAAATCATGCTGGGAAGTGAAAAGAGAGCTCACGTTTGAATCTGAAATCTGAAAACTGAAAGCTATAGCTATTATCTTTCCATAAAGTATAATATGAATAAATGTGTGAGCCTTTACACTTAATCTTATAAAAGCTTTTATATCATTCTTTTCTTTTGAAACTTAGAGACTTTGGGAGCTTTGGAAATCTTATTGGTACTTTAGGACTTAGGAACTTTGGGAAATCTTAAAACCATAGTTTTCAAAACATATACTTTTATCTTAAGGAGAGTAGGGGACTTCTTTTGGGAGGTTATTCTAACCGACATAAACCATGTGAGCTATCATGGAGTCCAACATCTTGCCCACGCTGGGGAGAGTTGTTCTACCCCTGTCATCGGAATTGAACCTTAGCGTAAGTGACCACAATCTTATTCATCCACGTAGAAGTGAGAATAATCTTAATCCTATGGTGTTACGTAGTTCTGAGGCATAAAACCTTGGAATCATACCCAACTCGGTGCTAAATACTACTCCCATACTTATGGCTCAGAAATTTTAGGAAATCCATCTTAAAATAGCATAAAGGTTTATAATCAAATAAATTATGATTTTCTTCTTTAAATCTAAAACTTTATGAACAATATGGATTCCTTATCTTAGCTTAGGATCAAGAGATCAATTCTTTCTTAAAAATCTGAATACTTGCTTATCAAAGCATGCTAAAAAATATGATCTTCTTGAAATATCAAAATTCAATCTTAGGGCTTAAATCCCATGCTTCAAACTCATGAAAATTCATAGCAAAATATCATTCTCAATATGTTTCTTGAAAATACTTCAACAATATCAAAATAATAAAATCAAAAATCTCAATATCATGCTTAAACTAAATTGGGAAAACTTGGAAAATCAATGTCTCATACCATACTCATTAGGGCTTAATGACTCATACAACAAACTCATGTTAAAACACCCAAAAGGTTCATGCGTGATAATGTAATATTAATAAATCAACTCAAAATCTAAAAATTTCAGCAATATGCATAAAGATATAAACATACTCACGTAATTCTACTTCTAAATTATTAAAAATCTCATAATCTCATGGATAGCAATATTGAATATAAACCCTAACTTCAAATTCATAGGAAAGCTCATAAAATTAAATAACTATTGTAATTTAAAGCAAGTCTTGGGCACAAGGACAAAAGAATTGTCCTTGTTCAAACCCCACATACCTTAATTGATGATCTTAGATGAGAAAGCTTGAAGATTGGATTCCTATGATGAATTGAATGCAAAAGCTTATGATCTTGAAAACATTATTGAAGTTCTTGGATTATAAATCCTAAATTCTTGATCTTTTTGTTGAAGAGAAGATGATGGAATTGCTTATTCTTGAGGAAATTGATTAGGGTTGTTCTTGAGAGAAAAAATAGAGAATGGGGGCAACTAATACCCCAATTGAAGCCTTAGATCGTGTTTTTATGACCTGGGTTGAGGTGGAAAAAGACCCCATTGCTCCTCCATAATTTAAAACAAAAATTCGTGGCCCATATTGTTGTTTGAAGGGCCACCGCGACACGGTGTAATCGCGGCAACTTACTGGCTCAAACTAAAAATGTCATAACTTTTGACTCGGGTAACAAATTTTGATGAAATTGGTATTGTTGGAAAGCTAACTCAATTATCTACGATTTGATGGGTCTTGAGTTGAAAAATTCTGCATACATCAAAATTTATACACTTTTAAAGTTGACCCTTGTAGAATCAAATACCAAACATTGGACGAATTAAGGGGTCTTAGCTCAACTTGGCTCTAAGAAATTTCTAGGATCATTTTTCACCCAATAAGGATTTCATACACTAGGATAAGGTCATGAAACATGTATTTCAATTTATGGATCAAGGACATGGAAAATATGCCTTCACCGCGACGCGGTGATCCCCCCATCACTATACTTATCGCGTGTGGTGCAATCGCGGTGAGTTACAAAAAATTGACAATTACCTTTTTACACTCTACCGCGATGCGATGGACCTCTTGGTACTATACTCATTATGACGCGGTGGAATCACGGTGAGTTACTGAAATTTGACAATTATGAATTCACCCTTCACCACGACGCAGTGGTTGCTTGATGGCACACTGTCAACACAAAAATGCCATAACTTCTCAACCATGTATCGTATTTGAGTGAATTTGGTATTGATAGAAATCTTATTCAATTTACCACACAAGAAGGTCTAAATCTGAAAAATTCCATATGAAGTAAATGTTATTCATTATTGAAGCTAATCTTTGGCATTCTAGGGATGAAATTAAGCTAGGAAAAATGTGGGGTATTACATTAGATTTCCTTAATTTTAGTATATCTTTCATTTTTTAATTTATGTATGTATTATGCTTATGATAGTATGCTAAGGGGTTTCTCGGGACTTCGTGGCTTAGGATCCCCATCACGGCCAGTGCCTCGTCTCGGTTCATGACAAACTTGGTATCAACGCATGGTTCATAGTGTTAGGGTATCTATGAAGTCGTGTCTAGTAGAGTGTTGCTTATGGGTATGTTTTCCACCACACTTATAATAAGAAGGATGCAGAGCATTTAGGAGATGTTTCTCATTCTTTCATACTCTAGTTCGTGCTATAGCATCATCCATATAAAAGTTATCCAAATTCCTTTCTTGCTCTAATTTTATGGGTCATGTCTTCTTATCGAGATGATATAAGTTCAAAAGCTTAGAGTCTAAATGGTGGGGTCCTTTCTGATTGAGTTATCCATAAAGTTATAAAATAGCACAAGGGCTTGAGAGGAATCCAGTAGTGCTTCAAAGTGTGTTGATTCAAGTGTATACCCTTATCTATATCAATTTTGCATTTGAGCCTGTGGTATGTAGTGTATTCAGCCAATTTCAGAATCTTTGTTGCAGATGTCAAGCTTAAGGGTAGAGATATGTAGCAGAATATTGGAATAGTATTTTCACCCGAGTAGTAATATATGTTAAGGTGTCAAAACCTATTGGCAGTAAGATGGTCCCGATGTTAGTGATATGAAATCATAAGTTTAGGATTCAGGGTGAGGGTAAATTTTGCATAATGAAGTTAATTTTAGTTGTATAACCTTTGACTAAGGGGTGGTTTGCCCTTTTATGGTGATTGACAATATTGTAGTAAGATTTGTAAATTATATGGTAGTCTATGGAGAAAGTGATTGGATATGATTATTATTTATTTTAAATAGGGAAGGAGCTTTGATACAATAAAAACCACGAGAACACTAAACACACCCAAAACAGTCCACTAATCAAAAGAATTCTTAGACCGATTGGAGACCTCACTCGGATTCGACAATGACAACAACAATAATGAAATGAAGAAGGTTTTTATCACACAAAAACAGCAACAACAACAATAATATGAAGACAAGATGAACAACAACAAAGTGGTAACAATAACAACACCTCAAGGGTTACATTAACAAAAACAAGAAACAACGATTACAACAAACAAGAGGATAGATAGTTAGACAAAATGAACATGTAATCTTAAAAACCCAAGAGCCTATTCCACTCTTGGACCTTTAACAATACACACAACGAATACCTAAATCCTACGTTGGCACAAGAGTGACCTCGATCTCCCAAGCATCCAACGTTTCCAAGCTTGAATCCAACACGAGTGATTCCACACTCAAGTTAATTTCCCTAGTTACAATTTTGGCCAAGGAGGGCCATTCTCTCAAGAGAGATGTTTCTAAGTGTTACACTTTCATATTCAACAAAAACTAAGACTAAAAATCCTAAGAGGTTCTATATATAGTGTATTATAAAATGGAATACAAAATGAACACAATACCCCTCAAGAGTGAGGTGCCCATAAAGTGTAACTTAGGGGCTATTTTTAGTGCATTTAGGCCCTCTTTTGTACTTCACTTGTGCACTTCCTTAGACGGATTCAATATGCACTCATTCTCGTCCATCCTCGTGGTCGTACTCATATCATCCTCCCCTTCTTGAATAGGATTCGACCTCGAATTCGTACCTTATAAATCAAGAGAATAAAAAAAAGTGCACATCCTCAAGGCACGAGAGGTTAGGGTTAGTAAAAATAACACATCAACATGTCATGCTGAGGTGGGACAAAATTTGAAGTATAGCCACAAGTCCTTTGTTTTAATCATAAAAATATTAGTACAATTGCTACAAATGAAGTGGATCGGAGAAGCATCAAGACAAAAGAAAAATAGGACGAGAGTCGTCCTTTCCCACCCTAAGATGGTACCCAAATCAAATGGAAACTTTAGCCAAGGGCCTAAGACGAGGCTAGCCCTTTCTTCCCCTAGAATGTCACTCCTACATTCACGCACAAAAACATTTTCATACACATGATCTCTATGAACAAAACTAATTACAATGCTTTTACCATACAAAATATTCAAAGAGTCATGCACATTATTAAGATCAATTCTATAGACACCATCACTAACTTGAGAATTTTTAAGCAGTCCATTTACATGCTCAAGTAATGAACTGCATTTAAGAGTAAATTGATCATTATGCACACTAAGAGTACTACCAAGAGTACTCGTTTCCGTGACTACACATTCCTTGACCATAAGAGTACTCTCATCTTTCAAGAAAAGATTTTCATCTTTAAGAGGAATGTTGTCACACCATAGTGGGTTTGCATATCGGTTATAGCCTTCAAAGCAAGCTATACCATCATTTTCACAACTAGGTTCATTAGGAGTGTTTATATCATCTTCAAACAAAACATTAAACCTAAAGAAAGCATGATCTATCTCACAGACAGATTTGGAACTAGCAGGTGCTTCGCTCCCTATAAGTTCACTATCAAGTACCAAAGATGTTTCAATCTCCTCTTTATCTTGCTGTGGGTCGGGGTAGCCCACCTCTTCCTCCGGGAAGCTCTCGGCACAAGGTGTTTGGACAAGGGAAGTTGGATTTTGTGGGATAAGTTTAGGTAACAATTGGCGTAGCCTTTCCACGTGCCATTTCATTTCTTCAATATCATCATTAATGCGATCAAACGTGGCATCAAGATGAGTGACAACCATGGTAACTACAGCAAAGGACAACAACAAACAATAAAACAAACTTGTTAGTTCAAAATGCCTCACCACACTCTCACTTTCGATTTTGCCTCACACTTGATTTCACAAGTGTTGAAAATCGGCTTGTACTTCGTGATTGATTGAGGGTCGAGTCTACTCTTGTCTGGAATGAATTTTAGTTTGAGTTGACTCAAAGAAAATTTGTTTACAAACTTGAACCAACAAGATACAACGAATTCACAAAAGAGAAAAGCACACAACAAACGTTTAACACGAATAAACGAACATAAAGACTAACTAACAATCTAGTAGATGTGTACTAGTTTGCCAATTAGTATTGGAACCAACGAAATTGAAACTAAGAAATAACAAATGGAAACTATGAAATCTAAAATTTGAGCCAAAATTTGATGCGTAAACAGTAACTTGATGTGGCAGCCACGTATTGGTTGCGTTCTTTCTAACGAATTGTTATTCTCAAATATTCATGTCTTGGTAAAAAATTTAATTTGGATTGGTGGAATTTTGTTTCAAGAGGAAAAAATAAGTCTTGGAGCCTTTTTCAATTTTCAAGACTTTGACTTTACTTGTACTTCTGCTTAAAACATGGGTCCTTGAATCATGGAAAGTTGTTGTAAAGTGGTTGAGATGTGATTGACTAGTTGATGAGTGATGGTATGTCTTTCAAGACTAACAAAGCTTCACCTTTTTACCTTCACCTTTATAGATCTAAGGTTAACTTTATTTTAACAAGCTATGAAGGTTGTGAAGAACTTCAAGATCAAAATCAACAATCACCAAGAACAACCAAAAACAATCTCCAAGAACACCAACAATTTCACAAGACCAACTTTCAATTTTCAGAATATAATATCTTCAACACTTGGCTAAGACAACTACAACTTCAACAAAATGGTTTTTAGGCCACCAATTAATAACAATATCACGTTTCCAAGCTTATAACAACAACAATATGAAGGCCACAAGGCAAAAACAATCCACCCAACAATGTTCAACAACAAATCGGTCAAGTTCAAGTTCACGACTACAACTTCAACAAATACAAGCTCAAACTTAGATTTAGACTCAAAGTGTTAGTGGAGAAAAAAACTAACACTAAAACACTCAATACAGGTAAAAATCTCGGCCAAGACACAACAAGAACACAATTTTTGGCCAAAAACACAAAATGGAAAGATTGTTCTTTTTCTGGAATTTTCAGATTTTAATTTTTTTTCAAGTGGGCTAGCCCAATATTTGATCTTGTAGGAACAATATCAAACCATGCTTTGATACCAAATGATACAATAAAAACCACAAGAACACTAAACACACCCTAAACAGTCCACTAATCAAAAGAATTCTTGGACCGATTGGAGACCTCACTCGAATTCGACAATGACAACAACAATAATGAAATAAAGAAGATGTTTATCACACCAAAACAGCAACAACAACAATAATATGAATACAAGATGAACAACAACAAAGTGGTAACAATAAAAATACCTCACGGGTTACATTAATAAAAACAAGAAACAAAGATTACAACAAACAAGAGGATAGATAGTTACACAAAATGAAGGTGTAATCTTAAAAACCCAAGAGCCTATTCCACTCTTTGACCTTTAAAAATACACACAACGAATACCTAACTCCTACGTTGGCACAAGAGTAACCTCGATCTCCAAGCATCCAACGTTTCCAAGCTTGAATCCAACACGAGTGATTCCACACTCAAGTTAATTTTCCTAGTTATAAGAATAAATTGAACCCCAGGTAGCATGTGGTTAGAAAAGGTTTCATGTGTATAAGTTTCATGTTTACTTAGTTGTGTTCTTGAATTTCTTTGTATGAAGAAGCCTAGAGAGCTACTGTATGGTGTTCTTTAGAGCTGAATTGGGTGAAATATAGATAGATGATATGAGCTCTTGGTCTAGTTTTAAAATTTTTGTTAAGTTGTAAGGATATGCGATTAGAGGTTTAATGTTAGTATGCTAAGTAGTGGAGAATGGACTGTTATGTGATAAGGTGTGTGGATGTGAATGCTTATGAAAATGTGAGTTGTATGGTGATGTCTATAAAGGCTAGCAAAAATTAAGAGTGTCATTTCCTGAAAGCAATGCCTTCAGAGTATAGTTTATTAGGGGGAGTTTAACATCTATGTGTATGGTGATACCCCCATTGCGTTGAGTGTTATGCTTGTAGATTTAATAGGAGAATATGTCCTCAAGTCTAGGATCGTAACTTTGATCTAAGAGGGAGATGATGAATTAAGATAGTTTTTGAATTTTCTAGTAGTTTCAATTTTAGGGAAGAATCATGATAAATCTATTTTTATTCAATCCAACTCCTCCTAATTCAATTTAAGGGGACATCTATTAATGTCTTATGCATTCAAGTCATGCCTATGCCCAAGGTCCACGTTATCTATGCGTCTTATGCCATGTTTCGACCTCTAAACTAGAAGTAATGATGTCTGAGTAGTCCAAATTTTTCAAGTATTCAAGCTCTATGTTATGATGCTCAAGATCCATAAATCCATGTCTTATGTCATGCTTAGTTCTAAGAAACTATGCCTTCTATATGTTACTGATTCCTTATGCCGGGACTAGCCCAAAGAGATAAGGTTTATGCAAACTTATGGCCTTGTTCAGTTCTTAAATGAGGAGCAATATCTCCTAGTAGAAATCCTTGTCTCAATCATGGACTATAAGAATTCCAGCTTTATGCTATACAACTTATGATATATACGTCCATGTTTCTCAAAGTGCCCAGTCCTTAAAACTCATGTTGTGTTATATTTATGCCCGAACAACTCTCTATTTATAATCTAGATGCTTGATATATAAAGTACTTAGTGCCTATTGTATTGTATCTTACATCTCATTTTCCACCTTGAGTAGTGCAATAAGTATAAGTTATAATTGAATAGTGTTACTATCATTCTTGATTCTTATGCTTGGGTCCCTCAATGACCCTCCATATGTTAGTATGATGGTGATTATGGAAGCATAGTAATGTCTTAGATAAGGGAGTATATGTTTCTTATGGTGTTAAATTTTGTGTGATTACTCGAGCCAAAATTGTAAGTGAAGAAGGAGATGAACTTTTGTTATGTGAAACAGTTAGGAATGGGGAATATGTAACAAAAATATTTGTGAGAGTAAGTGAAGTTGTTGATTTAATGGGAAGATCCATAAAGTGGGTAAAGTAAAGATAGGCTTGAATGTTGTGATTGATTAAAACAAAAATCAATATGTTGTATGGTTAGTACTCCTTGATTTAAGACCTGAGGTTGTTTGACTACAATGATATTTCTAAAGGGGATGTAGAGTATAGGGTTCCATAGATTAAGCTCGCACCTTTTTAATCTGGGTTAGGCTTCAACATGGAAGTACTACGTAATGGAACTCAAAATCTTGTAGTCAGGTGTGTTGTGGGGGAATTGTAAGTTGGAAAAGATGAATTATGTTATTTATTATTTGGGGCATAGTCAAGTAGTGTCTCTAAGTGTAAGTTCTATTGGTCATATCATGTAGGATTGAGGATACCTCTATTCATATATTCTGCAAAATCTTATCTCATGTTTAGTGTAAATTTAAATCAAGACACATGTCAACAACAACAACAACAACAAACCCAGTGTATTCCCACCTAGTGGGGTCTGGGGGGGGTAAGATGTACGCAGTCCATACCTCTACCTCTGAAGAAGTAGAAAGGCTGTTTCCGATAGACCCCCGGCTCAAGACACGAGACACCACACAAAATATAAAGTAACGCACAGAACAGGATTTCATAACGTAAATACGACACCCATAAGTAGTAGGAAACATCGGAAAGCACCCAGATTCGTAATAAAGCATGGAACACCGAAAGCATAACAAGAAGAAGAATAGAAAATAGGAATAAAATAAGAATAGGAAGAATAACAGGGATAAAACCCCCACCAAATACTTCCCTACCCTAACGCCCCAAACTGACCCTAGTTTTCTGCCCTAATTCGCGCCCTCCAGACCTTCCTATCTAGGGTCATGTCCTCGGTGAGTTGTAGCTGCTCCATATCCCGCCTAATCACCTCACCCCAGTACTTCTTCGGCCTCCCCCTACCCCGCCTAAAACCATCCAACGCTAGCCTCTCACACCTACGAACCGGGGCATCCGTGTCCCTCCTCTTCACGTGTCCAAACCAACTCAATCGGACTTCCCGCATCTTGCACTCCACTGGAGCCACACCAACCTTCTCCCTAATAGTCTCATTCCTAACTCTATCCCCTCGAGTCATCCCACACATCCAGCGCAACATTCGCATTTCCGCCACTTTCATTTTTTGGATGTGGGAGTTCTTAACTGGCCAACACTCCGCTCCATACAACATGGCCGGACGGACTACCATCCTGTAGAATTTGCCTTTAAGCTTGGGCGGCACCTTCTTATCACACAACACCCCCGACGCGAGCTTCCACTTCAACCATCCCGCCCCGATACGGTGCGAGACATCCTCGTCAATCTCACCGTTACCCTGTATCACGGACCCGAGATACTTGAAACTATCCCTCTTACATACCTCCTGCGAATCCAGCTTCACGACCACCTCGTCCTCCAACCTCACGTCATTAAACTTGCATTCCAAATACTCTGTCTTGCTTCTGCTCAACCTGAACCCTTTAGACTCAAGAGTTTGTCTCCACACCTCTAATTTGTCATTCACACCCTTTCGGGTCTCGTCAATCAGAACTACATCGTCTGCAAAAAGCATACACCAAGGCACCTCCCCTTGAATACGCCGCGTCAATACATCCATCACCAAAGCAAACAAAAAAGGACTAAGAGTAGATCCCTGATGCAATCCTGTCAAGACAATGAAATGCTCGGAGTCTCCTCCCGCCGTCCTTACCTGAGTTTTCGCTCCATCATACATATCTTTAAATGCTCTGATATAAGCCATCGGGACTCGACTCACCTCCAAGCATCTCCAAAGCACCTCCCTGGGAACTTTGTCGTAAGCCTTCTCTAGGTCGATAAACACCATGTGCAGATCCTTCTTCCTTTCCCTATACTGTTCCACCAGCCTCCGTACCAGGTGAATTGCCTCCGTCGTCGAGCGCCCAGGCATAAATCCAAACTGATTTTCTGAAATAGACACTATCCGTCTCAGCCTCCCCTCGACCACTCTCTCCCAAATCTTCATAGAGTGACTCAATAACTTAATCCCCCTATAGTTATTGCAACACTGGATGTCACCCTTATTCTTATAAAGATGGATCATGGTACTCCACCGCCAAGCCTCGGGCATCTTTGCCGTCTTGAAGATTTCGTTAAACAGACCAGTCAACCACCTTACCCCAGCCTCTCCAACGTACTTCCAAAACTCCACCGGTATCTCATCCGGCCCCGTCGCCCTACCCCTCCGCATCCTGCGAACAGCCTCTCTAACCTCTTCTACCCTAAAACGTCTACAATAACTAAACTCCCGACACTCCTCTGAATGCTCCAGTTCCCCTAACATAATAGCTCTATCCCCTTCGTCATTCAAGAGCCTATGAAAGTACGACTTCCATCTATTCTTAATATGTCTGTCCTCCATCAACACTCTGTCATCCTCCCCCTTAATGCACCTCACCTGATCGAGGTCACGGCCCTTCCTCTCCCTAGCCTTAGCGAGTCTAAACAACTTTTTCTCCTCTTCTTTCCCCTATAACCCCGCATACAGGCTCTCAAACGCGGCCGTCTTAGCTGCCGTGACTGCTGACTTAGCCTCCTTCCGAGCTAGCTTGTACTCTTTCCTGTTTACCCGCTTCTCTTCTTCGTCTCTGCTCTTCACCAACTTAGCATACGCCTCTTTCTTGGACCGTACTTTATTCTCCACCTCTTCATTCCACCACCAATCCCCCTGATGGTGCCCGGCCCGGCCCCTAGACACACCCAACACCTCACTTGTCTTCTCCCTGATGCACCTAGCCGCCCTATCCCACATACTATCCACGTCCCCCCTACACTCCCCCACCCACATTCCCGCCAACTTCTCCCCTATCTCCCACGCATTCACTGGCGTCAAACCGCCCCACTTAATTCTAGGTCTACACTCATTACTCCTCCTCTTACTATTCGTCTTTATACCCAAGTCCATGACCAAGAGCCTATGCTGGGTCGAAAGGTTCTCACTCGGGATGACCTTACAGTCCCTACACAACACCCTATCCCCTTTCCTGATCAACATAAAGTCAATCTGGGTCCTGGCCATCGCGCTTCGAAAGGTGATGAGGTGATCGTCCTTCTTTGGGAAGCCCGAGTTCACCACCACCAGCCCAAAGGACCTTGCGAACTCCAAAAGGGTAGCCCCCTCTTCATTTCTCACCCCAAAACCAAAACCACCATGCACATCACCAAAGCCTCCCGGTAACGCGCCGATGTGCCCGTTGAAATCTCCTGCTACAACAATCTTCTCCGAGCTAGGCACGCCTCTCAGCACCTCCTCCAAAGCCTCCCAAAACCGCAACTTCTCCTCCCCCTCCGAGCCCACTTGCGGCGCATAGGCGCTACACACATTCAGGGTAAACCCCCGAATGACCAACTTAATAGTCATCAACCTATCGTTGATCCTCTTAACCTCTACTACCTGGCCTCGAAGCTCTTCATCTACTAAGATGCCAACTCCATTCCTCCGCCTCTCGCTCCCAGAGTACCACAGCTTGTAACCATCCACATCCCTAGCCTTAGACCCTACCCACTTGGTCTCTTGAATACACGCGATATTGATCCTCCTCTTCTTAAGAATCTTCACAAGCTCTATAGACTTACCCTGAAGGGTCCCTATATTCCAAGAACCAACCCTCAGCCTACCAACACTATCCCCCCGCCCTCCCCTACCGCCCCCGCAGCCATACCTTGGCCTCCCTCCCACTCTCGCCCTTACCGCATCCCCCGCCCCCACAACTGCCCCACACCCCAACCCCCTCAGACATGACCCTATCCAACCATTACCCCTCACAGCCACTATATAGGAAAATATAAGAAAATATACTCAAAGGCAAGAAACGACCACAACAACAGCAACAACAGACAACAGTCACAACAACAACAAACAACAGACAATAGCAACAATAAACAACAGATAATATCAACAAATCACAAGCAGATACCCAAACAAAAGCTGTGCAAGAAAACAACCACAGCCACAGCGACAGCAACAACAGATACGGACAATATCAGTAAATCAACTGCAAATCAGATAAAACTAGCAGGAAACGGGAAATAAAATGAAATAGCGAGAAATGAAATATCAAAGGTTAGAGATCACCGGGTCACGCTTGTAGACCAAGCCAAAAAACCCGAACCCAGCGTTGACCGGGTTCCGGTGAGTTCCGGTGCTGAGATGGAGTTGCGGCTGCTGGAGGCCGGCTGAACTGGTCGGCGGCGTCTGGTCGGCGTCCGGGTGCTGCAGCTGTTGGTGACCGAGCAGCTGGCGGTTGAAGGCGGAGCTGCGGCGGCGGCGGCGGCTGGCTGGGGCCGAGCTGCGGCTGCTGGGGGGGTCGGTCGATCGGCAGCTGCTGGAGGGGGGTCGGTCGATCGGCGGCTGCTGGGGGGGGAGGTCGGTCGGCGGCTGCTGGGGCAGCGGCTGCTGGGGCAGCGGCTGCTGGAATAAGTGTGAATAATAATTCTTTAGTGTGAGAACATTTTTGGATATGAGCATATGTCATAAAAATCTCTTAGCTCAAAGTTAAGTTGAACACTGTCTTATCGATTGAGTTTTAGTCGATGATTTTTCTTGGATCAACTTACAGTGAACTTTACTCCTAGCGTATGAGGATTTGTGTGACCCACAATATATAAAATTAAAGACTTTTGAGTCTTATTTCCAATGTCACCGACCGTTCATCAATTCGAGTTCATAGTAAAAAATTATGAGTGCTTGAGTGAGATACCGTCCAGGGTCGGCGTGGTCCCTGCGCTGCGGAGGAATCGCCAAAGTATATTGTCTCGGGTTTCCTTTGGCCATGCTCCGCAAACCCCAACCTTGAGATTTTCTTTGTCTTGGCACCGCAAAGCCTTTCGCAATCGTAATAAAATATTCTGTTTCATTCTATTTTAAGGGAGTTGAGGTCCTTTCACATTCTATAACTGTTCCTAATCATATATGGACGAAATTTAGGTCTTAACACACGTTATTTCACTTCTCAAATCCCCAAATCATATTTCATTAAGAAAAAAAGGAGAAATTACCTAGGGTTTGAAGATTTTGATCTCCAAGGGTCAAATTTCTTTACGTTCTCTTTGATTTAAAGGTATGTGGGACTATCCTAAATCTCATGGGCATGAGTACTATGTTTTTACAAGCTTTAAAATATATAAGTATGTACGTATTATCGATTTTGAAATTGTTTGAAGATCATGCATTATGAACCCTGTTTTATGATGAAACTTTGTATTTACTATGGTGTTTTGATGAAATTGAGAATTGATTTGTGTATATACGTTGTGGATTTTGAAGTGGTTGAAGTGATTGAGCTATGAATCCCATTTTTATGATAAGGATTATGTAATTGATAATTGTTGTTGGTTTTAAAATGGATATAGAAAGGTTGATATTTCGAATGCTCTTTTATTAAATTATGGACTGATTCCTTATATATATGATTTTTCGAAGTGAACTTAATGTATTTCAAAGAAATGCTTTTGTTTCTCATGAACTTGTGTAAATTGTGAAAGAGATAACCACCTAAAAGTTATGTCTTTAAAGGAGAGTGTATTATATAATATTTCATGTGCTTTTGAAATAAGAACTTTCATGTGATGTTTAAATCAGTTTGGTGATCAAATAACATGCTTTTAAATAAAGGGCTATAGACATTATATGATATGACTTATACGGCTTGCAAGTCTTGGTATGACGATACCAAATCATATAAATATCACGACAGACTCAAAACAGAACAGACCATAGACTATTCAGCTTTCATATCATGATTTCAGTAAGATGTATGTTTTAAAATACTAAAAATGGGCTCTAAGAGAGTTAGATGGTTACCCGAAGAAGGCATTAGATAACTCATGGTTCAAAACTGTATTTTGCCGATGCAGGTTTATTATGAAAAGGTATGTTAGCAAGGAGCCATATCCTTTTACCATTACACAATATGTCAGCAAGGAAACATCCTTTGTGTTTATTACGTACTCCAATACTTGTGGCAAACTCGGATTGGGAGCTTGGCCTCTGAGTCAAGGGCGGACCATATAGCTTAGAAGTAAAGCAAAGAGTCAAGTCAAAGTTTTGCAAGCATGGACTGGAGTAATTTGCATTTTTCCCATATGGTTTTATGTATATGTTATGATAAATTATTGTCACAATGCTCTCAATTATGTTACATGAGATAAACGTTATTTTTGAGTTGTTCTATATACCAATACTCTTCAAGTATTGACCCCTCTCCCCCCATATTACAGGTTTCGAGGTATAGTCCTGTGGTCCATCACATCAGTAGAACAAATGGTATAATGACAGAGTTGGTGAGCCATCCATTTTTCAGAAGTCATGTTATTCACATGTTTTTCTAATTCAGTTTATGGTCCAATCGGGGGCCTTGTCCGGGCCTAGACAATTAGTATTCAGTAGTGGCCTCGTGGATGAGTTTTGGTTGTTGTATTGTCATAACATTATTGACATAATTTGATTTTCAGATTTCCTTCATTTCAGTATATCTTCCGCACTTTAATTTATGTATGGATTATGATTATGATAGTATGATAAGGGGTCTCACGCGTCTTTGTGGCTCGTGATGCCCGTCGCGACTAGAGCCTCGTTTCGGTCGTGAGTCGTGACAACCTTGTAATTAATTAGAGATTTAATTATTTGAATCTTAACTTATAAAATATAATGGATATAAATGTTGGGTTCGAAATCGAGAAGTTGTAACAGGCTGCTTAATCCATGACCATCACAAAGTTGACCTAGTGCTCCTAGTCCCCATTTCACACCTTCTCAATTCTTTATTCCCTATAAAATAAAATAGTGCAACTAGCATTACTTTTTTACTATCATCATAGAAGTGGCAATGTGAAAGACAGCTTGCACATTGTTAGATCCAACTCTAGCGGTAAGTAAACTTAATAAATTGCAAATGATGTCAATTTATAGTTAATATATCAATCGTGGACTAATTGGCTCAATTATTAAGCCAAGTTAGTCATTTTATAATCAGGTCATTCCTGTTAATTTCCTGCTCAAACCAACAGTTTGTTTCAGCCTGTCTTTCATGTAATCAATGGTGGAATGCAGCATGCACACATCGGTTTATATGAATTCAGTACTTTAAATGTATTTGGAGTATAAATTTATATATAAAATTCACTAAAATTACAATAATACAGTAGGTTTGAATCGGTAATTATAATAATATAATAAACTCAAATTAAAAATCTTAAAAATTAAACTCATAAAATTTAAATCATGAATTCGTCTATGCTAATGCCAACAAAACGAGTCTAGCAAATTACATAATATCAAACCTTAACTTGGTATTATTACTTAAAATCTCAACTCTTTAAAATAATTATATATATAAATTCCTTTTTTTTTCACTTAATCTCTTTAAACGATCGAATACATTACAATTTATCTCCAAATCTCAAATTCAATTCATTTTTTTCCTCCACAGCCAGCTTCTCACACAAAACCAATCCCTTTATCTTCTCTATTTTCAGCCACTCACCCACTTGAAAATCACTAAGCTTCGACCTCCCTCACACCCTCGTTCTTCCTCTCTTCTCCGGCCAACCAGACCCCAACACTATTTTCTCCACCATCTCCGACCTAACAACCACCGTCAGCTCACATCTCTGAACAGTCCAAGGATAGTGAACCACCACCATAAACGGAGGAAACGTTGGAGAATTCTACAAATTTATGTATCTGGCGAATTTTCATGTTGTTGATATGTGAACTAATGTATCTTATTAATGCAAGATGGCGAAGGACATGAGGATGCATCACGGGACCGGCTAAAAAAAGTACATATGTTATGTATCGTACGAATTTTTGTATACAGATACATAAGAATGATTTATTTGGTTAATAATTGTGATACAAAATTATGTATCGGAATGCATTTTTGTGTTATTAATACACCAAACTTTAATTGATTAGTTATGTATCGACAAGTGATGTATCCGACACAATGGAGCGTATCAGACTGCTTCAAATTCAAAGATTTTATGTAATTTAAAAAAAAAATAGAGATAAAGAGTAATTACCAACTAAGGGATTGAATTTATATATATAGCCCTTGTTGTGCACAAACCCAATAGTTATCTTTTTATTTTAATAGATGTGATAATCTTTTCTTCTTAATATATTAAAAAATGTCTTTTCTATTTTTAGAAACAATTTATTTTTATAATTTTTATTTTATTTTTTAATAAAATATTATATAATCACACAAAATTTAAGGTTTATTTATACCACAAATTTTAAAATAACATTTCATTTTTTCTACTCCATGCTTAATCAAATGATGTCACATGAATTGAAATGAAAAAGTAGTAAAAACAAATTAAAATTTAATTTTCTTGTTTACGTATTTTATACTTCATTTATTTGTATAGACTAAAAATTAAAATTTTGATTATTCAGATCTTAGCTAGTAAAGTAACCATATATTTAACTTTTTTGTTTAAATCCAATCATTCAGATCTCAATAAGTGCACAATTCTCATACTCCCCTTTTGATACAGATATAACTATTGCAAAGTACTTCATTTAAGCATTTTTAATTTATTATTTTGTATCTATTTTATCTTTGTTATTGAATATTGTCTATTATCTAATACTTAAATGATTTATAATAACGAATTAGAAGTTATATAATAAAATTACTATAAAAAGTACTTGTGAACAAAATTAAGTGAGTCTCATATAAGTCGTAAAGTTACTTTAAAACATCAAGAGTCCACTGAGTGAATCTTAAAAATAGACCCAAATTGGGGTGACTTTCAAATTTTAGCCCCGAATAAAAAAGTTTCCTTAAAATAGCCCTTATCTATTAACTAGTATTTTTTCGACAAAATTACCCCTGATCAATGGAGTAAATTACATAAATGATCTTCATAATAAATAACAACTCCTTATTTATATCTTTCAACTTTTATTTTTTTTCTCTTTTTATTTTTAACTTTCTCAATCCTTACCTTTTTTCTTTTTTTCCTCTCAACTACTTTTTTCTTCTTTTTTATTTTATATTATTTTTATTTTTATTTTTTCTTTCCTCTTTCTTTTTTTAGTCTTTTTAGTTTTTCTCAATTCTTACTTTTTTTTCTTTACACCTTTCAATGTCTACTTTTATAAAAATATATATATATATATATATATATATATATATATATATATATATATATATATATATTTTTCTTTGATTTTTCTTTTTTCTTTTTTTCTTTTTAAATTTTTCTCGATCTTTATTTTTATTTAATCTTTCTTTTTTTTATCAACCTTTATTTTTTTCCTATTCTCTATCAACTTCTATATTCTCTTTATTTTTTATTTTTTTAATATTTTTTCTTTTTTTTTCGTATTTTTTATTATTTTTATTCTTTTCTTCGATTTCTTGCATTCAAGTTACATCTCATGAGTAAGAGTTGACACTATCACATTATAAAGGCAAGACTTACGACTTTCAAACAATAAGTTACGTTTCATGGGCAAGAGTTGACAACACTACATTGTAGAGACAAGACTTATGACTTTCAAACAACAAGTTATATTTCATAGGTAAGAGTTGACACTACCACATTGTATTTTAATTTATGAGATGTTTTATAACTCTTACCTTAGAGGTAGGACTTAGCTCAGAAACTTTCAAACAATAAATTATACCCCACGAGCAAGAGTTGACTCTACTACATTATGTTTTCATTTATGATATGTTCTACAACTATTGTCTTAGAGGCAGGACTTAGCTGAAGGACTTTCAAACAATAAATTATGCCCCACGGGCAAGAGTTTACTCTACCATATTATATTTTTCTTTATGAGATGTTCTATAACTATTGTCTTAGAGACAAGACTTAGCTGAAGGACTTTCACACAACAAATTATGTCCCACAGGCAAGAGTTGACTCTACCACATTATATTTTTATTTATGAGATATTCTATAACTATTCCCTTAGAGGCAAGACTTGACTTAAGGACTTTCAAACTACAAATTATGCCTCACGAGCAAGAGTTGACTTTACCACGTTATGTTTTCATTTATGAGATGTTCTACAACTATTGCCTTAAAGACAAGACTTAATTAGCTCAAGGACTTTCAAACTATAAATTATGCCCCACGGGCAAGAGTTGACTCTACCACGTTATGTTTTCATTTAAGAGATGTTCTACAACTATTGCCTTAGAGGCAAGACTTAGCTCAAGGACTTTCAGACTACAAATTATGCCCCACGGAAAATAGTTGACACTACCATGTTATGTCTTCATTTATGAGATGTTCTACAACTCTTACCTTAGAGGCAAGACTTATCTTAAAGGCTTTCAAACTACAAATCATGCCCCACGAAAAAGAGTTGACACTACCACGTTATGTCTTCATTTTTGGGATGTTCTACAATCCATGCCTTAGAGGCAAGACTTAGCTCAAGGACTTTCAAATAATAAATTATGCCTCATGGGCAAGAGTTGACACTACCACGTTATGTCTTCATTTATGGGATGTTCTACAATTCTTGCTTCAGAGGCAAGACTCAGCTCAAGGACTTTCAAATAATAAATTATGCCCCACGGGCAAAATTTGACACTACCACATTATGTGTTTATTTATAAGATATTTTACAACTCTCGCCTTAGCGACGCAACTTATCTCAAGAATTTTCAAAGAACTTCGTAACAACAATTTATGCCCTTAAATTTGCTTTGATATAAAAAAAAAAGATCCCTTTGCGGATTATCTAATTTTTTATTTATTAGCAAAATATAATAAAAGTTGAGAAAAAGGAAAAAAAGATCAAACAATAAAAAAAAAGGAAGAAAAAAATAAAGATCAAGAAAGAAGCGAAGAATTTAAAAAATTGAGAAAAATAAAAAATGAGAGGAAAAATAAAATAAAGTTTGAGAAAAATAAGGAGAAAAAAGAGAATTGAAAAAAGAAAAAAGAGATCAAACAAAATAGAGAAATAAAAAAAGAGTGAGAAAAAAAAACAAGAAAAAAAATAAAGATTAAAAAAAACCAAAGAATTAAAAAAATTAAAAAAAATAAAAATCAGAGGAAAAAACAAAAATAAAGTTTGAGAAAAATGAGGGAAAAAAGAGAACTGATAAAAATCTCAAATAAAAGAAAAATAAAGGTTAAATACAAATGAATTTAAAAAAGAAAAAACAAGAAATAGCTGATGCTTGAGAAAAAAAAAAGAGAAAAAATAAAGGTTGAAACAAATGAATTAAAATATGAAAATAAAATTATAGAAAAAAATAAAATTGAAAATAATTAAAAATAGAATAATAAAATTAAAGAAAAAAATAAAAATAATAGAAAATAGAATAATAAAATTAATGAAAAAAATAAAAAATAAAAATTGAGAGACAAAAAAGTATGGAAAGTTTTAAAATTACATTTAAGGTGTAGAAGGTCAAATGGTACTTGTACTATATTTAAAAAGTAAGAAAAATATTCTTTAAAGGCATTTCTTATTGAGGTCAAATAGCTAAAGTCACCCATATTTGGGTTTATAGCATGCAATTTCCTGGAGTCGACTTATCATTTGTCTCTATTTTACATTTTTTTATGAAATATTATTAAATTTTTTAATGCTTAGATGACCTATAATAATTAATTGAGTATGATATAGTAAATCACGATTGAAGCAACGAAGCAAGCATGTCATAAATGACTCATAATAACTAATTAGAAGTAATATAACGAAAAACTATAAAAAAAATACGTGTAAAAAATTAAGTGAACCCCATATAAGACGTTAGGTTAATTTAAAATTTTAAAAATTAAGTTATCACTTTATGTCTATTTTATTTTTTATTAAATATTATTAATTTATTTAATACTTAGTTGACTTATAATAATTATTAGGGGTGATTTAATAAATCGCGATTTAAGCAATCGAAGCAGACATGTGATAAATGACTATTTTACTTTTTTAATTAAATATTATTAATTTTTTGATACTTAAATGACTTATAATAATTAATCACGGGTAATGTAGTAAAATGACGGAGCAAGCACGCCGACGGAGAGCAGCTTGCTTGCCACCCAACTCCCTCTTATATAATAAAAGAAAAAATTAAGTAGGGGTGATATAGAAAAATCACGATTTAAGCAGCTGAAGCAGAATGTCATAAATGACTATTTTTTACCTTTTTAATTAAATATTATTAGTTTTTTAATACATAAATAACTTATAATAATTAATTAAGAGTAATATAGTAAAATAACGGAGCAAGCACAACGACGGAGTGCAGCTTGCTTGCCACCCAACTTCCTATTATATAATAATTTTGAAATTTAATTTTTTTCTATGCTTATTTTATGATTCATTTATTTGTACCGACTAAAAATTAAAATTTTGATAATTTAGATCTTATTTTGTAACTACATATTTTTTTTATTTTTTTTGAATCTAATTATTTAGATCCCAATAAGTGTACTTGTTCCATACTCCTTTTTTACATAGATATGGTTGTTGCAAAGTACTTTATCTAATCATTTTTAATTTATCATTTTGTAACTATTTTATCCTTATTATTAAATATTGTTTGTTGTCTAATACTAAAATGACTTATAATAACTAATTAGAAGTCATATAGTAAAATTACTATAAAAAGTATTTGTGAAAATAAATTAAGTGGCCCATATAAGTCGTCAAGTTAATTTAAAACATGAAAAATTAACTTATCATTTTGTCTTTATTTTACATTTTTATGAGATATTATTAATTTTCTAATGCTTAGATGACCTATAAGAATTAATTGAGGATGATATAGTAAATAACGATTGAAGCAACGAAGCGGGGCTGCCATAAATGACTCATAATATCTAATTACAAGTGATATAACACAAAATTATAAAAAAAATATATGTGAAAAAAGTTTAATTGGACCCCATATAAGACGTTAAATTAATTTAAAATATCAAAAAAATTAAGTTATCACTTTGTCTATATTAATTTTTATTAAATACTATTAATTTTTAATACTTAGATGACTTGTAATAATTAACTAGAAGTGATATAGTTAAATCATAATTTAACTAGCTGAAGCAGGCATATCATAAATAATTTTTTTATTTTTTTAATTAAATATTATTAATTTTTAATAAATAAATGACTTATAATAATTAATTAAGAGTAATATAGTAAAATGATGAAGCAAGCACGTGACGAAGAGCAACTTGCTTGCTGGCCAACTCCCTCTTGTATAAAAATAATTAATTATGAGTTATATATTTAAGCAACTGAAACAAAAATGTCATAAATAGGTTATATAATGGTAAGTTTTATTAATTAAATACCAGTGAAACTTCAATTTTCCTTTCAATTTATTTAACCTCTTGCCATTTTTACCATGTGATAATGTCAATTTTATCGAAAAATAGAGCCTAAATTGGTCCAAATCCGTCCAATTTATGGGACTTTGGATTAAAAAAGATAAATAAGTTGTCCAATTAAGTAAAAGTATTCCAAGTTTTTTAAATTAGGTAGGAGAGACAAAAAAAAATTGAGTTTTTTTTTTAAGTTTTTCCATTCAAACAACTTGTCCTAGTTGTTGAACAACTTGGTAGTCGTTCGACAACTTTGCAAGGTTGTTCAACGACTACCAAAGTTGTTCAACAACTGAGCAAGTTGTTCAACACCTAGGCAAAGTTGTTCAGACAATTAATGTAATTGTCCAACAACTATCCTAGTTGTTCAAGGGACAAATTTGTGGGATCCACTTATCTCCTTTTTTTAATTGGAAACTTGGAAAGCCCTTCTGGCTCATTTTTCTCCCAAATTTAGTTGATGACCCATCATAAGGGACTTTCCATTAAAAAGGATAAACAAATTGTCCAATTAAGTGAAAGTCCTCCAAGTTTTTAAAATTAGGTAGGAGGGATAAAAGTTTTTTGAGTTTTTTTTTAAAAGTTTTTTCGTTTCAACAACTTGTCCAACAACTTTAATAGTTGTTCGACAACTAGGTGCAGTTTTAAATTTAAAAATGAAAATTATAGATAAGCAATTTTATACCACATATACTCTATATATAAAAAAAAGATTAGAAGATGTATGTTCATTAAAGGATGTTACATTTTTTGTGAAGTAGAGGATCTATACAAAACCAATCATGACATAAAATTAAATGAACATAAGGGGATTAATTTGACTATAAATTATTAGTTTATATAAAGTATATATTCAACCACAAGCCCCACACTAATAAAAAGAAAGATAAAAGCAAAGAATTTTCCACTATTAGAGGCTATGAAAAAAAATTAATATAAAACTCCCACTAAATCAGTATGCTTAGACAAAATTATAAGAGAATAAAACAGATGTACAAAAATAAAAGGGAAAAGACTCAAATATATCATTAGATTATCAGAAATGACTTATTTATGCTATCAGTTAAAAGTTTGGCTCATTCATGTCATCGCCGTTACAAAATTGGTTTATTCATGCCATTAATTTTTAATGGTGGTTTTCAAAAACAGCTTTGCCACGTGACCTTTTATTAAGGGTCCACATCATTAATTAAAATAAGAAAAAAGGCTCAAATATGCCATTAAACTATCAGAAATGGCTCATTTATGTCATCCGTTAAAAGTTCAAGCTTATTCATGGCATCATCGTTATAAAATCAGCTCACCCATATCATTACTTTTTAATGGTAGATTTTCAAAAACAGTTTTGTCATGTGGCCTTTTATTAGAGGTCCGCGAATTAATTAAAATAAATTAATATTAATTTCAAAATATCTTAGATCCATTAAAAACAACCGATTAATTTAACATAACCCAACCCACACCCATTAAATTATTTTTTTCCTACAATAACAACTATTTTTCTAATCAGAAAAAATAGTGATTAATGTATATCTTTTGGCTATTTCTAGTTGATTCTAAATCATTATAAATGCTACGCTTAACAGAAACCTCAAAAATTCTATCCTACAGTAACTGATTAGTTTTAATTTCAGTGACTCCAATATATACTCCGAAGTTGCAAGAAAATAAACCAATGAACGATTAGAGCAAGCAAGAAAAAGAAAGAGGCGTACCAATAGAACTTCTCCATTCTCCCATCACGAATTAGGAGAGTATACATTATTGAAGAAATCATTTCCAAATAACGACTTAAAAGAAGTCTGTCATTCCAATTATCCCGCCAAGCATATGGAATAACTTCTTCCGTCACGAATTAGTGAAGCATACATTGTTGAAAAATTATTTTCAAATAACGGCTTAAAAGATGTCTGTTATTCCAATTATCCCGCCATGTATATGGGATAACTTCTCCCGTCATTATGGTATAAATGATGGAATAAATAATCCTGATACTAACTAATTTCAGATATTTTGAAATTAATATTGATTTCTTTTAATTAATGATTTGGATTTCTAATAAAAGACCACGTGGCAAAGTTATTTTTAAAAACCCATCATTAAAAAGTAATGGCATGAGTGAGTTGATTTTATAACGGTGATGGCATGAATGGGCCAAACTTTTAACTGATGACATAAACGAGTCATTTCTGATATTTCAATGGTATATTGAGTTGTTTTGTTTATTTTAATTAATGACGTGGATCTCTAATAAAAGGCAACGTGACAAAGTTGTTTTTGAAAATCACCGTTATAAAGCAATGGCATGGATGAGTTGGTTTTGTAACAGCTATGACATGAATGAGTTCAACTTTTAACTGATGTCATAAATGAGTCATTTCTGATAGTTCAGTGACATATTACTCTCACCATCCCACTTTATCTGATATAGTTATATTATTTAAAGAGTTCAAGAAATTATTTATAATTAAGATTTTTTATATATAATTTAAATATTTTTAATTTTGAGTTATTGTAATTATTATAATACTTTCTATTTGGTTTCTAAATATGTTGGTTTTATTTCAAAAAATTTGAAGAGACGGCTTGACATATGACCTCCACGTCACATTACAACAACTTTAATTACCAGTTACTCTAAGACTTTCGTTCAATTTAAATATTATTATATTCCAATTCACACTAGAAAATTAGATAATTAATTTTTCATACATTGAATTGGCTCACATATAATGAGACGTAGAGCTTAATATATAAGCCTCCCATCATATCAATATCCATATACAAAATTAGAAGGGAATAAAACAGATATAAAGAAGGGGAAAGGGGAATAAAGCCATATATTCTCATAACAATATAATATAAAAATTGATTGACAGTAATTATAAGAGAAAAAGGCATTAGTTACAAATTTTAAAAGTCAATTTAATTAATAGTTGCATAAGAAAGTAAGAATAACAAAAAAAATAAAAATTCATATAAAGCATAAACAGGTTGCATGCCAAAAGAAAGAAACAAAAGGGAGAACAAAAAATAACCAATAAAATGTCATGTCACGATCTGATTTAGTGACCAATAAAGTAAATAAAAATTACGTGACATTAGTATTCAAATTTCGATCGAAACAAAAAAAAAATGCTATAGATAATTTCTTCCAATTTGGCAAATCGTTAGATTAAAAGTGGACTAATTTATACTAAATAATTCAAAATACAGAGAAGTAAATATAGAAGTTAAAAAGAAACGACATTTATTATACAAACAAAAAAACCATCTTATATATACAATATACGTAATTTTTTAGCAAAAAAATTTCGAATAAACTCTTTTTTGGCCCCTTAAGCTCCGCCCTTACTTGTGAGACATATATATACAACTAATACTATAAAGGATTGTTTGGTATGAGGTATAAAGTATAATAGTTTCGCGATAAAGTACAGGCTTATTTTATCTCACGTTTAGTTGGAGGTACTAGCTAGTAGTCATGAGATCATTTATCCCTGCATTTATGTCATACTGATGAGATAAATTATCTCATGTACCTGATAGGATAACTAATCTAGGGATAATTCTTTCCCGACCAAATTATCCCTATGAACTCATTTGGTTGGGGAAACAACTTTTACTGGGTTGATTATTCCGAAATTAGTTATCCCGGGATTGTTATTCCATCGTTAATGTAGGATAAAAATAACACTACTATCCCAGAATAAATAGTCCTACAATTTTATCTCAATCAAATATGAAATAAACTCATTCTAAAATTAGTTATTTCTCACCCCTCACACTAAACGAACAAAAATAATCGAATTACGCACACACTTAGCCAAGTATCACTTAAAAAAACAAGACAAGAAAAAGAAAAAAGAAGACATAGGGATGGTAGTGATTAACAACCTTAGGTAATGTCAGATGATTTTCTTGAGCAGTTGAGGCCATTGCTGTAAGAAGAAATTGTTGAGTAAATATTTCCAACTAAATTTTTCTTCAATTTTTTTCTCTTTATTTTTTCTTAGTCATAATTAACAAATTTATTATTATGCACTTGTTTCTATGAAGTACTTATCAAATTACAGTTTGTTGAAAGTTGGTAGTATTAAATTCACATAATTTAACATTTAATGATAGTGTCATCTAACAGAACTTAATTGAAATGTGTCATACCAAATTACTATAGGATGTTTTAGGGGCCAACTTTTAATTAATAATCCATCCATAGCATTTTAATTATCACTTTATCTTAAAAATATATTTTAAATCCTAAGATACAAAATTGTAAATATTATAGTCGATTTTTTCTAATATTTTTTTCGTTAGTATAACTAATGCATTTAATCTTTCTTGAGACATACTTTAAATACATCAAAATTCTTCTATAATTTTTTACTTTTATATTAAAAAATTATTTTTGGTACAAATAATATTTAATAATTTTTTAATAAAAATCTATAATCTATTATTGTTAAAAAAATGAGGCCCCTCAAATTTGGAGGCCTTAGGCGGTTGCCTTTTTTCTAGAGGGGTTGAGTCGGCACTGCTCTATTCGACGGACTAGTATATTATGCGGGATGTTTCATTGATGGTACACGATTGGTGCTAGGAACTTGGCTTGAACTTTTGATGTGGATTGTATGGATAAGAATGTTAACTCAAGAATTGTGATGCAAAATTTGTGGAAATGAAGTAGTAGGTCTGATACAATGTAGGAAAGAGCATGGGTTGATAACTTATGAAAAAATTAAGTAGATAATTGTGAT
This sequence comes from Capsicum baccatum var. pendulum, assembly GCA_030864225.1. Taxonomy (NCBI): domain Eukaryota; kingdom Viridiplantae; phylum Streptophyta; class Magnoliopsida; order Solanales; family Solanaceae; genus Capsicum; species Capsicum baccatum. The sequence goes on from CM061560.1 coordinate 277,194,852, forward strand.
ATAAATACAAGAGAACTAGTGTTAAAATGATGAATTGCAGCTGAGTCATTAGGTGGATAAGAGCTTTAGGTTTATAAGAATAAATTGAACCCCGGGTAGCATGTGGTTAGATAAGGTTTCATGTTTACTTAGTTCTGTTCTTGAATTTCTTTGTATGAAGAAACCTAGAGAGCTACTATATGGTGTTCTTTAGAGCTGAATTAGGTGAAGTATAGATAGATGATGTGAGCTCTTGATTTAGTTTTAAAAATTTTGTTAAGTTGTAAGCATATGCGATTAGAGGTTTAATGTTAGTATGCTAAGTAGTGGAGAATGGACTGTTATGTGATAAGGAGTGTGGATGTGAATGCTTATGAGAGTGTGAGTTGTACGATGATGTCAAAAGTTAAGAGTGTCATTCCCTGAAAGCAATGCCTTCAGAGTATAGTTTATCAGGGGAAGTTTAGTATCTATGTGTATGGTGATACCCCCATTGTGTTGAGTGTTATGCTTGTAGATTTAATAGGAGAATATGTCAGCTTCTACCAGTTTTGGCCTTTTGGGTCAAGACTCAAGTGCACTTCTGGGGACTGAGCTGGATGTTAAAAAATATTGTCTGCCCCAAGTACCCAACCCCTCACCCTTTAAAAATTTGACGGGTTTGGAGGGTTGGGCTAATATTAGTTTGGAAAAAGGACAAAAACGATACTTTAAATTAAACTATTTTCATAAAAATGGTCATAGAATTTAAATTACATTTTCTAGTCATTTCAATTTGCTGGTCTGTTCTAGACTATTTCTATACACCTTCTATACATATTTTATATATATACATATTTCATACGAAAATTATACATTTTTGATATACAATTTATACTATAATTGTACTTTTTTTTTTTACACATTTTATACAACAATTATATAATTTTTATACATTTTCTATACATTTTCTATATATATATATTTTATACATATTCATATTTGATACATATATCTTATATGAATACATATTCTATATAAAAATTATATCATTTTTATATAATTATTATTTCTAGACAATAAAAAAAGAAAAAAAAAATTTCAATTAAAAAATTTATAGCAAAAAAAAAACTAAAATATTTTTAAAAGGACCGAATGGCCCAAGTAGAAAACTGTATCATTATTGTATATGGACTGTATCAGTATTGTATATGAACTGTCTCTGAACTACGCGGCCAAAATGACCCAAATTAGGAAATGACTATAAAGTGGAAATAGTATATCCGACTGACCACTTTTTGGCAAGATATCAAACTTGGGCTATTTATTTTAAAAAGTGTTATAGAGTGTGCAGCTTAGTTGCTTCTACTTTCTTCCTCTCTTTTTGTTTAAAGAAAATTTTCTCAACTTCGAACACACTCAACGACTCATAAATCACACTTGAGTTTTAGGAAGAAGAATATGTTTGTCACTTCAAAATTTTGTGTAGTAACCTAAGGAAAAATTCACATATTTATAGTCAAAAGGTGGTGCTTCAGAAAAAGAAGCAATGGTTCTTGAATAGACGCACTGTTTTGGATCATCACCAATCTGTGGATCCTACCTGCACCCGCATGTGGCCCACGTGCGGCCGTAGATCGCTGTTTGTCAAGAAACAGAATGTCACGCCTCACCTGCGAAGTCCATCTGTGTCCGCAGATGGTGACTTTCGTCCGCAGGTCGCGTTTCAGTTTTCAAATAGTGCCTCAAAGGATCACGTCCCTTTGAGGAGCGTTGTGACATGCGTCCGCACATGGGTGCACCCGCAAATGGAGAAAAATGTAATTTCAAATTTTTGGAATAAAACATCACTAATTTGCAAGTTTCAAATGAATTTTGTCCAAAAAGACAATCTCTCGGTCATTTTAACATAATGTTGCAAATTACGATGATATGAGGGAAGTTTAGAATACTTATAGTTAAAAAAAAGGGAGCCCGGTGCACTAAACTACCGCTATGCGCGGTGTCCGGGGAGAATACAGTTGCAAAAATAAGAAGACTATATTGCACTCTGATTTCTAATGCAATCCATTTGATTATATGTTTAAAAAAGGGGCCTTTGATGAAGTGGTCAGGTTTGATGAGGAAGCTGACAAAGTGATCAAGCGGCTTTTTGTAGGAGCAGAATATCTGGACGTTGTCCCATTAGTGGGTATGCCCGGTCTTGTAAAAACTACACTGGCAAGAAAAATCTACCATGATTCTAAACTTTCATATGAATTTTTCAGCATCATTTGGATTTACATCGGACAATCTTACAAAATAAAGGATATTTTTCTTAATATTCTCAAATTCTTCACAAAACGCATCGAAGATATCTCAATGACGATGTGGTAGCTAATGTAATTAGTGATTATATGAGTAACAGCGGCAGATGTCTCATCGTTTTGGATGATGTGTGGGAAGCAACAGTTATTGATCACGTAAAGAAAGTTTCCCAGAAAATAAAAGGGGCCATCGAATCATGATGACCACACGTGACCTATATCTTGCTACTTATGCCAATCCAGATCCTCATAATCTGAAATTTTTGTCTCATAATGAGAGTTTTGAATTGTTGGTAATAAGAGTTTTTGGAAAAGGAGGCTGTCCTGATGAATTAGTAGGACTTGGAGAAAAGATTGCAGGAAGCTGTGATGGAGTACCACTTGCAGTAGTGGTAATTGTAGGAGCATTAAGAGGTCGTCCAAACAAAAGAGATTGGCAAAGAGTTGAGAAAAATGTGGCACAACATCTTTATAGGAATAGCCAAGAGAGCTGCTTGAAATTTGTACAGATGAGTTATGATCGTTTGCCCCAAGAAGTGCAGACATGCTTCTTGTATTGTGGTATATTTCCTCGAGGCTTTGATATCCCTTCTTGGAAATTGATTCACATGTGGATAGCGGAAGGGTTAATAAAGCCCCAACAAACATACACTCTTGAGGAGATAGCTGAGCTTCATTTGAACAATCTTGTCAATAGAAATTTACCGATATTGATGCAAAAGAGGTCCGGTGGTCAAATTAAAGCATGCCGTCTTCATGATATGTTGCACGAGTTTTGCAGAAAGGAGGCTACTCACAAATGGCTTTTTCATGAAATATGTAAAAGAACTGATAATGTTATTCCTTCTATACAGGACCAAGATACTCGCCGCCGATTGTGTATTGAACCCTCTATTCTGTATGATTTTCTCTCCACAAGACCTTTTGCAGAACATGTGAGATCTTTCTATTGTTTTTCCTCAAAACAAAAACAAATTGAGTTGTCTCCTAATGACATAAAACTCATTCACAAAGCATTTCCACTTATCAGGGTCTTGGACGTTGAATCTCTCAAATTTCTTTTCTCCAAGGACTTTAACCAATTATTTCATTTGAGGTATATTGCTATCTCAGGTAACTGTAAGGCCCTTTCTCCAACCTTTGGTAAATTTTGGAATCTACAAACTCTAATACTTAATACAAGTACCTCAGAGCCCACCATTGATGTAAAAGCAGAAATATGGAACATGTTACAGCTGCGGCATCTGCACACCAACATACCTGCAAAATTGCCGTCACCTACTACCACAACAGGTAAAGCTTCTTGTTTACGAACTCTTTCATTGGTTTCACCAGAAAGTTGCAAGAAAGATGTGCTCGCTAAGGCGTGTAATCTAAAAAAGTTGAGCATTCGAGGTCAAATGGCGGCTTTTCTTGAAGCCAGAGGTGGAATAAGCAATCTTGAAGAGCTAAAGTGCCTGGAACATCTGAAACTGTTGAATGATGCTCTTTACATGAATAAATCACTTCATATCCCTCCAGCATTCTTTAGACTTGTACGTACAGTGAAGAAGTCAACTTTGGCAGACACAAAGTTGTGAGTCGGATAGATTAGGGCAATTGGAATCCCTTGAGGTTCTAAAGTTGAAAGAAAATGCATTCATGGGTGATACTTGGAGGCCGGAGGTAGGAGGTTTTAGCCAGCTCCAGGTATTGTGGATAGAGAGGGAAGAATTAGAAACTTGGGAAGCATTGAATCTTTGTTTCCCCATCCTTAGGCAACTTGTTCTCATCTCATGTGATAAGCTCAACGCTGTGCCACTTGAGCTGGCTGATATACCTAATTTTCACAAGATGAAGCTGGATCACACAAGCAAAGTGGTCAAATCTGCAAAAGATATACTAGAACGTAAGATATCCAAAAACATAAATTTCAAGTTCAGCATGTTCCCTCCTGAAACTGAATCCAAGGCCACACAGTGAAGTTGAAAGGTTAGTCAAACTCATCTGTATATAGTACAGTACTCTTTGCTAAAATTTTGTTTGCATGGCTATATTCTTTTCCATTGGGAATCTATTTTCTATCTCTAGACTATACATATCATATTTAGTAGAATATCCATTAACGCCATATCTTTGGTACTTTATGTCAATTCTTGTTGCATATAGCAATTTGCAAAACACTAATTCTTCCCTTGCATTCTGAATGCACTTAACAGGATTGCTTTGAGTGATTCAGTGGTTTCTTTCTAAACCTATCTGAAACAGCTTTCCTTTCTTTGTTTCCCTGTTAATTTCATTTACTAGTTTTCCTCGATTCTGCAGGAGAAAAATCGAAACTTCGATCTGAGTTCATGTAGGCATTTCCTGTTTTCTCTGTCGTCCGGTCTTATCCTGATAAGATTGTTCTTCCAATAAAGAAAACCTGTTTGTCTTTTGCTTATTCAAGAATGGTGAATTTGAAGTTTGCTTCCTGTAGTTGTTACTTTTCAACTTTCTGATCATGTGGAATGTTTGCTTCTTTCTTTTATGTTTGTATTTGGTTTGTTTCATTCTTGTAAAACAGTTGTTTTATCTTTCATTGTTTTGTTGGAAGACATGTTATTCCATTCCAATAAAGTGCTGTGAGTTATATTTCCAACTTGAAAATTTTCAGATGAATTATAGTTATTTTTGAATCGGAAGGTTTCAAGTTCAAATTACGAAACCATAAATTTGCAAATTGAATTCTAGTTCTTGTGCTTCGAAGCTTTCTAAGTCATTAAAAACAAAGATATTTACTTGCTCGTATAAAGGAAATTTATCCCAAATTTAGTTGTTTTCCAGATACATTCAGTTGCAGTCTGAGCCTCCAGCAACTGACAGTACAGGAATGAATTGATTACGAGAGGGTTCAACAAGATATATCGCTATGTGGTATAATCTCATACTGTAAGAATTGAAAGAAAATTACGGAAAAGAAATATAAACGAATTACGAAAAATTTTCTCTCCTTTTTCTTGAATGAATAATAACTTGGTTCGTACAATGTCCTATATATAAAAGTAAAGCAACAGACTTAAGACTCCTAAACAAGGTACAAAATAACTCATGGATACACTTTTAAGTAAAGGTAGAAAAATAAGGATACACAAAAGATTTACCTAGATTGTACAAAAGAAATAAAATAATATGCACAAGGGTTTGCTAATCCAACATGTTAAGGCAAGCCCAAGCCATATAGGCCATCATTGAATAGTGTTGAGGTTAGCCCAAGTCATGTATTGCAGCAGCAGGCGAATGATGAAATGAGTGAATCAATCTGGTTCAATGAACAAAATGCAGTATTATCTCAACACATACATCTATTCCGTCAAGTGATTTTTTCATTGTATGGTGATTATCGAAGATCCAGACTAACTTCAGAATGTCAGGTTAATATTAGAAGAAGTTAGCAAGATTGTTAAGAGAACTTTATCCCCAATCCCTGAAAGAAATATGCAACAGCTGTGCATCTAGTTTGGACTTTTTAAATCTTAGTTGGTGGAGACTTTTTTTCCCTTGTCTGAAGTATTTCTGTTACTGTTATTACGCAAATGAAAGTATAATTTTCTTGATCACTGCAAGGCTGAATAACTGTGGATGAGTTCCTCGAAACACAAAAAGAAAGAAAGCATAACAACTATAATAAGCAAAATATGGTAATCACACCGTCCGTGATCTCTTTCATGGATGGATGCAAAATCTCTCCCATCGTCATCAACTCATTTCCAATTTCAGAAGAACAAGAGATGATATAGAGTAGTTGCAGCTATACATTTAAGGAAGATAACTAAATCTTACCGATTCTCTTTTCACCAGTGGCGGAGCCACAGCCGACGAAGGGGTGGTCAGATGAACACCCTTCGTCGGAATTTTTTTTCGAGTATATAGGTTAAATATAGATATTTATGGATATATATATGTTGTTGCACACCCTTGACATGCCATAGAAGCATAGTCCAGTGGTCAAGAGTACATTTCCACATCAACAACTCGGGTTCGAACCTTGGCAGATGCAGCATGAGTGACAAGAAGATCATCTCTTTGTTCAATTCAATTTATCTTACATTGAACTAGTGTATTATCATTCTTGTTCTGTTTCCAACTTTCAAAAGGAGCTTCTTCTTAATGATGCAGTAGTATCTGAATAGTGTGGATTCATTTTAACTTGAATGTCCAAGTTTCAAAAGGGAAACTCTATATGCAACAGACCTAGCCTTATTTCAAAATCACAACACTCCGGTTATTTTTCTGATAACCACCGGCTTCTAGCAAGCTTAGGCTGCATTTGTTTTTTTTCAAGATTCAGACGTCTGAATCTGAATATACATCTGAATGATTAAAATGTTGTCTCTAGATCTGAAAACTGAATGATTAAGACTATTTGTTTTTCAACATCTGAATGTACAAAAAAAATTATTTGTATATATAATAAAATTAAAAATACAATTCAAACAAAAAAACTAATTATATATTAGAAAAGTATGTAATTTAATACAAAAAAATTATTATTTGATTGAAAAAAAAAATAGTTATGTTTGTTAGTGATAGTGGAGATGGTTTATAATGGTGATTGCGGTGACAATGATTGATGTTAGTGATTAGTAGTGATAGTTGTGATGGTTAGTATTGTAGTGATTGTTATGATGGTGGCGGTTGATAGTGGTGGTGGTGGTTGTGATGTAACATTGCTTGATGTAGTAGTTGGGGGTGTTGATTGTGATGGCTGAAAAATGAATGAATGAATGATGGTTGACGATTTGTTGGTGCTAGTTGGAGATATTGTTAGTTGTGATGGTGGAGATAGTTGTTAGTAGAGATAAATTATAGCGATGATAGTGATTGAAGTGATGGTAGAGATGGCGTTACTAGTGACAATAATGCTGGCCGCCGAAGAATATGTGGAGGTTGTGATGTATTAGTGGTAGTTAGCGGCGATGCTAGTTGTGATATATAAGTTGGTCGATAGTAGGGATTGGGCGGTAGTGGTTGATGATGGTGGTGTGGTAGCGGTTGACAATAGTGGTTGGTAGCGATATTTGTTGTCGATGGTGGTTGTGATGGTAGAGGTGTTTGGTGGTGGTGGGTGGCGGTTGATAATGATGGCGATGACAGAGGTGGTGACTGATGATTATGAATAGAGTGTCAGTGAATATTATCCAAGACCAGAATACTTCTTCAGACCTATTAAGACTTGATTCTAGATCCGAATGATTAAGACCTATTAAGAGTTAAAATCTTAATAAAAAATAAATGCACTTAATGGTCTGAAGTATGAACCATTCAGATTCAGACCTTCATTAAGTGCAAACAAATAAGTGTCCAAGTTCGTTCTCTCCGGCAAAAAAGAGGAACATTAGTTGTTGAAGTGTGCTGTTAGAGAGACCATACTTTTATTATTTAATTATATTCTTAACATATGTTCCCTCATGTGCGGGCGTGATTCTCTTTCATGGGATAAGCACGTGAAACACTTGTATTATTTGATTATATTCTCAACATTAGTAAATAAAAAATGAAAACAAAGAGAGGAAAATTATAGCAGATAGTATCAAATAAACCACTAATAAATTATATACCCAAGAATCCATACAGTATAGTATCCAGAAGATTAAGGAATGACTTCCAAAGTGAGTAATGTTTAAATCATATAGAATTTTCCTAATTTTGACTTTTTATCGCGTGGGAAATTGAATTATCTTTCCAATGATACCCATTTTACCAAAAATCGACTTTGAAGTAAAACGTTATGGACGTTTTTACAGAGAACTATCCGAACTGCTCAGGAGCGACGGGCAGGCCGACGGACCGTCGAGCCAACGATGGACCTCGCTCCGGCTGTCGCAACTGAGGCAGTAAAGTCATTCACTGGCCAAGTACGACGGTCAGGACGATGGACCGTTGAGCTAGCGACGGACCGTCACCCAAGCCATCACAGTTAAGGCAGTAAGTCCCTATTCTAGCCCAGGTGCGACGATCAGACCGATGGATCGTCGAGCCAGCACCGGACCGTCGCACTAGCCGTCGCAGATCCCGTTCAGCAATTTAAAGTCATTTTTAAAAGGGATTTTTGAACTTTTTCCAGCCTTTTTAATACCTAGATATATCAAAACGAAGCATAGAACTTCAGATTCATCCAAAGCATCAAGAACTAGGGTTTTCTCTCAAGATTAACCCTTAAGAGCAAGACCCAATTCCTTCTCCAAGATTTCACCATAGTTTTTGCAATTGATTTAAGAATCAAGGTTTCCAAGTCAAAATCTTCAAGAACCCTCACTCAAGAGTACGAAAAAGAGTCTCAAGCTAGCTTGTTCATTTAAATTCATAATTTAAGGTATGTGGGGTTTGAACAAGGACAATCCTTTCGTCCTTGTGCCCAAAACTTATCTTTAATTACAAAGATACATGATTTTACATGTTTTCTTATGGAATTGAAGTTTGGGTCTGTACCCTATATTGTTATTCTTGAGATTATGATGATTTCAATGTTTTAGAAATTGAAGTACATGAGTATGTTGAGGTTATAAGGCATATTGCTGAAAATTTCAGATTTCTATATGAATTATGAATCTTTATAATATCTAGTATGCATTTTGATACGTCTTAACCTGAGATTGAATTATGGGTCATTAAGCCCCACTTGAGATTGAAATTTTAAGAACTTTTGTGCTATAAGCACCCTTGATTTGAGTATTTTGAGATTTTCGAGAAAGTTTTGACCTTGATGGTCATAGTAGCTTTGAAATCCACTTCACTGAATGAGATTACAGATTTTGTAGTTAGTTTCATTAGAAACCATGAGATTATTTGTCACGGCCCAAAATCCCATCGGGCCGGACTGGCACCCGAAGCCGAGAAGGCCCGGGAGAACCCGTTCAAATACCTATACTTTCACTTACATGTCACCAAAAATTTGGGCAGCACTTCGCTGCATATAAAAGGGTCTAATTACCTGTATCAGCACAACACGCACAAATATATATACATATATATAATACTTGGCCGTCGGGGCCACCCCATATACGAATATAACATCACTATATAAACTTCCATGACTTTACCCTTCTTTATGTCTACAAAGCCTCTAGGATATACATGACATAACTAGGGTCGGGACCAACCCCTGCCCACACATGACTCCTGTACAATAACAAAATATAAGAAACCGACTCGGAAAGCTCCGAAGCAAACTGGAGCTCACCAACAACAGCTGTATGACCTGGCTCCTATCTATGCTGTGAATGAGCTGAAGTACCTGATCCTGCAGCATGAAATGCAGGTCCCCCGTGAGGGACGTCAGTACAAAATATGTACTGAGTATGTAAAGCTGTAAATAATCATATGTGATATGGGGGATCAAGAAAATCATACGCATGTGAATAAATCATAATAGAAGTGAACCACACTTCATAAACACTTTTAGGATCATGTACATTATTATTAATCTGAATTGGGTTCTTGAATACAAACACATTTGTGGAACGGTATACATTCGTTCATTTCATTCTTTACAATTATTATTCGCCATTACCTCCTCCTCCTGAACCTCCAACCACCTAACAATAATCAATACTGTACCGTACTGTGACCATTAGGCTGCCCCCAGTACATATCAATTGGGATCGACCCATGCTAGGCTTATGCCCCTGGGATACCACCCACACGTATATCAAGTAACACATAAGAGATTTTTCCAATAACTTAGTTCAAAAGCTTTTGAGATTATTACATTAGTGTTCATGCCAACATAGTACCTTTGGAACAATGATACATCAATAGGAATCAAGTAATAGACCTTCTATACAATAACGATGTAATAAGGACTCATTGGTACATCAACAATATGTTTCAGAATCATCAATATCACAACAATGAAATAGGAGCCTTTTGGAATATCAATGAAGCATTTTGACACTTTATAGAATGGAAACAACTTCATTGGTAATGTAGAACAATACATGTGTTTGGATAACCTCGGAATCGTACTTGATGGAACATTGGTGTTTTCATGCCAAAGAACATCGTTAGAGTATGCTTTACATACCTCGTTGTAGATTCGGATATCAATTCAACACAACTTCCCGCCTTTACAAATCACTTATCTACAATGAAATATTTGGCATCTAGTATTAGCAACCCAACACCACAATTCTCTTCCATAATTCCATACAACCAATATTTGCAAAGCATTCCAAAAACCAACTTGAACAATAGGTTTATGTGTATATATATATATATAATCATCATTTCAATACCATATCATCAATACCACATCATCCCTTCACAATTCAACATAATCCAACCATGCACAAGAATGATCCAACATCATTTCCAATCATCTTTCAACAACAATCAAATAACATACTTCTTATGCTCACATGCATATATATATATATATATATATATATATATATATATATATATATATATATATATATATATATATATACATATCCATATAAATAACACCAACATAATTTACATCCTTACCATAGAATGGCCCTTTGGGTTTTGAAGTCTTGTCGGCACAAATAAGGGGTGCTTCTCGAAGCCCTTGAGACGATGAACACAACTACGGAATCAATTTAGACTTTCCACGGTTGAATCACAAGATAATTAGAGTTGAAAATTAGGCTAGGGTTTGTTCTTTCCTATAATTGATGATGAATATGAGTTTTTGAACTCATATACATGTATATATACACATATTCCCGTCCATAATACCATAGAAAATGACCAAAGTGCCCTTAAAATTTAAATAATGTCAAATATGTCCTCCGGTGGACTGTTTTGACAAGCTGAAGTAGATAGGCCATAACTCTTTGCTCCGATATTGGATTTGGGTGAAATTGGTATCATTGTAAAGATAATTCAAAGTTCTTTCATTTCATATAAATTAGGACACCCAGTTCGTCCTGTACAAGGATTTATGATCGTTTGAAGTTGACCCTAAAAATTTGTTTTTGAGAGGCTGAAGTAAAACGCGTATAACTCCTTACACAGATGTTGTATTTGGATGAAACTAATTGCATTGGAAATAAGACTCAAAGATATTTCTTTTGATATATGGTAGCTCTCCCAGTTCATTATATTGAGGGAGTTATGATAGTTCAAAGTTGACCCAAAAACTGGCAGGCCTCAGTATTTTCCTGCTAATTTACTGTTCACAAAAATCTGTTTTGAGAGGCTGAAGTAGAACGAGTATAACTCCTTACTCCGATGTTGGATTTGGATGAAACCAATTTCATTAGAAATAATACTCAAAGATCTTTCTTTTGATATGTGGTAGCTCGACCAGTTCATTATATTGAGGGAGTTATGATCGTTCAAAGTTGACCCAAAAACTGGAAATTTTCCTGCAATTTTACTGTTCACATCCCGGCCACTGTTTTATAGTTTCGAGCGTGCTCGCTTATATCCGAAACTTATCCGTTTTTGAAAATCTTAATATCGTCGAAAATATTATTCAATAACCTTCGTATGGAAACATCGACGGGCAAATTCCGGTATAAATAAGGTCGATTCCTATACACATATAATCAAACTATACACTTGAAACCATCTCAAAATAATCAATACTCATATATACCTAACTTAGGATCAATACATATACGTCAACACATATAACAATGGCTAATGCACGTAATTAAGTACGGGGTGTTACATTATTAAATGTGAATTTCCATGATATGAGCATAGCTAATTAAAAAGGGAGTAGTATTTAGCACTGAGTCGGGTAAGTTACTACGATTTCATACCCCAAAACTATGTGCCACCGTAGGATTGAGATTTATGGGACCAAGGCCGGGATAGTGATCACTGAGTTGAGGTTATACTCCCTGGCAAGAGTATGACACCTCTCCCTAACGTGAGGTTTCTTCCTTCAGAGGACAAAACGTTGGACTCCATGTAGCTCGTATGGTGTATGTCGGTTAAGAGAACCTCCCTGCTAGCAAAAGTAAATAAACAACTTTTGAGTATTTTTCTCTAAAGTTTTGAAAGATTTCCTTGTCAGTATAGATTTTTAGATACTAAATGTAAAGGCTCACAAGCTTATTCAGATATAGTTTTACTTGAGATTCCAGCTTAACTTTCAGATATAGAGGTGAGCACTTTACCACTTAGTCTATATGTTTTGAGAATGGAATAGAACTACAGATTTTAGAAATAAGTATACCGACTCACAAGATTTGTACTATGCATTTCATTATTCATAATTTATGAGATTTACATTTCTAGAGTTATTCAAGCTATATGAGTCAGTTATATCAACATGCATCACTTCTATAAAGATTGATGATATTGTAGTTTTAATTATTAGATACACCCCCATATACTCAGTACAGCCTCAAAGTGCTGATCCACATATACGTCTGTGTGCTACATTATCTCATAATGTAGGTTCAGGTGCTCAGTCTCAGCAGCGTCAGTGATCTCCGAGTGTTTTGTCTACATTTCCACAGTGGTGAGTCCTCATGGTTCAAGGACCTGTTTTACAAATTTTCAGTATTATTAGTAGCTGGTTTTGTTGATTTCAAATCGAGTCAGTTAGGGATCTATCCCAATGGCTCTCTAGTTCTTGAGTAGTAGAGGCTTTGTCAGACTAGACTATCGGTATGTTTAGACTTTCAGTATTTTGACTGTTCAGACAAGTATTCATTTGTATTCTAGTATGATCATAATATGACATGTTTTGTTGTTTTGATATAATTAGCATTGAAGTAAAGTTTCTAGACTTAGTAGCAGGCTCAAAGCGTTAGCTTGGGGCTACTTGTAGCCTTAAGCACCGTGTGACGCCTCGGGATGAGATTTTGGGGCGTTACAATATAATACTTAAATGACTTATACTAACTAATTAGAAGTCATATAGTAAAATTACTATAAAAAGCACTTGTGAAAAAAAATTAAGTGGACCTCATATAAGTCGTCAAGTTAATTTAAAACATCAAGAATCAGCTTATCATTTTGTCTCTATTTTACATTTTTTATGAAATATTATTAATTTTCTAATGCTTAGCTGACCTATAATAATTAATTGAGGATGATATAATAAATCACGATTGAAGCAACGAAGCAAGCATATCATAAATGATTCATAACAACTAATTAGAAGTGATATAACAAAAAAAATATAAAAAATACTTATAAAAAAAAATTAAGTGGCATCATATAAGACGTCAAGTTAATTTAAAATATCAAAATTAAGTTATCACTTTATGTCTATTTTTTTTATTAAACATTATTAATTTTTTAATACTTAGATGACTTATAATAATTATTAAGGGTGATTTAGTAAAATCACAATTTAAGTAGCTGAAGCAGGCATGTGGTAAATGACTATTTTACTTTTTTAATTAAATATATTAATTTTTTGATACGTAAATGACTTAAAATAATTAATTAGGGGTAATATCGTAAAATCACGGAGCAAGTACGCCGACGAAAAGTAGCTTGCTTGTCGCCCAACTCCATCTTAAATATTAAGAGAAATAATTAACTATAAATTACACAAACCCACAACTTATGTTTCATTTATTACATAAAAATCTTATCTCCCTAAACATAGTACAATTATCCCACTTTTTACCTTTCTCTCTCCAAAAATATATATACGAAGAATTCTCGTCTACTCTCGTGTTTTTCCCCTTAAAAAAAGGCTAGAATCAAGGTCAGTTACCATATTTTGAAATCAACCTTGTTTGAGTCCATATTTAACGATATTTTGTGGGAAATACCAAGAAAACATAATCCTCAATCTCATAAGATCGTTTAGGTACACCTTTTCTGGTACTCTTATGTAATTGAAGTTCAGAATCCTCAATAGGATTTTGGGATTCATGACTCCTACTTGGACCAAGAACCATTTCTTGATCAGTTGAATTATCAAGCATGTGTTGCGACATTATTTGATCATCTGAATTCAACATTTCATAAAGAGGCTTATTTTCCTTTATTTCATTCCTTTTTGAAAAATTATTTTTCAGGAATGTGACATCTCGTGATTCAATTTCAGTAGTACTTACATATTCCAATTCACCAATGAACACATATCCTTTGGAGTGTTCTGAGTATTTTATAAAGATACATTTCTTTTCTTTTGGACTTGGTTTTTCAAACTTATCAGAACAATCTTTAATATATGCAGTACAACCCCAAGGTCGAGATCATTAAAGTTTGATTTATTACCAGTTCATAGTTCATAAGGAGTAGAAGATACTGATTTAGAAGGCACTTTATTCAATTTGTAGGCTGCAGTTAATAACACATCTTCCCAGAAAGAGATTGGTAAATTTGATTGTGCCATCATGGACCTTGTCATATCCAACAATGTTCTATTCCTTCTTTCGGCTACACCATTTTGTTGAGGTGTATAAGGAGTAGTCAATTGTCTGATAATGCCTTTTTCAATACACAGTTCTTCAAACTGTTTTGAAAGATATTCATGTCCTCTATCGGTTCTTAATATCTCTATACTTTTGTCTAATTGATTCTCAACTTCATTCATATATCTTTTGAAGCATTCAAGTGCTTCTAATTTATGAGATATCAAATAGATATAACCAAAGCGCGTGAAATCGTCAATAAATGTAATGAAATATGAAGCACCGGTCCTTTCCCTCACATTCATTGGACCACGAATATCAAAATGGATTAATTGTAATGGGAATTCGGCTCTTTTAGCCTTCCCAAATAATTTACGTATAATTTTTCCGGCAAGACAATTTTGACAAGTTGGCATTTAAATTTTGAAGAAAGAACCTAGATGTCCTTACTTTGCCAATCTATTCATTCAATCTTGCCCTATGTGACCCGATCTAACATGCCATGTAAGTATATCAATATCATTATTACTTGAATAACATGAAATTACACAACGGTCAATATAATAGTCATAAGTTGAAGGATTACAATCTAAAATAATAAAGCGATCATAACGATGTCCAAAACCATAAAATATATTATCTAGAGTAATTCTTACACAATTATGACTAAAGAACAAATAAAAACCAACATCTAAATGAACAGACGCAGACATGAAGTTTCATTGAATTTTTGGAGCATATAGGACGTCATGCAACATTAAAGACCGGCCTTCAAGTAAATCTACTTTGCAAATGTCAATCCCTTTGACTTCAAGTCTTGTATTATATCCTACATAGATCCACCTTGATCCATGTGAAACTCGATGGAACTCCACCAACGCTTTTCGATCTCGACTCATATGGTCAGTGGCTCCTGAGTCTACAATCCACATAGGATAAGATTCAGTTAATAAAGTAGTGCTAGAAACAAATGTAGCACTTAGAGATGCATTTAAAAATGCTACCTTTTTATCCTGAGGACATTCATGAGCAAAATGCCCCAGATTTTGGCAATTGTAGCACTTCATCTTGATTTTGTCTTTCTTCTTGAAAAACAAGCCAAATTCCAAGAAAGGAAAAAAGTTTTTCAAGAAGAAAGAAAAGAGCAAGATGAAGTGCTACAGTTGCCAAAATCTGGGGCATTTTGCTCGTGAATGTCCTTAGGATAAAAGGGTAGCATTTCCCTTCTTGGAATTTCCCTTTTTTTTACTTCTTTTTAATCTTGAATCCTGAAGAGTTCTTACCACTTGATTCTGCCATAAAGACATTAGAAGCAGCTTTAGCAACACCAAGTCGCTCATCTTCAAGTTCAACGTAACGTGCAACAGCAGAAAAAGTTTTGATGTTGGCATTGTCGGTTAAGTTGACCTTTAGGTATTCCAAACTGTTGGGAAGAGATCGGATCACTGCCTGAACCTGCTGCTCATCCGAGAGAATGTGATCAGCACTTTTGAGTTGAGCTATCATATTCGACATCACCCTAAGGTGTTGTTTGATGTTATGATCATGACGCTTCTTGTAAGTGTCAAACTTGATAGTCATTTGTATAAGGCGGGTGACAGAAGTACCCTCATATGTTCTTCGCAAGTGTGCCAAAAATGGCATTGGAAGTAGGAAATTCCTCATACTAATGTATGAGGTCATCAACCACAGAACTTACCATGATTCCACGTGCAATGGAATTAGCTTTTTTCCAAGCCTTATAAGCTTCAAGGTCTCTTCTGTGTTATGCAGTGTTACCCTCTTCCGGTAGACACATGACATGGTTAACACTTTCAAGAGCATTTTGCTCTTTCAACACATACCACATTTTACGACTCCAAATGTCATAATTGTCACCATTTAGTTTTTTTTCTTTGTTTAAGTCGGCAATTATGCTTTTTGATGCCATATCTGTTATTAAGAGATAATTATGCGAGTGTGTTATCAATTACACATGCAAATTAGACATTTAAGCAAATCATTTCACCTAAAGGTTTCATGTTTAGTGTAAAATCGAAAGGACACTTAAGAATCCAATCATCATATACGAACTAAACACTTGACCAAAATTAGAAATTAATTTCTTAATGTGTATTAGGATTATAGCTTTCAATTAAGTCGTTTTAAACTCAAATAAATGAATGAAATTCTCGTAAAAAGTGATAAACAACATAATATATATATATATATATATATATATATATATATATATATATATATAATATAAAGTTAATAAATAACTTCATGTTACAAGTCAATCTAAAAATAAAAGTCATTCCACAAATATTCTAGACGACTTATGTACACCCAAAAAAGGCTCGCTAGGCCAAATCTCGAGGTAAAAATCAATTAATCTCTCTCCCCAAGGATCACGGAGAGAATTTGCTAAAATAGCTAATGCTTCCCAATCCGAGATTTCTATATAGTTTTCTTGTTCTACACGTTTCATTTCAAACAGATGTATAAAACTAGCAACACTAATGTTAGGTGACATTTTAAAAGACTTGAACTCTTTTAATTTCTTTTCTCTTTCCCTTCGTATAGCTGTCATTCCGTAACAGATTTTGTGTCGCCTTGGGGATACCATTTCGTATGATCTCACGACCTTAAAAATATGCCCTTCGACGACGTGCTCTTCTTCCTTGTCTCTTAGCTCAACATCCAGAACTCCCACTTGGAGTGATTCGAGTTTGTCCCCGTTCAGCCATTTCTGAAATAGGAACCAAGAAACAATAAGAATGGATTTACCACTCAATATGACACTTATGTCACAATTCATCGTAGATGACAAAATCTATTAAAATTATTATGGACTAATTAAGGAAAAAAAAAATATCAAGTCTAATTCAACCACTTATATCACCAAAAATATTAATAGTTATTTTTAATACCTTAAAAGGGAATCTATTACTATTCATGAAGTAACATGAAAAAGATCTGTATATAAAAAAAATATACAGCAACAGTAATATAATATTTTCTACCCTTTTCCCTTTTAATTTAATATTTAAAAAAAATATATAATTTGACCAGAGGCACCAAAGGCACGTTTTTCAAAACAACAACAATATTAAAGTAGTGCCTTAAAATTGGATTTTCTCCAATATCTTTTTTAGAGAAACAATCTTCTGCATATATCTTTTACCCTTCCTTTTTTAAAAAAAAAAAAATATTAATCAACAATACTTCACTCTTGTTAGAAAAGGAGAAATAAAAATCATATATGGGATCCTTAAGATGAAGAAGAAACCAAAAAAAAATTATCATCCAGATCTGAAAAATGCAATAGCAGCGCGTCTGGTTCCAGATTCCGGCAAGAAAAAAAATTTCGCCGGAATCATCCATCCCTCGTCGGATTCAGCCATTCCAAATCTAAAAAATCATTTTCCACCACCGGATCCACCCACCAACGGAGAAACCATCGCCAGAAACGGTCTGGAGACCCCATAATCGGCAACCAACTGCCGCTGTCCGTTTGACCGGATAAACAGAGTCTGACCGGACTAGCGGCGTGTCTGATCGTAGACCGGTGGAGCGTCTGACCGGAGACCAAATTTTTACAAGTAATTTATAATTATTTTTCAAGAGTTTTTACACACTTAACTCGAGAAATAACATTAAAACAGGACAATTCAACCTATGCTCTGATACTATTGTTAAAAAAATTCAGAGCAAAATCAGTGTTTACCTTTTTCTGTTGCAGCGAAAGAAGATGATTTTGCCACCGAAATAATTGCTCCAAGTCAATTTCATTTCTCTTGAAAACGGAATGTAAATCCACAAACTAAATGCTTTCAATTTAATGTTTTTGTTGATGCAGTATTTTTCTCTGTATTTTTTATTTTGTCACACACTTT
This sequence comes from Capsicum baccatum var. pendulum, assembly GCA_030864225.1. Taxonomy (NCBI): domain Eukaryota; kingdom Viridiplantae; phylum Streptophyta; class Magnoliopsida; order Solanales; family Solanaceae; genus Capsicum; species Capsicum baccatum. Next base: position 277,213,317 of record CM061560.1, read on the forward strand.
GTTGAAGAAGAAAACTCAAATATAAGGGGTGTGGAACAGTTTTTCTTTTGAAACTGTTCCCCCCAAAATTCAAAATTTAGTCTTTGATTTTCTTTTTTCATATAACTGAGAAAACGGGTCGGGTCGATTCACATGGGCGACCCATGACCCAAAAAATATCCAACAAAAGGAGATTTATCCCAAATTTAGTTGTTTTCCAGACACATTCAGTTGCACTGTGAGCCTTTTAACGACTGACAGTACAAGAATAAATTGATAATGAGAGGGTTCAACGAGATATATGGCTATATGGTATAACCTCATATTGTAAGAATTGGAAGAAAATTACGGAATAACTATAATAGGCAAAATATGGTAATCACACTGTTTGTAAATCTCTTTCATGGATGGATACAAATGAACAACACATTTCCAATTTCATTAACTCATTTCCAATTTCAGAAGAACAAGAGATAATATAGAGTAGTCGCAACTATACATTTAAGGAAGATAACTAAATCTTACTGATTCTCTTTTCACTAGTACTCATGAGTGACAAATGAACAGTCTCTCTGTTCAAATCAATTATCTTACATTAAACTAGTGCATTATCATTCTTGTTCTGTTTCCAACTTTCAAAAGCAGCCTTCTTTTTTATGATGCAGTAGTATCTGAATACTGTGGATTCATTTTAACTTAAACCATTCCAACTCAAGAATAATCAACTCGAATTTATCTGAAAGCAAAGATATCAAGTTAATTTGGTCAAAACGAACTCGTATGGAAAATCCAACTTCGCGAAAAGGAGCCTTCTTTTTTTAACCTTTTTTGACTATTTGTCCATTCTTTCACCTTTGACTCTTGAGAGTAAATCCTAAAATAGTGTGGGAGTTTCAAAGTAAAGCTTATGGAAGCTTGGGAAGCTAGATTAATATCTATTACTTGATTCTATTACAGATTTAAGGTAGGAATTCACTGTTTTCTTAGTAATTTCTTGATTAATTTTTTAAAACCCGAAAAATCTTACAGTTTGATTTTAAATTTCAATTTCACTTCTTTTCACTTGAATAATATTTTAATATTGTAATTACTAATTTTTCATAATTAAACCTTCAAAACAACTATGATTCTTGATTTTAACCCCAATTTCAAATATTTTACCCGGTAAAGTTTAAAAATAATTTTTCTTCAATTTGAACCTTGTTTTAAACTCGATTTGACTTGGATTTTCAGATCTAGGTTTCTAGAAATATGAAAAATACATTTTAAAATTATGATTTTTTTCCTTCATTTTTTGAAAATCAATTTTGGGGGTCCATTTTGACTCCGAACAAAAAATAGTCAATATGAGTGTCGTTGGTTTTATTTTGACACATAAATTGCATATTTGATATTTTTAGTGGATTTCGGGATCATTCATGAAAATTAAGATCGTGGGTTCGAAGTGTAGCAGACCTGTTTTGATTTTTTAAGTAGGTTATGTCTTAACTCTTCTAGACTGATTGGACAGTAAATGATGGTATAAAATGCATGTTAAGGATGGGAACTAATCATGAAAAATTGACATCTATGTGTTTTTCCAGTGTAGGGGCCTATATGTGACGCAATTTTCGAAATTGAGATTATATGATGTATGTGACTGTGTGGGGTCCTACGCGATATTGATGGCCCTGAATATATGTGAATAATTGTATTGTGTTGTTGAAATGCCTAATGTGGTAGCATTTGTGTATTATAATATATTCATACTTGTTGGTATATGAGACATGTAAATTCATGGATGAAATAAAAATAATTAGTAGATATTGACTCACATGGTTGTGAAAATATATCATCGTGATTGGTTGTGGAAATGTATCATTGTGGTTGGTTGTGGAAATATAGCATGTGGTTGGTTGTGGAAATACTCATTGTGATTGGTTGTGAGTATTACATCCTCACATCATACTTATTCATGAAACATTGGTACCACAGTGGCAACACCTGAGTAATACGGGCAATATTTCTTTAAAACCCTCTCCGAGGGATGTGCCAGAGAGATGATATTGTAACACCTTATAAAATTCTTTTCGAGGGATGTGCCGAAAAAGATATATGAGATATGTGGATTGTATAGATGTTGATGAATCCCTGTGGATCCTACATCAGAAAGCTTTAGCTCCGTAGCTGTATACGGGGATTGTACAATAATTTCGAAGGTTGTGCGACAACCTTGTGCATCATTATCATCATTATTGCATTTACTCTATTGTGTTATGTTGTGTTGTATTGCCATATTGACTTGTCATATATGTATTTGTCGTATCTTTCTTTACTTGTATTTGATGATCTTGTATATATATGTTCTTCCTTAAACTTCTTATGTGTGATACAATGTGTACTTGTGTTCTATCTTGGTGTGATGTTGCCATATATGAGATATATTAGAACTGTTAGTGCAAGTGGTGTAGGCTACCATTGTGGGATATTTTCTGGTTATAAGTGACATGCCCTTAGTGTGTATTTTGTATGCTTTATTTTCTACTTTGCTCGGTCGGCCTATGATATCTAATGAGTACAAGTATACCGTACTCACTCCGACTTCACCCTTTTGGTGCAGCTTTAGGTTTGGATGCACCTCAAACTGGTTGATTTCGGGCATCTTCAGATTTCTCAAGGTAGCGCTTGGACATTTGTATGTCTGGAGTTCACCTCTATCTTTCTGCATTAGTTATATCTTTGTTAGTGTTCGGGGACAGATATTTTTCTTTGTGGTTATTTTTTTGATAATTTGACTCCGAAATTGTATTAGTAGTTCTTATACTATTGACACCAGGTTTTGGGAGTCATGGTTGCATATGTTAGTTTTATTCTTTTCACTTTTATTATATCTATGTGGCTCGGCTTCATTCTAGAAGCCTTACTTGGGGGTATTTCTGCCTTTTTCCCATGTGTATCAGTTTGGGTGAGAGGCTTACTTGTCAAGGTTCGTCATGACAAGTGTCGCCATGACCTATTGAATTTCTTATCGTAACACTTTTGCTGCCCAAACATCATGTAAATAGATAAGACATTGGTCTACCTCCTTTCTTGATATACCCACCTATCGCCTTATCCAATGTGTCCACATCCTCATCTTGATAATCTTGGATGTGTCTTATGAAGAATTTGATAATATTAAGAAAAACATCATTTATTTTGTAAAATTGGCAATGTAAACCCAAAGGATGCTGAAAAAATCATTTGAAAACTTATAATCATGGTAGATTTTACTTGCTAGTATGGTTTTTCCAAGTCCTGGCATACCCAGACCACTGGGATAATACCGAGATCTTCTGATTCTTAACAATTTGCTTGAAGAGCTTGATTACTTTGACGAAGTTCCTTGACTTGCTCATGGATGCCTTTAATCTCAACTGCAAAATTCTTAATGGTAGACAAATTATGGGGGCCATCTAAAAACCTTCCCATTGTTCTTTTGAAAAACCCTAGGCTTGGGACCCTTAGAAACCTTTTTGGATTTTTGGTTTTTGGACAAGATACGACTAAGGAATACCAGTCGTATGATGGGGTACGATTTGTATGGGTGGTTCGTATGCTGACTAGTATTGGTTGGTGGGTGGGATTAGTTTCTGGAATGGGTACGACTTGGGTTGGTATGAGTCGTATAGGTTTGGTTTGGGTATTTCCTTCACTTAACCTTAGACTTGGTATAAACTTAAATCTGAGTACGAGTGGCACACCATGAGCAGTAATCCAGAGTATGATTCGTACTATGGACTCGTATGGTGGACAATGTTCAAACCTCTTGTGATTCTATTCTTCCAGGGTTACGAGTCAACGGTACAGGTCGTATGCTTTGGGTACGACTTGGTTTGGATAAGTCATACTGTAACGCCCTGTATTTCGGGCTAGAATAAAATATATGACTCTGATGCGTTGATAATCCCCGAGCCTTAAATCCTATGCCAATTTGGCATGTTAATCAAGTTTGTAGTATGTGAATCCATCTGAGCATGAATTTAGACCATAGAAGTCCTTCAACTCAAGGACGAGTTAAAACTATTTCGATCGATTAAGTTTTAGTGGATGTTGTAATTTGTGTCAAATTCTATTGACCATAACTCATTGTATATGATGAACTGGGTGGCCTACTATATACCAAATTGTAGATAATTGAATAAGCTTTCCAACGATACCAAATTCGCCTAAAACGGACACCCGGTGAAGAAGTTATGGCCTTTCAAAGTTGACTGTGTCGCCTACGCACATATAGGCGATGCCTAGGGCGGCGCCTATGCAAATATAGGCGATGCATAGGGCGGCGCCTATGTAAATTTAGGCAATGCAAAGGGCGGCGCCTATCCTAGTCTATGCGATGCAAAGGGCGGCGCATACCTATGGTTTCAGGTGACGAAAACACTCCGTTTTGAGTTACTTTAAGTGCAAGTTAGTCCTTACAAAACCCAAAATCGTCCTTACCCACTCCTAAACGGATTTGGGCCTATTAACAACATTGAAGCCTCCTATAAAATCCCAAAATCTAATCCTTCAAGAACTTAAGAGAAGAAGCAACTAGGGTTTGAGAAAATAAGCTTGAAGGACCGATCATTCCGAAACTTCTTCGTGAAACAAATTACAGATTCGAAATCCTCTCGACGTAGGCTTCGATAGACACCAAAAATTCGTGGAGAACAAGGTATGCGGGGTTTTCCTAAAATCTCATGGGCATAGAAATCATGTTTTAAGAATTGGGTTTTCGAATTCATGTGCATACTCATGTTTCAGAAGCTTAATGATATTGTTTTGGCCTTTTCGCTTTCCCCCAAAGTGATTTGAAAATTATATGTATATGTATATATGTGTTTGTCCTGAAATATGAATTTAGAGCATGATTTTCATGAAACCCCTCTCTTAATGTAAATTTTTCCATATTTCGCGTAATATACAATGTTTTGAACATGAAAGAGAGGTTTGTGAATGTTGAATATGCATGTAATGAAAGAATGCATGGTATGCCAGAATGCACATGACCACCATATGTTTGATGAAAGTTTTGCATGGGTTTGACTTGAGTTTCGGAACATGACATCTTTGATGCAAATTACATGTTTTGGTGGTCTAAACTATGTTTTGAATGAAAGCTCTTGCTTAATACATTATGGCTCAGAAATAGGACTTGCAAGTCTTGGTATGACGATACCAACTTAGACAAATGCCATAACAGACACAGACTAGTTCAGCAATCAGATTTTTTTTCCAGACTTTCATGATTTAGAAATTTTCAGAATTATACATGTTCAGAAAAGGTTAAAATAGGGCATAAAGAGAGCTTAGGTGGTTCCCTGAAGAAGGTGGGAGTTCAGACAACTCTTTACCTAAAACCATGGTTTGCCGACCCGGGTATATTATTATGCGCTGACTTAAATGTCCTGTGGCGTATCAGACTCAGACACTCCAACCCTTGCGGCACACTTGGGTTGGGGGCTTCCCCGCCGAGTCAATGGCGGATTCCATACAGCCCGTGGAATATTCAAACTTGTAGGGGAATACCACCTAACTCAGAAGTAAAACACAGATCATGATTTGAAATGAACAGACAGGTTGCATATTTTCAGAAAGTGCCCATGTATTTTTCAGAAACAGTTTTATACATGATGTCTTGATGAAAAATTTGCTTTCACTTATTATATGTATATATATGTATGTTCTATTATGCTCTTTTTGGAGTGCTTCGCGTGCCAGTACTTTTGTGTTGACCCCCCTCCTTCCAGGTCCTGAGGCACAGTCTAGGGGTTCAGCTACTCAGTAGATATTCTCGAAGTTGCAGAATTGATTTACAGTGGTGACCCTTCAATCATTCAGAAGGCCTAATTATGTCATCCATTATCTTACTTACTACATTTTTGGTCTACTGGGGGCCTTGTCCCAGTTTCTTTACAGACAAATGTTTATGTTCTTAGTAGAGATTTCGCAGACTGATGTCAAATAGTATTATTCAGAAATACTTGACCATGTTTTCCGTACTCAGTTATACTCCACATTTTATTATGATTACGAATTTTGTGCATGATAACCAGATATAGAATGGGTGTTCTGGGCCTTCATGGTTCGGGATGCTCATCACGGCTAGGGCCTAGGTTCGGGTCGTGACACATACTTTGGAGAGTGTTGGGTCTAAGGGGGAGGCCTAGGGTACGAGTGATGGGTACCACTCGTATTGGAAGGTACGACCGGTATGGTTAGTTGTACCCTCCTGACGGGAATTTTATGTAGTTTAAGTGAGGGCAATCTGGACATTTTTCCACTTAACCTAATAAGGCCCCATGATTTTTAACACACTTGGGAGGTTATTTGCCCTATTATTCTATTCTTTAATGCTTAGAAAATCCTCTCAAACACTCCCTAATCCTTTTTAAAGTTCTTGGGTAAAGAAAGCTAGGGTTTTATCTTGAGAATTAATTTAGGCTTGTGTTAGTGATTTCTCTCCATCATCTACTCAATTTAAGGCATGTACTCCTTCCCTCATTGTTATTTCCAACTAAAGGTATATTTTGTAAATTGTTTTCATGGCATAATTGTTATATGGTTTGGGGTTTTCAAATAGATATTGGGGGTTTTGGTTATAATGGCTTGGTTATGGTTTTTTCAAGTTTTAATTATGTATTTACATGTTTTAATGGTGGTTTGGATACTTGGTTGCATAGGAATGGTTAATTGGTATTTGATTTTGGTTTGGAAACACTATGCCCCCAATATGTTTGATAAAATGCCTATGAGAATGCTTTTACTATATTGTTGGACTTTTTAAATGGAACTATTGCATGGTATGGTTTGGTAATGGAACCTTAAATGGTTTAAATGGTTTAGAATAGTTTAATGGAATGGCTTGGTGTTCATGGTTATGGTTAATTGTACTCCTTGTGGGGTACAATAAAATCTACCAAGTAAACATGTTAATGAACAACTTGTGGGGTACATGGGACTCCCTCAATCAAACATAATAATGGAATTTTTGTGAGGTACATGGGAATCCCCCCAAATTAACTTGAAGGTATAATCTATGGGTACATGGGAATCCCTTTACACTAAGGTTGGCTAAGGACAATACTTTCAAGTTATAGTCGGTATGAGGATACAGCTATTAATAGCCTTGGTTAATAATAAATAGGATAAAGAATTAGTTGGTTAAAAATGGTTTTAATTGGGCAATAATGGCGGGGTGTGATAGTTAACCGTGAAGGTAGGAGTTCAATGAATGAACATTGGAAATTCATGTTTGACGACATGAGGGGTTGGTCATGGAGACCATATATGATACTATGAGGTAAACGGGGAGCCTCTAAGTATATTGTACATATGTATAATAGAGATTACGGGTACTCGGGAATCCCCTACTCTTATGCTATCTTCGGTTCGTGCAGCTACATCTATCAAGGCCCGTTCATGGGGTTACACTGGAACCATATAGTCTGTGGGTGGTTTTGGATGGTAAGCTACATATACCCAAGTTAATTTTTTTTAAATTCATACTTGTAATGCCCCGAGAGTACACCCTGGGTGCTACACGGTGCTTATAGCCCCAAAGGACCACAAGCTAACCCATGTTGGTACCTGCTGTGAACACTAAATAAAATAACAAGGAACATGTGCGAAATTTAACTAGAATGCCATAAGGTTTCAAATACGGAAAACAATAATGAATCGTAATACTAAAAACAACTGTTTGAAGATTGATAAACTGAAAGCAACTAATTGACTGAAAATGTCTAAAAGACTCTAAATCGGACTGATTGTGGAGTTGATAAGACAAGCCCCCAACTAACTCCAACTGACTAAATGACTGAACTACTAACACAACTAAATATAAGGTAACTCGTCCTTGAAGGATGAGGACTCACCACTGCTACTGCTACTAATACCCTATTAAATCTAAGTATGATTGGGAATCTGAGCATCCGAACCTATTATAGCACAAGAAATGAGTATGTGATCAGTACTTTGAATATACTGGTATGCTAAATGAGTTTAGGATAATATGCATGCTCTTATGTACGCGAGTAATAACTGACTGGATGCACAACATGAGATACTGAGTAAGAATGCATGCAAGCTATAAAGACTGAGAATGCATGACCAAGCATAAAACCAGTTCTGAAATAGTCCGTAAACTGAAATACCAAAATCTGATAACTGAATAACTGATAAACTATATGCTATGGTCAAGCAAAACTTAACTGAATTCTGAACTGAGTACTGGAACCAAAACTGTGGGAGCTATCATCTAACTGACATGCCCCAATATAAACTGATTGAGGTCTAACCTGTAACCCCAGTTGGAAGGGTGTTAGTACTATGCCACGGGTTACTAACAATGGCTGGGTCAACCCTAATCTGACAGGAAGACTCATGATATATATATATATATATATATATGTATGTCAACCCTAGTCTGGCAGAAAGACATATCCACCTACGCTGGCTACGTAGTTCTGTAACTCAGGGACTGCTAATAAGGGTCACACCCTAACTAGGCAGTAATTCCCCCATTCCTGGGTTCGCTCGATCTGAATCCTACTCCTAACTGAATCGATTCTAATTACTAGACTGGGCTAAGCTTGACCGAACTCGCATCAACCATGTTAATTGACCGAGTATTACTGCTCAAGATACGACTGAGACCCTTTTGTAACTACTAAAAGCTAAGTACACAGCTAAATTTCAGGTATCATAACCCCAGGACTCGATAGAGCAACAATAGGAACACGTGAAATCCTTGAAAACCATAATAGGGAATCACTACTCAGAATCCATCACTTTGGCATTTCATTAAACACATAGAAGACATGAATTTAAACATAGGAATGCCTTTAAAATGATGAGATAGAATAATCACATGACAAAATCATAAACTGAGGATTTATTCTGAATTCTCATGAACATGATATGGAAACAACAATATTTAAAATATACTATAATGTATTCCACTTGAAACAATTTATAATCTTAACTTGAAATTCGAACAGTAAGAAATTCATGGACTTTAAACATGGGAATGAGTGAAACATGTGGGAATAACATAATTGCAATACTAAAATCATACTTTTAGGGATTTAACAATGAAATTTCATACTTCAAACGTGTAAAGGTTGCTTTTAATGAAAATAGATTGTAAATATCATGTATAATTGAATTTTATAAAATCTTCATAGAGATAAATCATTATAAATATGTAATTTCATGGTTTAAAACATAAAAGATGGATTCTTGGACTCCATGGGTAAAAAGAGCCCATGGATGAACATCTAACATATCTTGAAACTTAAATCTTAAAAGAGAACAACTTTCTTGAAAGCTTTCTTGGATTGGAACACTTGAGTTCTTGGTTTTCTTGAAGGAAGGGCTTGAATCTTGAAGAGGCTAGGGTTTTTCTTTTAATAGAAAAGATGAACAATAGTGTGTATATTGCCTTTGGGGGATGAAATTATATGTTATGGAGGAGTTAGGGTAGAGGAAAAGACTTATTTTCCCTTAAAACGCTAAAACAGAAACTAAAAAATAGGTGCGGGCGACAAAGCACGCATCACAGGCTAATCACGCGCCCTCATTGCCTCTCTCACGAAAATGGCTATAACTTTTCGCTCGTGTATCAGATTGAGGTAAAATTGGTATCGTTGGAAAGATGACTCAATTATCTATAATTTGGTAGGTCTTGAGCTGCAAAATTTTATGTATATAAAAAGTTATACACGTTCAAAGTATACCCTTGTAGAATCAAATACCAAACTCTGGACGAATCAAAGGATCTTAGCTCAACTTTGTTCTACAAAATTTTATGAAAGGTTTTCACCTCAAAATAACTTCACACACTAGGATAAAGATCATGACATGTGTATTCAAAATGAATTCATGGAATTATAGTCAACACACGTAAGAACGACGCTTCAAAGTCTAGCCCAAAAATACGGGATATTACAATACTAAATCTGGTTCCCTTTCCTAGCATGGTGTTATAAATATATATATATATATATATATATATATATATATATATATATATATGCGTGTGTGTGTATGTATGTATGTGTGTATGGTTTATGTCCATATGGTTAGTTTACTTGGTTTTACTAGTTGGCATTATTTTATCCCTATCTTGAGTACTTGCTAGCGTTCACTGCTAACCTGTCCGTGGTTGTATTCCCACGTGATGCAGGAACTGGCAATTTTACTCCTCCTACTTAGTGTTCGAATTCTCGGGATCAGCTATTGGATTGAAGTGGTAAGCTTTCATCTTTTCTGAAGGCTATTTTATATTATGGATATTTTCATATACTTTGGTTTATTTATGGATATGGTTGGGGCATGTCCCAACCGTATATTGGTTTTCTTTTGATTAGAGGCTATTATGGAACTTTTATGGGTTGGCATGGGCAGGATCGGTATTGGTGTCAGCTTTAGTATTGGTATTGGTAATGGGGCTGACACCCTTGGAAAAAATTTCTCATTGTTCCATCTTTTTATGTTATGTTATGGAACTTGGTTTGGTTATTATTTTGATTTTGGTTTATGGTTTGGTTATGATTATCGGTTGGTTTGGGTCGGTTGGAATCAGTTGGGTCAATCATGGTTATAGACCTATCCCAGTGTCTGGATTTGGATAATTATATGCTATCTTGTTATATGTTTAGAATTCATCTGACTCAGGGTATGTGTTAGATGGTTGGGGTTGGGTATTGGGGGTGGTCCTCGGTCCTGTTTGGACTTGGGATGCCCATTACAATAAGGCCCCTGTTCAGGTCGGGTGAAGTTGGTATCAGAGCTTTAGGGTCATGGTCAATTGAGAGTCCACAAAGTCGGGTCGAGTAGTCTCTTTTAGGAGTGTGTAGTGCGCCACACTCATAAGGGAGAGGCTACAAAACATTTAAGAATGTTTCACTTTCTTGGTATTCTGTTTCAAATTGCAAGGTCTAAGGTCCTTTCTAATCCTAGTTTGTTCGTTTTTCAAATAAAGCCTCGACGATCTGGAATACAAGAAAACTCTTCTGTCCCATCTAGGGACAACGTGGAAGGGACATAGGGGATCCATACTTGGTCTAGGGGTCCGTCCTGATATTTCTAGAGTTCCTCCGGTGGCTATTAGTCCTTCTCAGGGTGAGGTGACGAATGCGGAATTTCATCAATTGATTCATACTATTGCTCAGTTGGTTGCTGCTCAGGCTGAGTAGGATACATCTAGTGTTTCATTTGCTAAGGCCACAAAGGTCGACTAGTTTATGAAGATGAATCCTCCTACTTTTATGATGTAAAGGTGAAGGAGGATCCTCGAGGTTTCTTGGATGAAATGGAGAAGATATTCAAGGTGATGCAGGCCATGAATGTGGAAGGGATGAGTTTGGGGCTTATCAGCTTAAGGATGTATCGTACCAATGGTACGAGAAATGGGATGAGGTAAACGGTGATGTTAAGGAGTTTTCCTTATGGGAGGGTTTCTCAAATGCTTTTCTGGATCGCTTCTTTCCTTAAGAGCTGAGAGAAGAAAAGGTAGAGGAATTTGTCAATCTGAGACAAGGGAAAATATCAGTCAAGGAATATGCCTTGAAATTTCATCAGTTGTCAAGGTATGCTTCAAAATTGGTATCAGATATGAGGGAGAGGATGAGAAAGTTTGCTTATGGACTGCCTCGGGATTTGATCCTTGAAAAAAAAACTACATTGCTGATCAAGGATATGGATATGTCTAGGTTGGTGGTTCATATGCAACCGGTGGAGGAAGAAAAAAGAAAAATGGCTGAGTTTGGAGAAAGTCAAAGTAAGAAGTTCAATCTTCTAAACAAGGTGGTGGGCAACAACAAGGTAGTCAGTATGACGATAAGTGGCCAAAGAAGAAATGGGGGAATTTCGGTTCTTTCTCTTCTGCTAGTGCTCCTTACCTGAAGCCTTCGGGTGAGAGGCATCAGGGTGGTGATAATTTTTTGGCACAAGGTGCGATATTATAAAGTGTTTTTATGGTCTTGCACACAAACCTTGGGTATCATGAGTTCTCTAGAAATATGACCCAAGTACTTCATAAAAAAGTGGTCAACCTTTTACACTCACGTAAATGATTCATCAAGTCTATCTCATAAACCACCTTAAGGTTATGGATTCATTAAGAGCAAAAATAAGCTCAACCTTATAATACACTACCCCATGCCATAGAGATAGGATATGTAGTGTTTATTGAAGGCCTATATGGTTGTGTTTGTCCATAAATATGTATCCACCATACTACCTCAATCCATGGGCTTTAGCCCCATCCCCCTCGACGATTCAAAGATCTTTTTCCTTGTCAAACGCTTGGTCATAGGATCCACCAGATTTCTTTCGAATCTTACATATTCTAAGGAAATAACTCCATGTTTCAACAATTATTTAACTGCAATATGTCTAATGAGAATATATTTTTTTTATCCATTAACAATTCTTGTCCAACGTTCCTGGCATATTCATCAGTTAGATGTTTATAATATCTTCTTACAAGGTCGTCTTGAAAAGGAAGTGTACATGAGACAACCTCTTGGTTTTGAGTCCTCATAAAATTCTATGTACATTTGCAAGCTCAAAAAAGCCATATACGAACTTAAGTAGACTCCTAGGGCATGGTACACCGAGCCTACCAACTACTTAACAAGTATTGATTTTGTTAAATCAAAATCTGACTCATCTTTGTTTATCCTCCATAATTTTGGTGTTACTGTCTACATTATTATATATGTTGACGACATAATCATTATGGGCAGCATTCAGAAAAGTATCATGTCCATAATTAAATCACTTTCTCAGCGATTCTCTCCCAAAGATCTTGGGCTCTTGCATTATTTTTTGGGTGTTGAGGTAATATCCACACCAACTGCCATATAGTTTTCCCAACACAAATATATCATGGATCTTCTAGTTGAATTGCATATGGTTGACTGCAAGGGTGTTCCAACACCAATGACATCAAACTCCTTCATTGATTCAGAGATCGATTCAGCCATTGATGTTTCACTTTACCGAAGAATCATTGGTAAGCTTCACTACCTATCCTTCACTAGGCCTGACATCGGGTTTGCTGTGAGCAAGCTATCTCAGTTTATGCATAATCCCAAAGAGTCTCATTGGAAGGTCAGCAAACGTTTGTTGTGCTACTTGAAGCACACAAGCACGTTGGTCTCCAGTTAAGTCGACAATCAACAGACGGTTTGCTTGTGTATTCTGACTCTAATTAGGCAGGAAATCCACATAACAGAACATCAACAACAGGTTATTTTGTCTCCCTTGGAAACTCACTAATCTTATGGTCTTATAAAAAGCAAAAGTTTGTCTCACACTCATCCACGAAAGCCGAGTATCGATTTGTTGCTGTTGTTGTTTACCAATTTGAACCATGAGCTTCACCTATCACTATCTTCCCCACCAACCGTTCTCTGTGACAACATCAGTACCACTTACATTTGTGCTAATCCTATTTTTCATAAGCATGCAACTATTGATTTTCATTTTGTTCGTGAGCAAGTTCAGCGAAAAATCTTGAGGTTCATCACCTTCACTCCACTGATCAAGTTGTTGACATCCTCACCAAGCCTCTTCCGCATGCAGCTTTTCTACATTTTCACAAGTTGGGGCTTGTTCCAGTCACCCCCAACTTGAGGGGGCGTATTAACAAATTATATATGCCACCTCAGTTTGTTATTAGCTTAAGATATTATAGCTGTCTATAAGTATTCAATTATACAATAGTTAGTAATATGTTATATTTAGGAGTTCCATAATTTTATGTTGTATTTTAGGATTTTCTGCTTCTTTGTACTTGCCAGATAGTATTTCCAGTTCTATATCCGCTCTATAAAGAGATATTGCACGTGAATAACATTTATCTTTCTCTTCTTTATCTCAAACCTTTATACGAGGTCCCTATAGACAAGGGGATGAGTTGGATATATAGTTTCCATCAGCAAATAAGAAATTATGAAAAGAGTACAATGCCAAAGTTTCTACTGAGAAATAACAAGAGTTAATACATAAAAACGACCCTAAACTTGACACCAAATTATAACTTTGACCTTAAACTTTGATAGTGCATAAATAGGACCTTTAATTATTCAAAACCTGAACAAATATAACCTCCGATTTTGCAACTCCATGTGTAAGTCTCACTCGCGCCTACATGGAAAGGTAATCCAATCACACGGTGCCACGTCGTTAAAAGGGCTGACTTGGAGAGAGGTCATATTTGTGCAGTTTTGAATAGTTAAAGGTCATATTTGTGCAGTTTTGAATAGTTAAAGGTCATATTTGTGCACTGTCAAAGTTTTGCTTTTTGTGTTAAAACTACATCATTTTTTTTTTTTATTATTATTATTATTATTATTATAATAATAATAATAATAATAATAATAATAATTTTTTTATTTATTTGTATAGTAGCAGCACCTAACTTTTTTTTAATTTAAAAAATTATTATTATTATTATTATTTTATTTATTTCTATAGCAGCAACACCTAGCTTTTTTTAATTAAAAAAAATAGCCACTAGCAGGGATCAAACCCGCACAGTAGGCTAAAGGAAGCGTCCAAGAAGAGTAAATAACATCACCGGGCTATCTAAGTGTCTTGTTTCATGTGGTTCAACATTAATATACATACATAAATATACATTTTCTATCTTATATATATACAATGTAATTTTTTTACCGAGGGGGTTTAGGTGAACCCCATAGCAACCACGTAGGTCCGTCCCTCGTTAATTTAATAACGTTTTAATGACGTTAATTTAATAGCATTTTAATTACGTTAATTTGATAACGTTAATTTAATATACTACTACTACTATCCTTAATAACATTAATTTAATAACGTTTTATTAAACTATATGTTTTCTTATTATTAGTATAGTTTCATCTTTAATTTAATATTTAAATAAATAATATTTAGATATATTATATAACTTAAATTCGTCCTCTGCTTTATAATATATATACATACCCGCTCGATTTTTTCGTATGAGGCTGACCCGCCTAATTAATAAATCTTTAATATTGTTCTTTTTCCGCAATGACAAAAGAAATTAGATGCCATTTTCATCTTTGAGCCGAAAATAATGAAAAATAATAGTGAAGAGTCATTTAAAGATCATATTTGTGCAGTTTTGAATAGTTAAAGGTCATATTTGTGCACTGCCAAAGTTTAAGGTCATATTTATGTATTATGCCCTTAGATTTTAAGTTGGACACGCCCAGTTTTGCGTGTTGAATATGCATTTTACCACGTAGGATTGGAGGTCATATTTGTGCAGTTTTGAATAGTTAAAGGTCATATTTGTGCACTGCCAAACTTTAAAATCAAAGTTATAATTTGGTGTCAAAATTTAGGGTCATTTTTGTGTATTAACTCAAATAACAATGAACATGACAAAAAGGGTTTGAAAGAGTTCACAAACAAAACATAAGCTTTTGATATTCTGGCTCAGTCTCGGAAAATACATATAAGAATGTATCATTGCAAAGCACAAAACTAAATAGACATTAACACCT
This sequence comes from Capsicum baccatum var. pendulum, assembly GCA_030864225.1. Taxonomy (NCBI): domain Eukaryota; kingdom Viridiplantae; phylum Streptophyta; class Magnoliopsida; order Solanales; family Solanaceae; genus Capsicum; species Capsicum baccatum. The sequence continues at coordinate 277,228,829 of CM061560.1, forward strand.
TCTGCACAAAACTGCTTCATGATATGCAAATGAATCCATCCACAAAGCAGCAAAGTACACTGCAAAAGCTAAAGCTAATGAGAAAGAAAGCAAGTAGAGAGAACTCAAAAGCCATAAAGTGATATGAAAAAATGACATGTGGTTAAATTATTGCAAATGCTGCTTAAGAATGAATAAATAATATTTTCAGGAGCACCTTAACATAAATTGCCAAGCAGAAATTACTAAAAAAAAAAATGTTTTGAATATGAGAATGCAATGGAGAGGTGCAAAAACATCATACTGATTAAATCACTTAATTTCATCTTTAGTCATTCTTCAAGATATGAACTTGGAAAAGCCCGTTGCACAAATCTTCCATATCTTGTTTAATCGACAAAGCTGAATCACAAACTGATTTGCTACAATCAGTAACTTTTATCAATCGCAATGTTGGAACATCTGCAAAGCTAAATGGGATCTCTTCAAGCTTGGAACAACTTTTTATAGCTAGACATTCAAGCTCAGGAAATGATTCATCTGAGCAATACCAGTGGGTCATAAACACACGATGTAGTTTCAAAAACTTGAGTCTCTCGAATGTCTTATCACTGAGATCCCAATCTTTTTTCCCCGTAAAGTATATCTCAGATAATTTAAGAGTCTCAAGTTGTTGCAGCTTTGCAATACTTGAAACTATTTCATCCGTCAGGAAAGTTTCACTGAGGGACAAATTCCTAAGACGTGAGGGAAACATCTCCAAAGTCATTAATCTAGAGTCTGAATAATAAGGAACATCACCAAGTTCATCAATATGGAGCCTAAGTTGTTCGAGATTTGGAAACTTATTCCAGAACTTCGGAGTCATGTCAGCCACGGACATGGAGCACGTGCCAAGAGTCTTCATGTTATGTAACACAACATCTGTAGGTTCTTCGAACTTCACTCGCTCACCATCTGCCCATCTAATAGGAAATTCGTTTATGTCCACGTGCCTCAACTTTTCCAGTTTCCAAATAGCAGGCGACATCATTATATAAGATGAACGAACCCCCAAAGTTTGTAAATGAACAAGGTGTGACACCCATTTGAAATGGAATGCTTTAACAAAAATTGCAAGGTACCTTAAGTGAGTCAGCGACTGAAACGCAGCAGCCCAAGAATCATCCAAGTAGAAATCCAATAAATGTAACACCCGAATAAGTCTGAAGTTATTAAGCAAAGGAAAAAGATTCTTTTTTTTTGATATGCTGAATTTTGGATGAGCAATGAACTCAAGGGACGCTTGACTTATTCCAAAAGACTTTCTTTCCTTGAAATCACTTGTCATAGTGTCAGGTATGTACATACATAGCCTTTTTCCTACATGTTGCATGAACTTTTCTTCTTTTATTTTTGTCAAGCAAAATTCACGCACTTGATCAGGAACTATGCAGCATTTCATTTCACCATTTCCTCTGGTTTTAGAAAAAACTACCAAGTTTCTGCTAACAAGATCATTCAAGTGTGACTCTGATCTTTCTTCTAGATCGTACCTTGTGTAGAAGTTGTACGGCACAAACTCCTCAGCTATCCACCACTTGAGCAGATCAGACACTGGAACTTCATAGCCTTGAGGAAACAATCCCATGTAGAGAAGAGAAGGCTTTAAATAGTCCGGTAAAAGGTCATAACTTGATTGTATCATCTTCATGCTTCCCTCTTCTAAAGTATAAGAACCTATATCATATGCAACCTCAAGCCAAAAAGATGCTTCTCTTTTTTTTCGAGAAAGAATTCCAGCAATAATGATTATCAAAAAAGGCAACCCATTGCATTTTTTGGCAACTAGTGGTCCTACACTGCGTAGCTCCAAAGGACAGCTCTCTCCTTGAAATACTTTCTTCTGCAATAATTCCCAACTCTCTTCATCTCTTAGACATGGAAGAAGATAAGGTTCACAAAGCTTCTTCATATGCCAAGTTAGCTGTACATTTCTAGTTGTTACCATTATTTTACTTCCCTTTTCCACAGAAGGGAAACATCGTGTTAAAACATCCCATGACTCACGTTCACATATGTCATCCAATACGATGAGATACCTTTTTCCGAAAAGATTCTTCCGCACCATGTCATCAGGAACATCCACATTAACAAACCTATCGCCCGTAATTTGTTTTAGAATCTCAAGAAATAACTTTCTCACATTATATGTTTGTCCAACGGAGCACCACGCTCGAACATCAAAATGACCAATAATGGAAACATCACTGTATATCTTTCTAGCCAAAGCTGTTTTCCCTACTCCGGCCATTCCGACAATTGAAATAACGTCCGAGTCGATTCCCCTTCCCCTCAATTTTTTGATTATATTTCGTGCATGATCGTCAAACCCAACTAGTTCTTCATCAACTGATGGATAACTAACTTCAATGGGAGGCTCTGCAGAGGAACGAATTCTCTCAACATACTCCATATCAGCTAGCTTTTTTGTAATTTCCTGAGAAAACAAAATTCCTCAAGTAAATTCACTTAAAATTCCATTTGTTGCCTAATTTATCATTAATGACTCATAAGCTGAAATTCACAAAACATTTCAAGAGAGATTTCTAGATATGGTGACTGATTTTTTTAGAAATAGCAAAAAGAAAAAAAAAAATAGAAAGCTAAACAGATATCACACCTTAGAGTGGAAATGGAGAGATTAATAATTGCTCCAAAAGTTCTTTTAACTCTGATTTTCCTCTCACAGCAAATGAAAATTTGGAAAAGAAGTTTAGTGGACTTATGAATGAATAATGGTAGCACTTAGCAGAAAGATCAATTAGTAATTGATAAGGCTGAGATTATAAAAATACATGTTGCACTACTTTATTAGTAATTGACAAGGCTGAGATTATAAAAATACATGTTGCACTACTTTATTGTGTTTACATATTCACCTTTAAAGTATTACTAATTTTTAATTAGATCTAACCCAACCATGCTTGTGTTTGCATATTTATTTTTATACACTAGACTAGATAACCATGATTAGTCATCAACTCAGTTAATCATGGTTGGTAAGTTGAATTGATTTGATATACACAGTCGTAAATTTCTTATCACTTAATCATGGTTAAATAATATGTATTTTTAACTTTAACTTTTACTCAACTACAGTTAAAATAATGAATTGAGTATAAATACACAATACAGGTAAAAATTTATCATAAAAGAATTTAATCAGTAACTAAAGTAGAGATGCAAATCTGACGTTGTGAAAGTGTTAAAACTGAGTGGAAGAAAGCAAAGACATTACAAGTTGGGTCGTATTCATTAGTGTGAAGGAAAAAGTAGCTTGTAATCGTCTTTCGTGAGTGAAGGACAAATAATTAACTTGTAATCGTTACAATAATTTGTAGTGATTGTGCAAAAACCACTCATTGCTTGCACCGTTTATACGGTGAAATTATTTTTGCTTGTTGTCGTCCGTGTGAGCCTTCACTGCACTGTTCGGTAACTTCCTTTCTTTTGTCCGTCCATGAGAAAAATAAGAAATTACTGGAGTAAAAGCAAATAGAGAATGGATGCAAAAGTTTGTATTGAGAAAACAACAATGAACATGACAAAATAACAACTTACAAAGCACAAAAATAAGTAACCATTAGTATCTTCCAGACTATAGCCGATTGTTGATATGCAAATCAAGCCATCCACAAAGCGGGACCTTTCATCGCGATATAATGGTCTAGCTTCTATTGATGTCTCCTTTGATCAGAAGGTCAGAAGTACGATGAATACTTTTATTGCTTGCAAAAGCTAATGACAACGAAAGCAAGTAGAGAGAACTCAAAAGACATATGAAAAATGTCATTGTTGGTTAAATGTTTATGATGAGCACCTGAAAGAAATTACTAAAAAAATGTTTTTACTAATGAAATAATGAAATAACTTACCATCTTTAGTAATTCTTCTGAATATGAACTTGGAGTCTATCATATCCTTGATTATCTTTTACATCATCTTTAATGCTCCGAGCTGAAATCCGAACTGAATCACTACAGTTGATCACTTTGATCAAGCGTAGTGGTTCAATCTCCGTGAAGCAAGAAGGAATCTTCTTGAGCTGTTCACAATCTTTTATGACTAGTTTCTCAAGCGCGGGAAAGGATGTCTCGGAGGACTCCCATACATCCATATCCACTAGCTCTAATTTCACGTATTTCAGTGCTTTGAACTCTTGATCATCAGTGACATTCCATTGCGGATTGTCGGTAAAGTGTATAAAAAATAACTTGAGTATCTCAAGTTTTTCCAGTGCTGCAATACTTGAAACTATTTCATCTGTCAATGAGATGCCAGCAGGGGACAACTCCTTGAGATTCAAAGGGAAGACTGATTCAAACCATCCACTTGATCTCGAGAATCCAACAGGGAAACTTATTTCAAGACATTCAAGCCGGTTATGAATTTCCGGTGTAGGAAACAAAGAATGATTGAGCATGCCATGAAAATTAACAATGGAGAGCTTGAGTTCTTCAAGATTCGGAAAACTCCACCAGAACTTGCGATTCATATCACCCATAGATACACGACACTTGCCAAAAGTCTTTAAGTGGTCTAACACGGTTTGTGAAGATTCTTCTTGCTCACTGTCTTCCCAGATAAAGGAAAATTCACTAATATCCACATGCCTTAGCTTCTTTATTTTCCAAATATCCGGTAATGTCTTTATCCGTTGATGGGAATGGACACGTAAAGTTTGTAGATTGCCCATGTGTGAAACCCACTTGAAATCAAATTTTCTGACAAAAATTGCAAGGTATTTCAAGTGAGTGAGTTTTCCTAGTTTGGAAGCCGTAGAGCTTTGAAATTCCCAAGCACTTTCCATATTGACATCCAGCAAATGCAACACCCTTATAAACCTCAAGTTAATAAGTAATGAGAAAAAATCCATACATCTTGATGAATAGAATCGCGGATGAGCGATGAACTCAAGAGACTCTTTTTCTTCAGAGCCTACCATTGGAATCTCATCCAGTGAATATCCATGCTGCTCCAATTGATTAACAAGATTGTCATGGATGTACATGCAGAATCGAGGATCCTTTGGATATGAAGATTGGGATGAGTTGTGTGGCATGACACGCTGTTTAAACTCTTCTTCTTTAAGTTTACTCGAGCAAAACTCGCGAATTAGATCATGAACCATGCAGTATTTTATATCACCATTAGATCGCCTTTTAGAAACCATTAGGAGGCTTCTACTGACAAGATCGCACAAGCAATCTTTGGATGACTTTTCTAGGTTCTCCGGGTCAATGGTCGGTACAAACTCTTCAGCTATCCATAGCTTTAGTAAATCGGACACCGGAATGCTATAGTCTTCTGGAAAGTATCCAATGTAAAGAAGGCAATGCTTTAGATGATCCCCTAAATAGTCATAACTTGATTGAACTGCCTTCATACTCTGCTCTTCTAAACCAAGGGAACTTAAATCCTTTGCAAACTCTTGCCACACGGAGGCGCGCATTTCCTTTTGTGCGATAATTCCAGCATTCAAGACAATCACAAGAGGCAGTCCCTTACAGTTTCGAGCAACTTCAAATCCTGCTTCCTGTAGCTCCAGGGGACAGCTCTCACGCTTAAATACTTTCTTTTGCAATAATTCCCAACTCTCTTCAGCCGTTAGGAATCGAAGTAAATAAGGATCGCTGATTTGCGTAGAAACCTCTTGAACACGGGTTGTTACCATAATTCTACTACTTTCCTCACTTGGGAAAGATAATTGCAAATCTTCCCATGCCTTATAGTTCCATATGTCATCCAAAACGATGAGGTATCTCTTGCGAATTAGAGCCTTCCTCAACAAATCAGCGACGTTATCTTCCTCTTTGATGTCGCGCTTTTCACCCGTAGCTTGTTTATGAATCTCAATCAACAGCTTCCTGACGCTATATGTTTGTGAAATAGTACAAAATGCTCGAACATCAAAGTGGTCAACAATAGAACGACTGTTGTACACCTTTCTATCCAAAGTCGTTTTGCCTAGTCAAGCCATTCCAACAATCGAGATAACATCCCGTTCTTTTTTTCCTCCAGTCAATTTCTGAATTAACTGTTCCACGTCCTCCTTGAACCCCACAAAATTCTCATTATTTGATGGATCACTGCATTGAGTGGAAACATTTGCACGGGAAGTAGTTTTCTCGAAGTTCTCCATGTCAATCAGCGATTGTTTGTGGGAAAATCAAACTGCATTACGGTTCATAACTGTGTCAGCCTCCATAAAAACAATGAAACCAAGAATACATATTGATTAACTATCACTTGACATTTTAAAGAAGTACATATCTATAGGACACAAATAATAACACATGAGATCATTGTAATGTCATTTCCTTCTATTCAAAAAGCGAGTGGGCAGAAAAAGGATGAAATTGAACGTTCTGCCTCAACATCGAAGTGCAGGAAACATCACTACGTTCTAAGAGATTCTTTCTCCAAATATCCTTATAGGTTCCATCACTCACTTTCCAGTGTTTAAAATTTTTTTTCTTGTGTTATCAATAATATCAATAAGTTGTGATTTCAATGTTACGAGCTAGTACAAAGAGCAGGGTGTCTAACAGGATAACAACAAGACCAGTTTTTTCAGAACACATGTAAACATAATTACATCTATCGATAGCCTGGTTATAGATAGTATTACAGTCTCAACTCGTGAGGATTCCATTTCGAGATCCTGGAAAGTAGAGATCCTTTGCATTGTTGGCTTTTACCTAGAACATTGGGCGTCGTTCCAAAAGACTCCTTAATGCCTGCATTTATGAGCATGAACACTTGCTCAAAAACTTCAAACTCAGTACAGGGAAATTCAACTCTCCCCAACAGTTAGGCGTAGTGTTCATTAAGGAGCGTTAAATATCTGATGCAACCCTTATTGGCTATCGCTAAGGTATTCTTCGGAAATCTTATATTGAGAGGGCTATTGTTCTATGTGAACTTGAGTTCTTGTCAATATTTGAGCTCTTTTCCCACTAGTTTGGTATCTACACCTTTCTGTTCTAGTTATGATTACCATTTTGTTATCACCGTGGCAGACTACTTCACCATGTTGGTTGAAGAAATACCAATAGCCTTAAGATTAACATTGGAAAACCAAACCTAAGACGAGACAAATTGCCTCCGGACCTTTGGATGAGATACGTATGATGCTCGAGGTGCTAAGATTTGTTATCTACCAAAATACGGGTACGTAGAATCTGTATAATAGAACATCAACTTCAACTCGAGTTCAAGTATGAACAAGAATACAATGAAGTATTAAATACCCTCAACACAAGATCAACATGACCTTTCCAATAGGTGTATTTATTTTCAGAAAATAAAGATGAAACATAAATGATTAAGGCCAAGTCGTCCGAATTCACGGACTTTCCGTAAGGAATAATTCCCCTCACTGTACCCGAGGTTCGAAACATAAATGATTAAGGCCAAGTCGTCCGAATTCACGGACTTTCCGTAAGGAATAATTCCCCTCACTGTACCCGAGGTTCAACTATAGCGGTACCTCAAATAGGCAGATTCTTCAAACACACTCACAGTGGACGGTGCGGGGCATCATTTATTTCTTGCCTCACTTGCCATGTGGAGTAAGTGTTTCTTATTATAAACACTCTCAAGCTCTCTTCTTCCACCAATGTGGGAGAAAGAGTAAACTTACCAATTTTGAGTACACTTTCCATTTTTGGTGTAAACTCAATTTTTCTCTTCCATTTGATTTCTCCATTTTCCATTCAACACATAGATAGAACCCAACAAGATTACCATTAAGGAGGGTCAAAGGACTTTGGCGAGGTTGAAAAAGTGTAAAACGTGGCTTGAAAGCCCCTTGGAAGGGTCATGCGCCCAAGGCGCTTTGGATCCACTCTAGCATTTCAAGAGCGGGTCAAAACGGCCCCTAGTGTATCTTTTCTTACATTTGGGTCACTTTTGGACCCTAATTATGTAATATGTAGCCAAACTATAAATGCTTGGTACTAAGCTTATTTCCTTAGTTTTTGATGATATTTTTACATGATGTATTCATGAGACTCCGTGGGAGTGTTTGAGTGTTTGGAAAAGCATGTGTTGAACTTTGCTTACAAACGATGACTGTAAGGCGGATCTAATCCCCTTTGCGGTCGCCGTAAGAGTTAGTTGCTTATTGATAGTCATTAAGGGAGGTTTTAGGATTTAATACATTCTTCGATTGCCCTTTCGGTATCAATTTCGTGTCTATCTTTCTATCCTTATTTTCCTATCTATCTATCTTTACTTTCCACGTCTTCGATTCGAGTCCTCGTGGGTCGATTCGTATCAAAACCAAAAGAAGCGGAGCTTAGAGCTTTTACTTTATGTAAAGAACACTCACTCTATGTGACACTTTCCACTTTTCAAGATTCAAACGAAGTAAACTTTGACCAACGTTTTAAGATATATTTTTCATCATATTGACATGAAAATAAATACACATTATAGTACTTCTCGACTTCTCCTATAGTTTTTAAACGTCTAAATTTTAATTTTAAAATACTGTGTTGATTGAATCTTATTTAGTTTCAAATATAAGTCAAAAAGCGAAAAGTCTCACATAAATTGGAAGAGAGGGAGTGACTTTTACTATCATCCCTTTTTGGAAACAAAAGTCCAAAAGTAAATTTGCTAGATCTAGTTAAAACTTAAGATTCCATTTGTTGCTTAATTTAGCATTTATGACTCATTAGCTGAAATTCACAAAACATTCTAGATCTGTACTGATTCTTTTATAAGAAAAGAAAATCATGATCGAAAATTTTGGCAAATAATCAAATGATGAGAAATATCTAAAGGAAAAAAATAGAAACCTAAAAAAGAAATCACACCTTATAGTGGAAATAGAGAGATTAATGATTGCTCCAAAAGTTCTTTTAACTCTATGGTTTTCCTGTCACAGAAAATGAAAATTTGGAAAAGAAGTTTTGTGGACTTTGAATGAATAATGGTAAAAGAAAGATCAATTAATAATTGACAAGGTTGACTTCATAAAAATACATGTGGCACTCCTTTATTGGACCATGTTAAAATATTAAGTTTTAATTTGATCTAACCCAACCATGGTTGTGTTTGCATATTCACTTTTATACACTACATAACCATGGTTAGTTATTAAATCAGTTAATTATGGTAAGTTTAATTGATTTGCTGTAGATAGTCCATTCTAGTAAATTTTCTGTTAAGTTCACTTAATCAATGATTAAGAGATATCTACTTTTACTTCAAATTTTTAATCACCAACAGAGTGTAAACACCGGATGCAAGTAAACGTAAGACAAATTTAATATGTAAACTTAAGTAGAAATGCAAATATGACCTTGTGAAAGTGTTAAGATTGGGTGGAAGAAGAAAATATCGTAAAAGTTGGATTGTATTCGTTCGTGTAATGAACCAATTATCCCCAACCAATTATCCCACATTGAAAAAATAGAGAAATGCTAATGGATTTATAAACCAAATGGATTCTCCCACCTATCAGGTTAGTCTTTTGGGTTGAGCTCTTCCGTTTGGTCTCAATCAAAGTCCCACGCGTGGGACCATGACTCGGAGTGGTGACCGACTTGGAGTAGTGACCTGTGCCAGTAGTGGTGGTCCCCTGGATCTAGGAGGGTACCAGCCGTGACCAACGAGGGTCGATCTACGCGTGGAACCACGACTCAGAGTGGTGATTTGTGTGCCAGTAGTGGTGTCCCCTGGATCCCTCACGGCTGGCACCCTTCTTGGAGTCCAAGGGGACTCTCAACAAGAGGACCAATATTATAAACCAAACGAGAGAGCCCAACCCAAAAAACTAACGTGGTAGATGAGAAAACTCATTTGGTCTATAATAAACCCATTAGCATTTATCTATTTTTCTAGTGTGGGATAATTGGTTTATTACAGTTTGTATGAGCAACTTAAAATCCTTAGCTGAAATTATTTTTGGTGAGTGAAGGAAAAAAACTAGCTTGTAATCGTCTATGGTGAGCAAAGTATAATTTTAACTTGTAATCATTCATGATGAGCCGTAAGCGAGTGGAACCAATACGGTTGTGGTGATTGCGCCGTTTATATAGTGAAGTATAATATATAGTTTGCAAAGCACAAAACTAAATAGGCCATTAACATCTTCCGGACAATAGCAACTTTATGATATGCAGATCAGTCCTTTCATCTCAGTACAAAGTATATTAGCTTCTATTGACGTCTCCACTGATCAGATTGTCACAAATCGAATGAATACTTGTACTGCTCGGAAGTCACGTCTAGATGGACGTTGCCCAAATCTTCCATATCTTGTTTAATCGACAAAGCTGAATCACCAACTGATTTGCTACAATCAGTAACTTTTATCAATCGCAATGTTGGAACATCTGCAAAGCTAAGTGGGATCTCTTCAAGCTTGGAACAACTTTTTATAACTAGATATTCAAGCGACGGAAATGATTCGTTTAAGCAAATCCACTTGGTCATAAACACACGATGTAATTTCAAAAACTTGAGTCTTTTGAACGTGTTATCACTGAGATCCCAATGCTTCTCTCCCGTAAAGTATATCTCAGATAATTTAAGAGTCTCAAGATGTTGCAGTTTTGCAATACTTGAAACTATTTCATCCGTCAGGAAAGTTTCACTGAGGGACAAATTCCTAAGATGTGAGGGAAACATCTCCAAAGCCATTAATCTAGAGTCTGAATAATAAGGAACATCACCAAATTCATCAATATGGAGCCTGAGTTGTTCGAGATTTGGAAACTTATTCCAGAACTTTGGAGTCATGTCAGCCACGGACATAGAGCACGTGCCAAGAGTCATCAAGTTATGTAACACAATATCTGTAGATTCTTCGAACTTCACTCGCTCACCATCTCCCCATCTAATGGGAAATTCATTTATGTCCACATGCCTCAACTTTTCCAGTTTCCAAATATCAGGCGATATCATTATATAAGATGAACAAACCCGCAAAGTTTGTAAATGAACAAGGTGTGACACCCATTTGAAATGAAATACTTTAACAAAAATTGCAAGGTACCTTAAGTGAGTCAGCGACTGAAATGCAGCAGCCCAAGAATTATCCAAGTAGAAATCCAATAAATGTAACACCCGAATAAATCTGAAGTTATTAAGCAAAGGAAAAAGATTCTTTTTTTTTGATATGCTGAATTTTGGATGAGCAATGAACTCAACGGACGCTTGACTTATTCCAAAAGACTCTCTTTCCTTGAAATCACTTGTCATAGTGTCATGTATGTACATATATAACCTTTTTCTTACATGTTGCATGAACTTTTCTTCTTTAATTTTTTTCAAGCAGAATTCACGCACTTGATCAAGAATTATGCAGCATTTCATATCACCATTGGCTCTGGTTTTAGAAACAACTACCAGGTTTCTGCTAACAAGATCGCTCAAGCTACTCATTGATGTTTCTTCTTGCTCCAACGTGCCGATGTTTGGTACAAACTCCTCAGCTATCCACCACTTCAGTAGATCAGACACTGGAATTTCATAGCCTTTAGGAAACAATCCCATGTAGAGAAGGCAAGGCTTTAAACAGTCCGGTAAAAAGTCATAACTTGATTGTATCATCTTCATGCTTCCCTCTTCTAAAGCATGAGAACCTATATCATATGCAACCTCAAGCCACAAAGATGCTTCTCTTTCTTTTCGAGAAAGAATTCCAGCAATCATGATAATCAAAAAAGGCAACCCCTTGCATTGTTTGGCAACCAGTGGTCCTACACTGCGTAGCTCCAAAGGACAGCTCTCTCCTCGAAATACTTTCTTCTGCAATAATTCCCAACTCTCTTCATCTCTTAGACATGGAAGAAGATAAGGTTCACTATGCTTCTTCATATACCGAGTTAGCATTACATTTCTAGTTGTTACCATTATTCTGCTTCCAGTTTTCCAAGAAGGGAAACATGAACATAAATCATCCCATGCCTTGCTTTCCCACAGGTCATCCAATACAATGAGATACCTTTTTTCCAAAAGATTCCTTCGCACCTCTTCATTAGGATAATCCACAGTAACATACCTATCGCGCGTAATTTGTTTTAGTATCTCAAGAAATAACTTTCTCACGTTATATATTTGCCCAACGGAGCACCACGCTCGAACATCAAAACAATCAATAATAGAACTACTATTGTATACCTTTCTAGCCAAAGCTGTTTTCCCCATTCCGGCCATTCCGACAACTGAAATAATGTCTAAGTACATTGACCTTTCCCTTAATTTTTGAATTATATTTTCTGCATGATCGTCAAAACCCACAAGTTCTCCGTCAACTGATGGATAACTACGCTCCGTGGGAGGCTCTGCAGAGGAAGGAATTCTCTCAACATTCTCCATATCAGCTAGCTTGGCCCCTTTTACGATTGTTAGAAGCAAAATTGATACAAGATGGGGAACTGAAAATGAAGTGAAGCACAGCTGGAATCAACAAATTAGTTAGAAGTAGTTAAACTATATTAGAATTCAAAATTTTGTTTTTTACTGTTCATTGCAGTTATTACTGTACTCAAGTCACATGGGTAGTTAATCGGTTAGAGAGTTAGTTACAGCTGTCAAGTGGGATTGTTAGCTATAAAACCAAGCATCACTGGTGTAAGCATTCATTCATGAATAATATCTCAAGTTTCTCTCTTCTATATTCTCTCTATAATTTCTTTTAGCTTCAATTCTCGGATTAATCCATGATTTAGCTATCATCTTCTTCGAGCATAGCTCCTAGATTAACAATTTTCAGTTGCGAATTCCTTTAAGTGCATCAATTGGTATCAAAGCTTGTAGGTTCTTGGAATGATAATGGTGAGAAGTAAAGGTCAAGATAAATCTGGGGAAGAAATGGATGATAAATTGACACAAATTCAAGATCAGCTGCAGCAGTTAATGGAAGGAATGTTGAATATGAATGCAAAAAATCAAATAAAGAATTGTTAGAGATTCGTGAAGCATTGGGATCAATGGATGGGCTGGTTCAAAAGGAAGAGAACCAAACAGAGCAGAATCCACTAATGGATGGGCTGGTTCAATGGAGCTACAGCAAGAGGAAAGGCCCAAGGAAGGTCATCACAACTCAAATTCACATGGTAATTACTTTACAAAGTATTCTCGACTTGAATTTCCTAGATTTTTGGGCCAAGATTTAAGGACTTGGTTATATAAGGTCGACCAATTTTTTTTCCATGGATGAAGTACCTTTTGAGCAAAGGGTTAAGGTAGCATCCCTCCATTTTGATGATGAGGCCATAGCCTGGCATGGAGCATATATGAGGTGCAGGAATTCCGTAGTGGATCCTACTTGGACTGAATATGTCATAGCCCTAAATGAGAGGTTTGGAGATGGATTTGAGGATCCAATGGAAGCCCTAAAGAACTTGAGAAAACTGGTAGTGTAAGGGAGTATCAGGCAGAATTTGATAAATTTCTGACTAGGGTTAACTTGTCAAATGAAAATGCTATCAGCTGCTTCCTAGGGGGTTTAACTCCAGCACTAAATAAGGTTGTTAGAATACAAGGTCCTAAAACGCTGATGTAGACTTATAAGGTAGCTAGGCTACAAGAAGAGGTGTTTGAAGAACAAGCTCAGTCATGGGGTTTGAAGGTACATTATAAGAATAGTAGTGGATTATTACCTACTCCTGAAGTGGTTAAGCCTGTGTATACCCAGAAACCTTCTTACAACCTTGCATCTAATTCCACTTATAACCAACCATTTGAATAAAAGCAAATTGGAGATAGAAAAATTCCTGGTAAAAGGCTATCCGCAGCAGAAATGAATGAGAAGAGGGCAAAAGGCCTTTGTTTTTTCTTTGATGAGAAATATGTACAAGGGCACAATTGTATAAGTAATAAACAGTTGTATATGGTGGAGGTAGAAGAAATAAAAGAAGGGGACATGGAGCTAGCTAAAGTACAAGAACCAGTCCCTATTGTGACTAGTGAAGCATATGAGTTCATGGATATATCATTACAAGCTTTTACAGAAGTGACAGGATATCAAACACTTAGGGTCACAGGGTATCATAAAAAGAGACCCTTGCAGGTCTTAATTGACACAGGAAGCACACCCAACCTTATTGATCAAGAGGTAGGCACAAAATTGCAATGTAAAACTTCTCCTATTCATGAGCAATCTATTAGTGTAGCAGATGGTAGAAAAGTGCAGACTGCATCAGTATGTAAGGATCTCACTTGGCTTTTACAAGGCACTACATTTTTATCTGATTTCCTAATCTTACTACTTAGAAATGTTGACATTGTATTGGAGGTTCAGTGGTTAACTAAATTGGGAAGAATCTTATTTGACTTCCAGAATAAGTCCATTGATTTCAGGTATCAAGGAAAGAAACATGTGTTAAGAAGAGCTGGAGTACACATAAAAGTTGCTAAGGCTGAGTCCCTAATCAAGCAGGAAGTCTAAGAAGATCAAATGTTCATGATGACAGTAACCAACCCAGCAATAAATGAAGTAAATTGTTGCAGTATTCAAGTCACTCCAAGTACTAACTTGTTACCAGAATTAAAGCCCTTATTGGAATAATTTGCTTGTATTATTGAGCTGCCTAGCACCTTACCACCTCATAGAGGTGCATTTGATCACAGAATTCCATTGATGGAATCAACAATTCCTGTTAGTAAGAGACCTTGCAGATATCCTGCATTTAAGAAGGATATTATTGAGAAATTGGTACAGGAGATAATGGATCAAGGGGTTATTCAACATAGTTCTAGCCCATATGCTTCTCCTGTGGTGTTGGTGGGAAAAAAAGATGGGTCTTGGAGACTTTGTGTTGATTATAAGAGTCTCAATCAGTTAACTATTAAAGACAAATTCCCAATTCCCATGATTGAAGACTTGTTGTATGAATTAGGGGTGTTGTTATATTCTTAAAGATTGATCTTAGAGCAGGGTATCATAAGTTGAGAAAGGCTGAAGAAGACACTCATAAGACAGCCTTCAAAACTCATGAAGGCCATTATGAGTTTTTGGTTATGCCTTTTGGTTTAACCAATGCTCCATCTTCATTTCAAGGACTTATGAATGCAGTTTTCAAACCGTTATTAAGAAAGTCAGTATTGGTGTTTTTTGATGACATCTTAATCTACAGTAAATCATCGGTTGACCACTTGGTTCATGTTCATGCTGTGTTTGAACTAATGAAATAGTATCAGTTGTATGCTAAGATGTTTAAGTGTGCCTTTGGAGTGACTAAGATGGAGTACTTAGGCCATTTCATCAGTGCAGGGGGAGTTTCAATTGATCCTAGAAAGATTATAGATGTTCAAAATTGGCCTATGCCTACTAATCTCAAACAATTAGGAGGATTCAAGGACTTGCAGGCTACTACAAAAGGTTTATACATGGTTTTGGAATTATATGCAGGCATTGATTTCTGCTCCAGTGCTAGCCTGGCCTGACTATTCCTTACCTTTTATTATGGAGATGGATGCTAGTGGTAAAGGAATTGGAGTTGTGTTAATGCAACAAGGACACCCTATTACTTATATAAGCAAGTCCTTAGCTCCTAAACATCAAGCTATGTCTGTATATGACAAAGAACTGTTTGCTCTCATTTTTCCAGTTACCAAATGGTCACACTACTTGTTGCACAACCATTTTACAGTAAAAAACTGGCCAAAAGGCCTTGAAACACCTGCTTGATCAACCAATTCACACTGATTGTGAATTCCAGATTGTTAGTATATCCAAACTACTGGCTTTTGATTTTAGTATTGAGTACAAAAAAAGGCTCTGAGAATAATGTTGCCGATGCATTGTCAAGAATGCCTGATGCTGAATTATTAGCCATCTCATTAGTCACTCCACATGATGAATTTTACATGAATATTAAGGCATCTTGGGAAGTGGATCCTGTATTACAGGTGATTATACAGAAATTTCAGACACAACCTTTTAAATCCTACACTTGGTGTGGTGGCCAACTTAGATGGAAAGAAAGGTTAGTTATAGGTGATGATCAACAGTTGAAGACTGACATTATTTCTTTGTGGCATAGTACTCCGCAAGGTGGACACACAGGCATGGATGTTACTCTATGGGGGTTACAATCCCTCTTCTATTGGAAAATATTTACTGCAGATGTGAGGAGGTTTATCAATCAGTGTGATGTTTGTCAAAGACATATGTATGATACAGCTGCTTCTCCAGGGTATTTGTAACCTCTACCGGTTCCTGAAGGTGAATAGACTAATATTTGCTTAGATTTCATTGAAGGTCTGCCTAAATCCCATGGTAAAGATGTCACTTGGTAGTGGTAGATAGGCTCACCAAATACAGTCACTTTTTAGGTCTGCAGCACCCATACACAGCTCAGTCAGTTGCTAAATGCTTCATGGATAATATCTTTAAACTACATGGATTACCTGTTACCATGACTAGTGACACAGATCCAGTCTTCTTAAGTGTTTTTTGGCAATAATTATTCACCTTGCAAGGTGTACAAGGTGTACAACTTCAGAGATCTACTACTTACTACCCTCAGACTGATAGCCAAACTGAGGTGGTCAACAGGACCTTAGAGACTTACTTGAGATGCTTTTGCTCTGATTGTCCAAGAGAATTGTAACAGCCCAAGCTCACCGGCGCATGCGAAATTGTCCGCTTTGGAGCTTCGGCCCCTCACGGTTTTAAAACGCATCACACATGTCAGAGTTACGCAGCGAACTGGGCCCTGGCACATGAGATATTGTCCGCTTTGGCCAGGCGTTACGTATCGCCGTCCCCGACCTCACGGATTTGTTCCACGGGCGTTACGTATCACCGTCCCCGTGAACGCGTCACATACGTGGAAGGTATCCATGCACCTATAAAGCACTTCGTTCCCCTTCACTACCGATGTGGGATTTGCCTAAGTGAATGCAGGCGTTGTGGGCCTTGGCCAGTTCTTCACAGCTTCTATCTTTTGAGCATCAACCTTTATCTCTTCACTAGATACGATATGACCCAAAAATGCCACCGACTTTAACCAAAACTCACATTTAGAGAACTTTGCATAAAGCTTACAATCATGAAGAGTCTGCAATGTCTGTCATAAGTGATTAGCATGGTCCTCTTCTGATCTAGAATAAACTAGAATATCATCTATAAAAACTATCACAAATACATCCAGGAATGGCTTAAACACCCTATTTATCAAATCCATAAAAGCTGCAGGTGCATTTGTTAGCCCAAATGACATAACTAGAAACTCATAATGACCATACCTTGTTCAGAAAACTGTTTTGGGTATATCTTTTTCTTTGACCCTCACTTAGTGGTAACCTGACCTCAAATCAATCTTCGAAAAGCACTTGGCGCCCTGTAACTGATCAAATAAATCATCAATTCTTGGGAGAGGATATTTATTCTTAATAATCACCTTATTCAATTGCCGATGATCAATACACATCCTCAGCGAGCCATCCTTTTTGCGCACAAATAACACTGGTGCTCCCCAGGGGGACATACTAGGCCTTATGAATCCCTTCTCTAGCAAACCTTTCAGTTGCTCTTTCAATTCTCGCAATTCTGCTGGGGCCATTCTATATGGAGGAATGGAGATTGGTTGGGTGCCTGGTATTACATCAATACCAAACTGTACTTCTCGTTCAGGAGGCAAACCTAGAAGATCTTCAGGAAATACATCAGGAAATTCATTTACCACCGGAACAACGTGAAGAGTTGGTGGCTCCGCTTCTGTATCCCTTACTCTAACTAAATGATATAGGTATCCCTTGGAAATCATTTTTCTTGCTTTGAAATAAGACATAAATCCCCCTTGGTGCGCCAATCTTACCTTGCCATTCAATAACTGCTTCATTAGGAAAATGTAAATACATTTTTTTTGTACAACAGTCAATTTTGGCATAACAAGACGCCAACCAATCCATACCCATTATAACATCAAAATCTACCATTTCTAGTTCCACAAGATTGGCCATCGTGTCTCGACCACACACAGTTACTACACAATCTTTATAAACTCTTCTAGCAATAATAGATTCCCCAACCGGGGTAGACACTTCCAACGGCTTATCTAACAATTGGGGGGTTCTTTTGAACTATCCAGCAACTGCATTGGGGCGGGATGGATGAAGTGGAAGCTCGCATCGGGGGTGTTATGTGATAAGAAGGTGCCCTGTAGATCTGGCCCTCTTAGAAGATCCGCTTTCAAATTCCTGTGTTCTTCTTCTTTGCCTCTGATCTTCCATTTTATGTGCAAATGCTTGGATCCTAGCTATATCCATATCTTTATTCAGTGCAGCAATAGTACAATCCCTAACCAAATACGGATCCAATCCGTTCACATACCGATGACCTCTGTCATCCATAGTAGCTATAACGTTAGGAGCATATCCGGACAAGGAATTAAATCGAAGACTATACTCTCTCACACTTGTATTACCCTGCCGAAGATTTAAGAATTGATCCACACGGTCCTGACGAGTCTCATATGGAAGATAATGATCAATAAATGCCTCTTTGAACTCTTTCCAAGTAGCTGGGGGTGCATCAATGCCCCTCGATCGTTTCCAGTCTTCATACCAATATATAGCCTCACCTTTGAATCTATACGCGGCTAACTCCACTGTCTCTCTGCCCGATACATGCATCACCTCTAGGGCCCTTTGGATCTGATCAATAAAGTCCTGTGGATCTTCATTAAGATCGGATCCGGTAAAAGTAGGCGGATCCATCTTAAGAAAATCTTGCGTCCGAAGACTAGCCGCCCTATCAGTACCGCTAGAACCCGCGGCAGGAATGGCTTGCCCTTGGACTTGCCCAGCAACTATACGAGTCAAAAGTTGCACTGTATTTCTAAGATCTTGATCAACAACATTAATAGGTGGCTCTGGGGATATAGTTCTCCTCCCCCTTATTTCTTCTGGACTGGGGGAAGTTTCTGACGCATAATCAGCTGGAGCCTCACTTTGATTAGCTGGTATAGTGGGTGACTTACTAGTCCCCTCTCCGGCAGCCACATCTACTTGCTTACCGGTATTCTTGCTTCTGGTAACTGGCATCATTACTATAATAAGAGAAACAAACTGATTCAGTGGTCAACTATGACTTCATATACAATATAAGCTCTATCGCACGATCTAAGACATGAAGAAAAGAAACAATTCCTAAATGTCCATAGCCTCCTGTTTATAGGTGTGGTGCACAACACACCGATAAACAAGACTCTACGTAGACACGGCTTTGTAGACTCACTAGGGCGAACCGCTCTGATACCACTTTTGTCACGCCCTAAAATCCCATCGGGCCGGACTGGCACCCGAAGCCGAGAAGGTCCGGGAGAACCCGTTCAAATACCTGTACTTTCACTTACATGTCACCAAAAATTTGGACAGCACTTCGCTGCACATAAAAGGGTCTAATTACCTGTATCAGCACAACACGCACAAATATAAATATATATATATATATATATAACAACAACAACAAACCCAGTGTATTCCCACCTGGTGGGGTCTTGGGGGGTAAGATGTACGCAGTCCATACCTCTACCTCTAAAGAAGTAGAAAGGTTGTTTCCGATAGACCCCCGGCTCAAGACACGAGATACCACGCAAATACATAGTACATAAATACATAGTGAAGCACCGAACACGGTTACAACATTACATAACATAAATACGGCAGCCATAAGTAAAAGAAAATAGAGTAAAGCGACAAGATTCGTACTAAAACAAGGAACACGAAAATCATAATAAGGATACTACCCCTAGCAAATAATTCCCTACACTAGCAACCCAAACTTGCCCAAGTCTTCTGCCCTAATTCGCGTCCTCCAGACCTTCTTATATAATACTTGGCCGTCAAGGCCACCACATATACGAATATAACATCACTATATAAACTTCCATGACTTTACCCTTCCTTATGTCTACAAAGCCTCTAGGATATACATGACATAACTAGGGTCGGGACGAACCCCCGCCCACACATGACTCCTGTACAATAACAAAATATAAGGAACCAACTCGGAAAGCTCCGAAGCAAACTGGAGCTCACCAACAACAGCTGTATGACCTGGCTCCTACTTGTGCGGTGTATGAGCTGAGGTACCTGCGCCTGCAGCATGAAATGCAGGTCCCCCATGAGGAACGTCAGTACGAAATATGTACTGAGTATGTAAAGCTGTAAATAATCATATATGATATGAGGGATCAAGAAAATCAGACACAAGTGAATAAATCATAATAGAAGTGAACCACACTTCATAAACACTTTTAGGATCATGAACATTATCATTAATCTGAATTGGGTTCTTGAATTCAAACATATTTGTGGAACGGTATACATTCGTTCATTTCATTTTTTACAATTATCATTCGCCATTACCTCCTCCTCCCGAACCTCCAACCACCTAATAATAATCAATACTGTACCGTACTGTGACCATTAGGCTGCCCCCAGTACATATCAATTGGGATCGACCCATGCTAGGCTTATGCCCCTGGATACCACCCATAAACACATAAATAGGGATCGACCCATGCTAGGCTTATGCCCCTGGGATACCACCCACACGTATATCAAGTAACACATAAGAGATTTTTTCAATAACTTAGTTCAAAAGCTTTTGAGATTATTACATTAGTGTTTATGCCAATATAGTACCTTTGGAACAATGATACATCAATAGGAATCAAGTAATAGACCTTCTATACAATAACGACGTAATAAAGACTCATTGGTACATCAACAATGTGTTTCAGAATCATCAATATCACAACAATGAAATAGGAGCCTTTTGGTATATCAATGAAACATTTTGACACTTTATAGAATGGAAACAACTTCGTTGGTAACGTAGAACAATACGTGTTTTTGGACAACCTCGGAATCTTACTTGATGGAACATTGGTGTTTTCATGCCAAAGAACATCGTTAGAGTATGCTTTACATACCTCGTTGTAGATTTGGATACCAATTCAACACAACTTCCCGCCTTTACAAATCACTTATCTACAATGAAATTTTTGGCATCTAGTATTAGCAACCCAACACCACAATTCTCTTCCATAATTCCATACAACTAATATTTGCAAAACATTCCAAAAACTAACTTGAACAATAGGTTTATGTGTATATATATATATATAATCATCATTTCAATACCACATCATCAATACCAAATCCCTTCACAATTCAACATAATCCAACCATGCACAAGAATAATCCAACATCATTTTCCAATCATCTTTCAACAACAATCAAATAACATACTTCTTATGCTCACATGCATATATATGTATATACATATCCATATAAATAACACCAAAATAATTTACATCCTTACCATAAAATGGCCCTTTTGGTTTTGAAGTCCTGTTGGCACAAATAAGGGGTGCTTCTCAAAGCCCTTGAGAAGGTGAACACAACTACGGAATCAATTTGGACTTTCCACGGTTGAATCACAAGATAATTAGAGTTGAAATTAGGCTAGGGTTTGTTATTACCTATGATTGATGATGAATATGAGTTTTTGAACTCATATACATGTATATGTACACATATTTCCGTCCATAATATCATAGGAAATGACCAAAGTGCCTTTAAAATTTAAATAATGTCAAATATGTCCTCCGATGGACTGTTTTGACAAGCTGAAGTAGATAGACCATAACTCTTTGCTCCGATATCGTATTTGGGTGAAATTGGTATCATTGGAAATATAATTCAAAGGTATTTCATTTCATATAAAGTAGGCCACCCAGTTCGTCCTGTACAAGGAGTTATGATCGTTTGAATTTGACCCTAAAAATCTATTTTGAGAGGCTGAAGTAAAACGAGTATAACTCCTTACTCGGATGTTGGATTTGGATGAAACTAATTGCATGGGAAAGAAGACTCAAAGATCTTTCTTTTGATAGGTGGTATCTCGCCCAGTTCATTATATTGAGGGAGTTATGACCGTTCAAAGTTGACCCAAAAACTGGCAGGCCTCAGTATTTTCCTGCACGTTTACTGTTCACATCCCGGCCACCATTTTATAGTTTCGAACGTGCTCGCTTATATCCGAAACTCATCCGTTTTTGAAAATATTTATATCGTTGGAAAGCTTATTCAATAACCTTCGTATGGAAACATCAATGGGCAAATTCCGGTATAAATAAGGTCGATTCCTATACACATATAATCAAACTATACACTTGAAACCATCTCAAAATAATCAATACTCATACTTAAACTCATATATACCTAACTTAGGATCAATACATATACTCCAACACATATAACAATGGCTCAACAACAACAACAACAACAAACCCAGTGTATTCCCACCTGGTAGGGTCTGGGGGGGTAAGATGTACGCAGTCCATACCTCTACCTCTAAAGAAGTAGAAAGGCTGTTTCCGATAGACCCCCGGCTCAAGACACAAGATATCACGCAAATACATAGTATATAAATACATAGTGAAGTACCGAACAAGGTTACAAGATTACATAACATAAATACGGCAGCCATAAGTAAAAGAAAATAGAGTAAAGCGCCCAGATTCGTACTAAAACAAGGAACACGGAATCATAATAAGGATACTACCCCTAGCAAATAATTCCCTACACTAGCAACCCAAACTTGCCCTAGTCTTCTGCCCTAATTCGCGTCCTCCAGACCTTCCTATCTAGGGTCATGTCCTCGGTGAGCTGTAACTGCTCCATGTCCCGCCTAATCACCTCTCCCTAGTACTTCTTCGGCCTACCCCTACCCCGCCTAAAACCATCCAACGCTAGCCTCTCACACCTACGAACCGGGGCATCCATGTCCCTCCTCTTCACGTGTCCGAACCAGCTCAATCGGACTTCCCACATCTTGCACTCCACTGGAGTCACACCAACCTTCTCCCTGATAATCTCATTCCGAAATCTATCCCCTCTATTCAGCCCACACATCCAACGCAACATCCGCATCTCTGCCACCTTCATTTTTTGGATGTGGGAATTCTTAACTGGCCAACACTCCGCTCCATACAACATGGCCGGACGGATTACCACCCTGTAAAATTTGCCTTTAAGCTTGGGCGGCACCTTCTTATCACACAACACCCCCGACGCAAGCTTCCACTTCATCCATCCCACCCCAATACGGTGCGAGACATCCTCGTCAATGTCACTGTTACCCTGGATCACGGACCCGAGATACTTGAAACTATCCCTTTTACATACCACCTGTGAATCCAGCGTCACTACCACCTCATCCTCCAGCCTCACGTCATTAAACTTGCACTCCAAATACTCTGTCTTGCTTCTGCTCAACCTGAACCCTTTAGACTCAAGAGTTTGTCTCCACACCTCTAATTTGTCCTTCACACCCTCTCGAGTCTCATCAATCAGAACTATATCATCTGCAAAAAGCATACACCACGGCACCTCCCCTTGAATACGCCGCGTCAACACATCCATCACCATAGCGAACAAAAAGGGACTAAGAGTAGATCCCTGATGCAATCCTGTCAAGACGGTGAAATGCTCTGAGTCTCCTCCCGCCGTCCTCACCTGAGTTTTTCCTCCCTCATACATATCCTTAATTGCTCTGATATATGCCTGCGGGACTCCACTCACCTCCAAGCACCTCCAAAGCACCTCCCTGAGGACTTTGTCGTATGCCTTCTCCAGGTCGATAAACACCATGTCCAGGTCCTTCTTCCTTTCCCTATACTGTTCCACCAGCCTCCGTACCAGGTGAATTGCTTCCGTCGTCGAGCGTCCAGGCATAAACCCAAACTGGTTTTCCGAAATAGACACTATCCGTCTCAACCTCACCTCGACCACTCTCTCCCAAATCTTCATAGAGTGACTCAATAACTTAATCCCCCTATAGTTATTGCAACTCTGGATGTTCCCCTTATTCTTATAGAGAGGGATCATGGTACTCCACCTCCAAGCCTCGGGCATCTTTGCTGTCTTGAAGATTTCGTTGAACAATCCAGTCAACCACCTTACACCAGCCTCTCCAACAAACTTCCAAAACTCCACCGGTATCTCATCCGGCCTCGTCGCCCTACCCCTTCGCATCCTGCGAACAGCCTCTCTAACCTCTCCGACCTGAAAACGTCTACAATAACTAAAATCCCGACATTTCTCTGAGTGCTCCAGTTCCCCTAACTCAATATCTCTATCCCCTTCGTCATTCAAGAGCTTATGAAAGTACGACTGCCATCTATCCTTAATGTGGCTGTCTTCCACCAACACTCTACCGTCCTCCCCCTTAATGCACCTCACCTGGTCGAGGTCACGCCCCTTCTTCTCCCTCGCCTTAGCAAGTCTAAACAACTTTTTCTCCCCTACTTTCTCCTGTAACCCTGCATACAAGCTCTCAAAAGCGGTCATCTTAGCTGCCGTGACAGCTGACTTAGCCTCCTTCCTAGCTAGCTTGTACTCTTTCCCGTTTACCCGCTTCTCATCTTCGTCCTTACTCTCAACCAACTTAGCATACGCTCCTTCCTAGCTAGCTTGTACAATGGCTAATACACATAATTAAGTACGGGGTGTTACAAGAATGGGCTACTCATCTCTCCCGGGCTGAGTGGTGGTACAATACTACCTATCATACCACAATCAAATGCACACCATATGAAGTTTTATATGGTCAAAAACTCCCATTCATCTACCTTACTTAGTGGGTGAAAGTGTTGTGGAGATGGTAGATAGAAGCTTGGAGGCTAGAGAGACTGTTATTTAGTTGCTAAAGTTCCATATTATCAGGGCTCAACAAAGAATGCAAGACATTGCCAACAAGCATAGATCAGATAGGTCCTTTGAAGTAGGTGATTGGGTTTATCTGAAATTGCAACCTTACAGACAAGTTTCAGTGGCTGCCAGGCCTTTTAACAAACTTCCTACCAAGTATTATGGCCCCTATATGGTTGAAGATAAAATCGGAGTTGTTGCTTTATAAGCTCTTACTGCCTAGTAATGTTCTCATTCACCCTACCTTCTATATCTCTCAACTTAAGAGGTGTCATGCTTACCTCAGAGTTTCACTCATCCACCTGTCATACATCTTTCTAGTCCTTATTGCCCTATTCCAGAGAGGGTGTTAGATAATAGATTGGTCAAAAGGGGAAACAAGGCTGTAGAGCAAGTCTTGGTGCAATGAACTGGAATTGATGCAACACAAGCTACATGGAAATATACTTCCGAGTACTGCTGAGGTTTCCTTCCTTTAATCCTTGAGGACAAGGATGTTCTTTAAGGGAGGGGTATTGATACAAGATGGGGAACTGAAAATGAAGTGAAGTACAGCTGGAATCAATAAATTAGTTAGAAGTAGTTAAACTGTATTAGAATTCAAAATTTTGTTTTTACTATTCATCGCAGTTATTACTGTACTCAAGTCACATGGAGAGTTAATCGGTTAGAGAGTTAGTTACAGCTGTCAAGTGGGATTGTTAGCTATAATACCAAGCATCACTGGTGTAAGCATTCATTCATGAATAATATCTCAAGTTTCTCTCTTCTATATTCTCTCTATAATTTCTTTTAGCTTCAATTCTCGGATTAATCCCTGATTTAGCTATCATCTTCTTAGAGCATAGCTCCTAGATTAACAATTTTCAGTTGCAAATTCCTTTAAGTGAATCAGAAATCTACATATATCAGAACAGATAACTTTGTTATCTCCATTAAAGGAAGGAAACAAGAACATAATGACTAAACTAATGTCATATGTGGAGTGTTACGTGTCTATGCGAAACCTATTTTTTTCATAGTTAATGATTTATCGGTGCAGCGAAGGATTATTTATTTTCTTATCAGGTAAACTGTAAGTCATTAATATTATTATCATATTTATGTGTTTACCCCTGAATATGATAAGTGTTTATTGTAAGCTTAAAAGAATTAAGCCCCATCCACTCATTCAGCAAAGCTCCCTAAATTTTGTGGGGAAAAACAAGATTTCTCTTAGATTGAGAATTGTAGTGAGAAACTCTCTTACATTTAGCCGATACACCATCCAATAATCGCCCAATAATTGCTAATACGATGTTGAATCAACTGACATCTTATTGGCTGGCTAGAGGATTAGTACATTTAAAAGTTGATATCTAATAAGTCGAACCATTAAGCAGAACCATCCACCGGTCCACCTGATCCACCCGATAAGCAGTGGATGTTCCATTTTGTGTCTTAATATAAGCACATATAAAAAAGGGTAGCTCGGTGCACTAAAGCTACCGCTATGCGCGGTGTTCAGGGAAGGACCTCACCACAAGGGTGTATCATACACAGCCTTACCTTGCATTTCTGCCAGAGGCTGTTTCCAAGGCTTGAACCCGTGACCTCCTGGTCACATGGCAGCAACCCCTTCTTATAAGCACATATATTATAAATAATAAGTCAAACAATCAATAATTTTTGCAAAACATATATTTTAAGAAACCTATAATCGAGAATGAAAATCTGCAAACTAATTAGTTCAATTATTTCTAAGGGAAAAAATTTCAAAAGTACATTTGCTAGATCTAGTTAAAAAATTGATGGTCACCTGCAATGGAACTGATTTGTAAGGATTATACAATACTTCAAGTTGATAAACTTTTTGTAAAGAAAAATAAAATCATGATCATAGTCAAAGGCGGATCTAGGATTTTAAGCTTTTGGATTTCCAATTAAGGCTACTAATTGTAGTCAACTCAGTTTGATTATATATGTGACCGATTTGATTTATCGGCTTTGATTTGTAAACATGCTAAAATCCATAATGGGACCAATCGGGTGATGGTGTTTAACCGTTGGGGTTATCAATTTTACATATAAGAAAATGTCTTGCAATTCGATTAAATGATA
Organism: Capsicum baccatum var. pendulum; assembly: GCA_030864225.1. NCBI lineage: Eukaryota > Viridiplantae > Streptophyta > Magnoliopsida > Solanales > Solanaceae > Capsicum > Capsicum baccatum. Next base: position 277,255,643 of record CM061560.1, read on the forward strand.
GTAGTAACTAATACTGATAAGACAATAGCACTTTACTGTTCAATTCATGAAACTGTATAGACTATATCTTATATCAAGACATAAAGATTGTGACATATAATCAAATGATAAATTGCAAAAGCTAAAAAAAAAAAAATCTAACCTTACAGTGGAAATGGAAAGGTTAAAATAATTGCTCCAAAGTTTCTTTTAAATCTATAGTGTTTCCCTCTCACAGAAAATGAAAAGATTTGTGACTATTTTCAGTGTAGAGAAAATGAAAAAGAGCAAGTTGACTTCCACGAGGAGATGAGGTGTACTAATTATTAGAGACGTTTTGATTTAGGAATCCAAATTAAACTATTTGCCTAAAAGATTAGGAATGTTAAACTATTTATTTATTGAGAAGATTTAGGATCAATTCACACATATTTATGTTTACTAGTAATATTAATAATTGTAAATATGGCCATTCCATGAATGCACAAGCCAAAGTTTCCTTTGCAATTTCCTTAGAACTACGTATATATTACTATTACTAATTTATACGGAGAGGAATTTGAGAGGAGCTTAGGATCGTTTTTAGGACAATTACTCTCTGTGGCAGACTTTACGAGATAAATTCAATTTATGTTAGAGTTCATATACCCTAAACCCTAAATCATACCTATGTAATACTTTCTCCGTCCTAAATTATTCGTCCAAAATTGAGATGATACATTGATTAAAAAAAAATTAATAACATGTCTATTTTACTATAATATCCCTATTAAATGATGTTTACATTTTAATTTAAAGAAAAAGTAATTAATGCAAAGGGTAAAACATGAAGAAAAAAATTCTCTTCTTGATTAATGAAAAAAGACAAGTAAAATAAAAATCAAATTAGAAAATTTGGGACGAGTAATTTGAGATGGAGGAGTAATATATTGCTTTAGAGAGATATCTTGAATATCTCATGTATTAATGGGTATTCGAAAAGAGGTCCAACATCACCCCAAAATCATGGGATACATATTCATAAATAGATCTAACCATCTTGAATATGTCATGAACTCTTGGATATTTATAAAGAGATTCAGATCTCCAATGTTCCACAAATTCGGAAGATATTCATAAACAGATCAACAATCTTCAATGTCTTATAAATTTATATGCGATCTTGATAAATAGATGAAGACATTCTCTTCTTGATAATCAAATACATCAAGAAGATTTACAAAACCTCCTTTCATGGACATCAAATCCAAATATTCTTAACAAATCTAAGATTAAACGAGTGTGTAATAGCAAATCCGTCATTTAAGAAAGGAAACAAGAATATAATATTCCATTTTTTAAAGTTTTTTAGACTTATTAGTGTTGGCAGTTTCAAATATCAGAGTGAAAACTTTTATCTTAATATATGAACATATAATAACAGTTTAAAAGCTGAGGATTATTCATTTTCTTATCGGGTAAACCGTAACTCATTAATATTATCATATTCATATGTTTACCCCTGAATATAATAAGTGTTTATTGTAAAATTAAAGGATAAAGCTCATAAAATTGTTGGGCCAAAACAAGTCTTCTCTTACATTGAGAATTGATGTGGTGAGAGACTCTCTTACATTTAGTCGATACATCGTCTAATAATTGCTCAATAATTATTAATACTGTTAAGTAAAACCATTAAGCATAACCATCCACCGATCCGCCCACTTTTTGTATTTTATTACACTTAATTAATGCTAACAGCTTCCATATACGAGTGGAAAGTTTTGTCTTAATATAAGCACATAAATTATAAATAATAAGTCAAACAATCAATAATTTTGGAGAACATATATTGTAAGAAGCCTTTAATCTAGATCTAGAATGAATATTTTCAAACTAATTAGTTCAATTATTCCTCAAGGGAAAAATTCCAAAAGTAAATTTGCTAGATCTAGTTAAAAATTCGATGATCACATGCAATGGAACTGATTTGTAAGGATTATACAGTACTTTAAGTTGAGAAACTTTTTTTAAAGAAAAATAAAATCATGATCACAGTCAAAGACAGATTTAGAATTTTAAGCTTATGGATTTCCAATTAAGGTAAGTTATGAGTCGACTCGGTTCGATTTTTGATTTGTAAACATGCTAAACTACATAATGGGACCAATAAGGTATTCATTATTGATTAATCGATTGATGGTGCTTAACAGTTCGGCTTATCAATTTAACCGATAAAAAATGTCTTTGCAATTCGATTAACTGATAACTCAATACTGATACGACACTAGCATTTTACTGTTCAATTCATGAAACTGTATTAGTCATAGTGTAGACTATGTGTTATAACACAAGACATAAAGATTGTGACAAATAATCAAATGATAAATTGCAAAAGATTAAAATAAAAATACGCTAAAATTGAGTTAAGGAGATAATAAGATCCCCGTGAAGTTGGAGTGTGTCGTAGCAAATCTGATCATAGTTCAAAGGGGCAATAGATGCCTTACTCAAAGTAATCCTATTAATAATATTTTAAAACTTTAAATTTGATTTCTATTATCACTTGTTCTCTGTCTTTTAACTTCAGACGTAGTGACTAACTAAAGTGGGTAAAAAACAAAAGATAGCTAATATTTTTATAAATATCTAATTAAAATTGACATTTGGGATTGCACCCACAGCTCGAAGAAAAAGTTTCATAATTCAGATAGTTAGATGGGAGAATGTCATTGAAGAAAACCAAGTCCAAACTAAGTCCAGCTAAGTAAAATGAATAGAGGGAGTATCATTTTCTTTAATAAACTTCTATTTTAAAAAATTGCAGCAGTCCCATTAGCAACAACTTCCTTCATTTAGTTTTAGTTGATTCTTTTACTTCAAAAAATTATTTCAATTTAATTGTTTCATTCATAAAAGAATAAAGCATCTAGTATTCCTGAACTATGGTCAAATTTGTTATAACATACTCAGGTCCAATTATGCCTGAACTTAATTTTAGTGTATTTTTGTCACTCTTTTTAATTGACATGACACCTTTGACGTGAGCCTTATTTTTATGTAATAAAGGTGTCATTTCAGCACAAAAGAATGACAAAAATACGCTAAAATTGAGTTCAGTGGGTAATAGGACCCATGTGTAGTTGGAGTGTATCGTAACAACATTGATCATAGTTCGTGGTGGTACTAGATGCTCATCTCTTTATCTAATTTAGAGAAGTTTATTATGTTTATCCAATATTATTCCTATCATTAAATAACTATGTAAAATGTATATACTCAAATTGATATTTCAAATCATAATTAATAAGAATACCTCGTAAAAATAAAACCTCAAATAAATATTTTCTTAAGAAAAGTATCGAGTCGCCAAATAAAATAAAAGGAAGTGTTAGTAGCATCAACTACTGCCAACCTAATATTAGAAGGGTTGCTATTGCAACTAGTAGTAATTCGCCACAAGGCTAATAATACTTAAATTACCAAACTTAGCTAGGTTATTACAAGCCACAAGGCTTTGTACCTGTACTGTTGGTGATGAAAAAAAATCATTAAAATTATCTGGTGGAAAAAGATTTTCTTCTTGGAAAAGATCTCTTTTCAGAAGTAAAATGTTGATGGTGTAACAATAGTTGGATTATGTGGCTTGCTATTTGGCCAAATTTGTAGGAAGCTAAAGGGTAATATTTTTTATTATTATTATTATTTTCATAAATCCCAACTGTTGAGTATCTAATTACACCTTATCCCAACTATTTTTTTATAAATTTATTTTTTAAATTTAAAATATAAATTTAAAATAAAAAAAAATTACACCTTATCCCAACTATTTTTATATTTACAAAAATTTTGATTTTTCATTGTTATAATACATAACTAAGGCTCACGATACATCACCATCTGATACATTAGTATCAATACATAACTCTTATGTATTAATATCACAGAGATATATTCAAATATTAGTAGCACAAAAAATATTTCAATAAATAATTTTTGTCTGAATGACATTTTCTTATGTATCTATAACCTAATATTCGATGAAGTGCCACATGATGAATTTTCTAACTTTTGTACATTTGGTGGAGCGTCACGTCATGTATCTTCTTGTTCTTTTTAAGATATATCATTCTTATGTATTTTCAAGTCGCTTAACAGATACATCATTCTTATGTATCTTCATTAACATCATCATCTTCAACTTCCATTGATAAATCTCTGAACTCCCTCTGTACTCCACCCGACTCTCTCTTTCTCTGCCTCGAGCCACAACCGCTAGTAAACCCATGCCGATGAGCCACCAAATGGACTTATTACAAAATGAAAAATACTCTATTACCACCTTGAACTATATGCAAAAAGGTTGATACATACCCGAACTTCAGGATGGTTCTATTACCCCTGGACTAATTAAAATTATATTTTTGACAATCTTAGTGTCTACGTGACACATGCGTGGCACACATGTGCGTCTATGTGGACCCTTCAATGTGTTGTGCCACATAAGCACTAAAATTATCAAAAATACGGTTTTAATTAGTCCAGGGGTAATAGGACCTTCCTAAAGTTCATGTGCGTCTCAATTTTTTCGCGTATAATTCAAGATGGTAATAGAGTATTTTCTCTAATTTTAGGAAAAACTCTTTGAATTTTGATCGAATTTTCTCAATTTGGGGCCTATAATATAGACAATTTTCAACTTTTTACGTGACATGCTTTAAACCACAAGATTTTGATATATCTGACATAACTTTAATTTAAGACTACAAGATTTAAAAATTATTTTTATTTCTTATATTTCGTGCTAAGTCAAAACGTATCTTTTTTAAAAAAAAATAAAGAAAATAATATTTTTTACGTAAATTATAAACACACAAAATTTATTTTTTATTAAATAAAATATTTCATGCTCAAACTTTAGTCCAAGATAGATTATTTGACTCTTGAAAATGTCACATAGCTTTATTACTTGCCTACTCATGGTCAAACACTCGGTATATTTAGATTCATGTATCAGAGAGCTCATTTATGACTGCAGGATTTTCTTTCCTTTTCCTTTTCATCTTTTCCCCCCTCATCAGAAAAAGATACTACTAGGATAAATACTTAAAATTGCTATAGAAATGGAAATTTGGCAAAGCAAAAGAGAGAGCTATTATATGAAAGGGAAACAATTGCTATTCAATTTCCAGAATCTTCCACGACAAAGGCGCAAACATGGTGAATCGTATTACGCCGATGCAAATTCATACGGTACATCATTTATGCGATTCAATTTCATTCATTATTCGAAACATGTCGAATTTCGAGATTCAAACAATTTAATTCTTATAGTAAATTTTGTCTCTCACTTCATTAAAACATGTAGAAAATCTCCTGGTATTTTCACCTGGTTAATTTCACGAAATATTCGTTACCTGGTTAATTTCACAGATTTACCTGGCTAATTTCACGAGATATCCGGTACCTTGTTAATTTCACGAGATATTTGTTACCTTGTTAATTTCATGAGATATCTGATACCTGGTTAATTTCACTGAGATATATATTACCTTGTTAATTTCATGAGATATCTGTGATTTGATTAATTTCATGAGATATCTGTTACCTTGTTAATTTCACGAGATATCTGTTGTTATCTAGTTAATTTTACGAGATATTTGTTACCTGGTTAATTTCATGAGATATCTATTACTGCTAGCATGATGTAAATATTGTATATTAATGTAATCATATATTGTTGTAAATTAGTGTAATTACATAGATTTGATTTAGTAGTTAAAGAGAATGATAGTGACTTTAGTAAGAGCAGATTTGGTGGGATAGAATAGCGGATTTAGAGGGATAGAAAAGTTGATCTTTAGGGATAGGAAAACGGATTTTTAGGGATGTAATCATTGAATATTTTCTATTTAATGAAAAGACTCTTAATATTGAGAGGTAGTCAGCAGAAAATTGACATGGTATCAAAGCCTTCTCTTGGCTGTCTTGTTTCATAGAGTTCATTTGTGGTTTTTTTCAAAATTTATTTTGAAAATTTCGTTTTTTGTTGATTTTTCCTCGACAATTAACACCTAGGACTTTGATCTCGGTCATTTTGGTTGTTCTTTTTGAGTTAGTGTTTCTAGTTTTCATAATTATGAGTTCATATCAGTTTGAATCATTCATTGTTCGTTTCACTGGAAAGAATTTTTCGTCATAGGAGTTTAGTTTTAGTTATTTATCACCGGAAAAGAACTATAGGGCCATATAGATGGAGTTGATCCTACTTCTACTGATCCTACAAAGTTAGGTGAATGGAAGATTAAAGATGCTCGGGTGATGACATGCTTTTAGGGTCAATTGACCCTCTTATTGTTTCTAATCTCAGGCCTTACAAGACAGCTAAGGCCATGTGGGATTATTTACAAAAGTTTTACAACCAAGATAATAGTGCTCGGCGCTTTCACTTAGAGTATGAAATTGGTAATTACTCTCAAGGAGGAGCGTAAAAATCGTCATCTTTTAAATGTCCCTCGTACTTTATTGATTGAGTCCTCTGTCCCATCTAAATATTGGGTTGAAGCTTTGTCTACTGCTGTCTATTTAATTAACAGGCTGCCATCTAAAGTGTTAAATCTTGAGTCTCCATATTTTCGTCTTTATCACAAAAATCCAAGCTATGATAATTTTCATACATTTGGTTGTATTTGTTTTGTGCATCTTCCTCCTTATCAGCGTAATAAATTTTCTGTTCAGTCTACTAAATGTGTTTTTATGGGTTATAGTACTTCACAGAAAGGTTTTCTTTGTTATGATCCATGTTCTAATAAATTTCATGTTTCTAGAAATGTTGTTTTCTTTGAGAATCAGTATTTTTTCCTACTCATGTTGAGTCATCTCCTGCTTCTCTTCTTCTTCCTACTTTTGAAGATTTGTCACCTTCTTCTAAGAGGTTCAAACCCGGATTTGTGTACGAACGTCGGCGGCAAACTTTACCCCTCCTGATATTGATCCGCCACCTAAAACTGCACCACAACTAGAATCTGAGAATTCTTCAAGGCCTTCTCCTCTTGAGCCCACTCGACGATCTACGAAAGTATCTCGTACTCCTAATTGGTATGGCTTTTCATCTACTTTATCCACCATTTCTATTCCAACTTGTTACTCACACGCTTCTAAGCATGAATGTTGGCAGAAGGCAATGGAGGAAGAACTTTTGGCTCTCAAAGAAAATGACACATGGGATATTGTTTCATGTCCTTCAAATGTCCATCCAATTGGATGTAAATGGGTTTATTCAATTAAATTTCATTTTGATGGAACTCTTGATTGGTACAAAGCTTGGTTGGTTGTTCTTGGTAACAAACAGGAGTATGGTGTGAACTATGAAGAGACTTTTGCACCGGTAGCAAAAATGACGAAGGTGAGAACTATTGTTGCCATTGTTGCTTCACAAAACTGGATTCTTTTCATATGAAAGATCTTGGTACTTTTACATATTTCTTGGGTTTGGAAGTTTAATCAACACAAATATACCCAAGATTTGATTTCTTTGGCAGGTCTTCAGGATTCCTCCTCTGTGGATACTCCATTAGAATTGAATGTAAAGTATCACCGGGAGGAAGGCGATCTTCTTCCTGATCCAACTATATTTCGGCAATTAGTTGGGAGCTTAAATTACCTTACTATTACCAAGTCTGATATCTCTTTTGCAGTTCAACAAGTTAGTCAGTTCATGCAAGCTCCCCGTCATCTTTATTTGGTAGTTGTCCGTCGCATCATTCGATACCTCCGAGGAACATCTAATAGTGGTTCGCATCATTCGATACCTCCGAGGAACATCTAATAGTGGTTCGCCTATTCGTCTTAATGCTTCTAGTGATTTTGATTGGGCGGGATGTTCTGACACTCGTCTTTCGGTTACTGGTTGGTGCATGTTTCTTGGAGAGTCTTTGATATCTTGGAAGAGTAAGAAGTAAGACCGCGTGTCAAAATCTTCAACAGAGGCTGAATATCGAGCAATGTCTACTGCTTGCTCCGAGATTGTGTGGCTTCGTGGACTACTTGCTGAGATTGGATTTCCTCAATCTAATCCTACTCCTCAAAATGCTGACAATACAAGTGCTATTCAGATTGCTACTAATTCGGTTTATCATGAGCGGACCAAACACATCGAAATAGACTGTCATTATATACGAGAAGCTGTAGATAAAGGTGTCATTACTCTTCCGTACGTGTCCAGTGATCTTCAAATAGCTGATGCATTTACAAAATCAATGGCACGACAACGACATCAGTTTCTCGTCGGCAAATTGATGCTTCCTGATCTACCAGCATCAATTTGAGGGGGATGTTAGCATGATGTAAATATTGTATATTAATGTAATCATATATTGTTGTATATTAGTGTAATTACATAGATTTGATTTAGTAGTTAAAGAGAATAATAGTGACTTTAGTAAGAGCAGATTTGGTGGGATAGAATAGCGGATTTAGAGCTGATCTTTAGGGATAGAAAGACGGATTTTTAGGGATGTAATCATTGAATATTTTCTATTTAATGACAAGGCTCTCAATATAGAGAGGTAGTCAGCAGAAAATTGACAATTACCTCCCACGAGGGTACATCATTTATGCTATGGAGTTCCACTCATATCTGCAACATTTTGTATTTGGAGATTTAAACAGTTTAATTTTGATTGTGAATTTTGTCAATCACTTTTTTAAAAGCAGGTAAAAAGTAGTATTTTTTCTTACTGACTGTTATGTTCGGGTCAGCTTGCGTGCATCTGCTTAATTCCACAAGATTTTACTCATTATTCACAACATGTCGAATTTCGAGATTCAAACCGTTTAATTTTGATCGTGAATTTTGTCTAACTTTTTTCAAATAGGTAAAAAGTAATATTTTCTCTTATGGCGTCATGTTCGGGTCAGCTTGCTTGCACATGCGTAATTCCACGAGATTTTACTCATTATTCGAAACACGTCAAATTTTGAGATTCAAACAGTTTAATTTTGATCGTGAATTTTGTCTATCACTTTTTTAAAACAAGTCAAAAAGAAGTATTGTCTTTTAAGGACGGTGGTGTTGAGGCCAGTTTGCATGCACTTGGTTAATTCCGCAAGATATCTGCTACCTCCCATGAGGTACATCATTTATGCTATGCAATTTCACTCATATCTGCAGCATTTTGAATTTCGAGATTCAAACAATTTAATTTTGATTGTGAAATTTGTCTCTCACTTTTTTAAAACAGGTAAAAAGTAGTATTTTTTTTCTTAATGATTGTGATGTTCGGGTCAACTTGTGTGCACCTGATTAATTCCATGAGATATCTGCTATTCCCTCGAGGTTTTATGATATGCTGTTTCACTCATATCTGCAGCTTTTTGAGTTTCTAGATTCAAACAGTTTAATTTTGATTGTGAATTTTGTCTGTCACTTTTTTAAGACAAGTAAAAAGTAGTATTTTCTTTTAATGACTGTGATGTTCGGGCCAACTTGTATGCGCCTGATTAATTTCATTAGTTCCATGAGATACCTGCTACCTCCCACGATGTACATAATTTTTACTATGCAATTTCATTCCTTATTCGCAATATGTTGAATTTCGAGATTCAAATAGTTTAATTTTGATCGTGAATTTTGTCTATTACTTTTAAACAAGTGAAAAGTAGTAGTATTTTCTTTAGTGTGTGATGTTCGGGTCAACTTGTATGCACTTGCTTAATTCCATGAAATTTTACTCATTATTCGCAACATGTCGAATTTCGAGATTCAAACAATTTAATTTCTGTATAAATATGCTCTCATGTATACTGCAAAAGGTATTAATCATTGAGCAAATGGAAATTAAGCAAAGCAAATAGAGGAAGAGAAATAGCCATAATATGAAGTGAAGAAATTGCTATTCAGTTTCTAGAATCTTCTACAAAGGTGTACACATGGCGGACACGCAGTTCATTGTTGCCGTTGACGCCAACTCTAAATCATACGGTACATCATTTTTGCTATGCAAATTTCACTCAATATTTGTAACATTTTGAATTTCGAGAATCAAACAGTTTTGATCGTAAATTTTGTCATAAAATTTTCCTTCTGAAATAAAATTTACATGTTTGAAAAATCAGGTGAAAAGTACTTTCTTTTAATGATTGTGGTGTTCGGGTCAAGCTTGCGTGCACCTGACTAATTCTATGAAATACCTACTACCTCCCATGAGTACCAAGTAACTACTCTATCCTACAATTTTGAATTTCGAGATTCAAACAGTTCAATTCTGATCGTGAATTTTGTTATGATTTTTCTGAAATAAAATTTACATGTTTGAAAATCAGGCAAAAAGTATTTTCCTTTAATGATCGTGGTGTTTGGGCCAAGCTTGCATGCACCTGACTAATTCAATGAATACGTATTACTTCCCACGAGGTGCCAGGTTAGTACTCAATCCTACGATACATCATTTATGCTATTCAATTTACTCAATATTCGCAAAATGTGAATTTCGAGATACAACAACAGTCCCAGTGTATTCCCACAAAGTGAGGTCTGGGGAGGGTAAAATGTATGCTGTCCATACCGGTACCTCCGAAGAAGTAGAGAGGCTGTTTCCAATTTCGGTGATTAGGATGGATTAAATTTATAAGTTTCTTTTGTTGAATAGAATAAGACCTTGGTTTAGTAGTTCATTGTGGTATTCCCTCCATTTCATTTTACTTGGCCCTCTAAGTAAAAATTGTTGTTTCAATTTACTTGTCAAATTTTTGAAATCAAGAGAAGTTTATCATTTTCTTCCAATACTACCCTCCGAGACACTCTGAGCCTCAAGAATTAAAAAGTTCCTTTATTGTGAGTTTTGTCATAGAATTTTCTTATATATAGATTTACATATTTGAAAACAAGGTAAAACGTATTTCTTTTATGACTATGGTGTCCACGTCAGCTTGCATGCACCTGACTAATTCCATGAAATACCTACTACCTCCCACAACGTACCAGGTAACTCTATCCTGTGGTAGATCATTTATACTGTGCAATTTTACTTGTATTGCCAATATGTTACTCCCTCTGTATCAATTTGTGTGTAAAGTTCGAATTTTGAGAGTTAAACAGTTTAATTTTGATCGTGAATTCAGCTATGGAATTTTTATTACTTCGTGAAGAGGATTAGAGTGGGTTTTTTCTATGTTTGGACTTGGGATATTTGAAGGTTTTGTTGAAAACTTAGGACTTTGAACCACACAGCTTTTTGACAAATTTTGGTGCTTAATCCACAATACGTTCGCTGTTTAGGAAAGAATGACCTACTTTTCCTTTTAGTACGTTTAAAAAAGAATGACCCTTTATTTTTTGGACAATACTTTGATTCCAACTTTTCACGTGTCATATTTAAGATCACAAGATTAAAGAACATTTTGGTACATTTGACTTAACTTTAATCCTAGACAACAGGAATCAAAAGTTTTTTTTTTTTTTTTAAACTTCGTGCCAAGTCAAAATAGGTCCTTTTTTTTGAAACAGAGGAATTAATTTTCATTGTGGTTTGTCTCTTTTGTTAGGAGAGGAGCATGTTCTTATTGTATGCCAAAAGATAAAAAGGGCGCAACTTTATTTCTTAACGAAACTCATCAAGTACTCGCCGTGTCTGTCCATGACTTTGCCATGGGACATCCCAACCCATCACTGGGGCCTCACAACAAGTAGGATGTTGCTTCCAAATTTTTTTTTACATGGCTCTTAATTTATAGGCAAGAAGAAGGGAAGAGGAAGGGAGGCTGAGACCCAACCTTTGTTGTCTGGTTGGGTTCAACCCTCCTCCCCTATCCATTTACACACCTATCGTGATGTGGTAATAACAGAATATCCTTGAGGATAGTTTGTGTGGCTAACTGATTTCTTGATCGAGTGATAGAATGATTAATGCTAACTGAAATTACATGCTTCTCCACGGAGAATATCAATTTCTGCCATCTTTACCACTGCTATATGTGTGTGATTTGTCTCACTACAATCTACATCATTCCACGCTTCTTAAAACTTGATTCACCATGCAAGTAAACATGGTTAGGCAACAAGTCAGCATTTTTGCCACTGAATTGGTTAGATTAATCCTATCCGGGCTTGCCTTAATGTCCAAAGCTTCAGTTGTTACTTCAGTTGGAGTTTTTGTTGACAGTAATCTATGGGTTTAATTCCAAAGAAGTGAGGAAAAGTCTATGGGTTGCCTGGAAAGAGTAAAACAAGGATGCTCTAGCTCATGGCTATCAACGGGGGACTTTAATTATGTGTTAAATATGGATGATAGATATGGTGGAAGTCCAGTTACTATGCTTGAAGTCCTGGATTTTCAGAATTGTGTTGATACATGTGAACTGATGGTACTGCCTGCTAAGGGGTGTAGATACACTTGGAATGACAAACATGGTGCGAATAGGGTGTTTTCAAAAATAGATTGGGTGCTAGTGAATCATGATTGGATGATTCACATGCCCAGTTACTATGCTAGTGATCATTGCCCAGTCAAGGTGGAATTACTGGAAGGTAGAAGCTATAAAAGGAAATCATCTAGCTATTGTAATGTCTGGGCCACACATTCTAGTTTCATGGATAGGGTGAGGGATATTTAGAGTAGACCTGTACAGGGTCACACTATGTGGCAAGTGGTTAAAAAGTTAAAAATATTAAAGGATAAGCTGAAGACTATGCATAAGCAATATTTCTGGGATGTAGTGGAACAAGAAGAGGGGGATAGGATAGGAGGGACTTGAAGCAAGTGCAACAGGATTTACATATGCAGCCTTGTAATCGGGATTTGCTGGAAAAAGAGAGATCTACTTGACGTATAGAAGGTCATCTTATTTAGCTGAATTGTGGCTGCAACAGAGGAGTAAAGTGAATTGGATACAACTAGGTGATGATAATACTCAATATTTTTATGCAGCGATAAAGCATAGGAAACTGCAACATGCCATCACTCAATTGCTAGATAGGAAAAATGTGGTGCAGCATGAGCCGGAGGAGATTGCAAAGATTTTAGTTGAATTCTATCAAGACTTACTGGGCAAAAGAGAGGTAAATGGTAGCAGTGTAGAGCAGAAATATATAAAGAATGGGTATATTTGTCTGTGGCAGATCAAATAGTACTGGTGAAACCTTATACAAGTAAGGATGTTAAACATGCCATGTTTAGCATAGATGGGAATAAAAGTGCAGGTCCTGATGGTTACAGTAGTGATTTTTTCAAAAAAGCTAGGGAAGTAGTAGGTGATGATGTTACTAAGGCAGTACTTGAATACTTGGAGAATGAGAGATTGCTTAAGCAGATTAATGCTACCATTATCTCACTTATTCCTAAGGTGGAGTGCCCTCAGCTAGCTAGCCAGTTCAGACCTATCTCCTGCTGTAATGTATAGTACAAATGCATCTCCAAAATCTTATGTGTCAGATTGAGGAAAACATTGTCTTTGTTGGTTGATGGGAATCAGGCTGCATTTGTGGAGGGAAGGTCTTTGATACACAATGTCCTCATATGTCATGACTTAATGAGACACTACAAGAGAAAGACATCTCCTAGATATCTCATTAAGATAGATTTAAGGAAAGCATACGACATGGTAAGTTGGGAATTTGTGGAGGAAGCTTTGAGAGAGTATGGGTTTTCAATACAACAACAACAACAACAAACCCAGTGTATTCCCACCTGGTGGGGTCTGGGGGGGGTAAGATGTACGCAGTCCATACCTCTACCTCTAACGAAGTAGGGGTTTTCAATACCTATGTAAAATTGATAATGTGTTGCATTACTACCACTGTTTTCATTTAAGGTAAATGAAGAAGGATGTGGATACTTTGAGGGGAAGAATGTTTTGAGGCAAGGGGATCCAATTTCCCCTTTGATCTTTGTATTGGTTATGGAGTATTTGACAAGAACTTTGAACAAAGTTAGCAAGCATCCGGACTTCACCTTTCACTCAATGTGTCAGGCACTCAAATTATCCCACTTAATATTTGTGGATGACTTAATGATCTTTTGTTCAGGTGATCTTAAGTCCATTAGGAGGGTCCTGGAGGCTATGCACCATTTTAGTAGTGTAACTGGACTTCATGCTAATGTGGAGAAAAGTAATATCTTTCTAGCCGGTATGAATGAAGTGCAGAAGGAGGAAATTTTAACTTACACAGACTTTTCATTAGGAACTCTGCCTATTAGGTATTTGAGACTACCATTATTTTCCAAATAATGGAACAAAATGGATTGTCATCAACTGGAGAAGAAGATAACATTGAGGATAAAAACTGCTTACTCTAAACATCTTTCTTATGCTGGGTGGCTGCAAATAATCAATGCTGTGTTTTTCTCCATATACAATTTTTGGGGGTCTGTTTTTATATTGACACAGAGTGTACTCAAAGAAGCGGACAAGAGATGTAGGGATTATCTTTGGGGGAGTACGGAGGAGCATAAGAGGACTGCCTTGGTGGCTTGGGACAAGGAATGTGCGTCTAAGAGGTATGGTGGATTGAATATTAAAAACTATAGAACATGGAACATTGTTGCTGTGGGAAAATTACTATGGCAAATAGCTGGGAAACTAGATTCTTTATGGATCAGGTGGACCCATGGGATATATATGAAGAATGGAGAACAGATATGGGCTCACCAAACACCAGCTGACTGCAGTTGGTATCGGAAGAAATTGACTGCACTAAGGCCCCTCATGAATCAGTGTATCAGGGGACACACAGTACATGCTTACACATAATGGGAGATACTCTTTCACCAGGAGTTATAATGCTTTGCTGGGAACACAAGTGAGACTGCAGGAAGCTGAGCTGATATGGACTAGATTGATGCAACCTAAGCATAGGTTTATTTTGTGGCTCGCCAATCAGGACAAATTGCTTACAAAAGAGAGGATGCAGAGGCTGCAGATTTAACATGTTGCTTGTGTGATGTAGGTGTTGTGGAATCTCAACTCCATCTGTTTGCTACTTGTACCTGGGCAGTCGAGGTAAGGAAAAATATGTGTACTTGGTCAGGCCTGCCTTTACAACAGTTAGGAGTTAAACCACACATGACTTGGATACAGAGGAAGCATTGGCCAAAGATCAAGAAGGAGCTAGTAACTGCCTTATGGGGTGCCATGATTTATAATCTTTGCCATGCCAGGAACTGGAAATTGTATAGAAATACCACTGTTAGCTGTAGTTGTGTTACAGAACAGATCCAGAAGGATATGAGGAATAGATTGGGAGGCATGAAAAATTCAAAGAGAAATTATAAATATAGGGATCTAATTTATAGAATCTGTGGATAGTGGTTGTTTGCTCTGTAGATGATGCGAGAAAAACTTATGTGAGTTTTAAGACACTAAGATCATCTCTTACAAGAACAATTGCAAAAAAGAAAAAAGAGAGAACGAAAAGAGAACAAAAAGGACATAAACATCTCAAAAGACGGGAAGAAAGTTATTAAGCTATGGGATACTATAACTAAAGTATAACTGTTATAGAAGGTAATCAAACAGGCCAGATTATGTCTTTCAGGTCCACAAATATGTAAGGCCAATAAAAATCAATTCACTAAAATTAATCATCAACGTGACTCAATTTTGTACACACCCAACCAAAAAGGACATAAGCTTAATTGCATTTATAACGATAAAATTAATGCCAGATCAATTAATTAATCAGTCAAGAGAAAACGATCCACACAAACATACATCAGATGAAATAAAGGGGCATATGTGGATGTGAATGAGTACCATATCTTTTTTCGAGATAATCAGAAATAATTGTTTGCCAGTAAGGTCCCATTGCAGTAGTGCCTTCAACGGTAATGATTAGTTGTTTTCTCGTCATGTGTGCTAAATATTTTGCAGGTTGATTGTTGTTATGCATTTATGATTCTATTTATTGTATATCATACAAGTTCAGGGATAGGGATGGGATTGCGAATATAATTTTGTTAGATTTAAGATGGACCTCTACAAGACTAGCCCAATCCATGTTCTTCAAACCCAAAGGTCAGTTAGAGTTTGTTGGATGCTACTTCACCCTAAACTTTAACTCACAATCTCTAGCCTCTAACAATCTCTAATAGACCTTAGGATTTGAAGAACATGGTTTGGGATCTTCTTATAGATGCCCATCTTAAACCCAGTAAAATTGTGATTTCTACAAGTGCCCATACTTAAATGCTTGTCGGAGTATAGGTTTGACAAAACTCAAAGGCAAGAATTGCATTGTTCGTCTATCCTTTGCATTTGTGGCTTTGTGAGAAACAACTTGTATAGATAACCAAAGATGTCGTCCTCCAGAAATTGCCTCCATTGTTGAAGATTTTCATTTCTTAGGTGTCAATGTTGTTGATCTTCCTCAAGGCGACCATAGCAACTGACTTCACTTTTTGCAGATCTAATGTATGATAGAAGAAATGGAGGACACATTTGGTCTCATCTTCTGTGCCAAATTTGTTAGCAAAAAATATTTCAAGTTATGAAAATTAACAACATTCACAAACAAAGAAAATATAAACATAGGGCAGCCCGGTGCACTACCACAATAGTCTATTGTTGTAGCTTGCCTTGCCTTCCATTTCAGCTAGAGACTGTTTTCAAGGCTTGAACCCGTGACCTCCTGTTCACATGGCGACAACTTTACCGGTTACTCCAAGGCTCCCCTTCACAAACAAACAAAATATGAAGAAAAATAATTTTATTCACGACTCTTTATGAGTACAATTTTATATATTACCTTATTTTTCTCTCCTAATTTTTTCTCCCTGATACGAGAATATTTCAAGTTATGAAAATTAACAACATTCACAAACAAACAAATGTGAAGAAAAATAATTTTATTTATGACTCTTGTAAGTCCAATTTTATATATTTCCTAGATTTCTCTTCTAATTTTTTTCTCCCTGATACGAGGGCCATTAGTAGCATATTTATTAAATATAAGATGATTTAAACCCCCTTAAGGTATTTGATCTCCAAGAATGTTGAACGATACTGAGTTGATCTTGAGGAAGAACGTGTTCCTTGATCGCTTTGATGCCTCTTTGTAAATATCTAGGAGTTCATAGAATTTTCGGGATGCCTCCGAAATGGAATATATAATCTTTATAGGTGTAACTTAGAGTTTAGAGTGAAATAGCCTCCAACAAACTCTAACGGACCTTTTAGTTTGAAGAACCTAGATTGGGCTAGTTTTGTAGAGGCCCATCTTAAATCCAACAAAACTACATTTTCAATCCCAACCCTATTATCACCGAACTTGTATACTATATAATAAATCGAATCATAAGCACAAAACAACAATCAACCTGCAAAATCTTTAGCACACATGATGGGAAAACAACTAATCGTTGCCGTTGAAGGCACCGCTGCAATGGGACCTTACTGGCAAACAATTATGTCCGATTATCTCGGAAAAATGATACGGTACTCATTTGCATCCACATACGCCCCCTTTATTTCATGTGATGTATGTTTATGTTGATCATTTTCTCTTGATTGATTAATTAATTGATATGTTAATTTCATTGTTATAAATGCAATTAACCTTATTTCCTTTTTGGTTTGGTGTGTTACTGAAATTGAGTTGCGTTGATGATTAATTTTAGTGAAATTGATTTTTATTGGCCTGACATATTTGTGGACCTAAAAGTTATAATCTGGCCTGTTTGATTACCTTCTATAACAATTATACTTTAGTTATAGTATCCAATAGCTTAATAACTTCCTTTCCTTGTTTTGAGATGTTTATGTCTTTTTTGATCTCTTTTCATTCTCTTTATTTTTTTTGCATGGGATGATCTTAGTGTCTTAAAACTCACGTAAGTTTTTCTCGCATCATCTACAGAGCAAACAATTATTGTCTATCCAGCTCCAAGGTTCTTTTTGTTTCACTTTAGTAATTTTAGATTGAGGAGTCAACTGATTAGCTTTAGCTTGAATGACTAATGAAAATGCTACTGGTTTGGGGTTCTTAAAATTCGTTGTTTGCTTTTGTTTATCAATCAAACTAGTTTCTAGAACATTGTTACTGCTGGAGTGTAGGTGTTGTAGAAATTTTCATATGCGTATCCCATTGAGAGAATGAGATTGTTCCAAAATACTCTCATGATGATTGTACACTAAATTGACTGCTCTACAACATCAACAATCGTGGTGCTTCTTAACTGTTCAAAGATTTGCTTCTCCTAGATCTTTTATTTTGAAATCGTTTTTCTCCAGATAGCGTGGTTGTTTGATTTCCTTAATTGTCCGATTCTAGAACTTAGAAGAAGACAACCAAGAGTGTTGTCATCCACCCAATCACCAACCCAAAAAAACTTAAGTTTCCAAGTGTTAAATATTTCTTTTGTACTGTTGTGGTGGTAGCATTTTTTTACTCTCTCTCTCTAACGTTCACTAAACCCACGACCACTGCCCCTTGACCGGCTTACACTGGCGACAGCGTCGGAGAGCTGGTAACAGGCAAGGATAACTCCCACTCCCCCCTTCTCTCTCCCAGTTCTCTCTACCCTCTTCTCTCTCCCGTTTCCTGTCCCCCTCCGTCGTTCGAACCACTCGTGATTTCGCCGGCGGTCAAGGTCGCCGGCGGCTCGACTCCAGCGACACAGGAAGCGCGCAAATCCGGTCACAAGCGACCGATCCGGCGGGTCCATCTGACGGTACTTCTGGCTCCGACCAGATCTAGTTCCCACAACTTCGGATTCCGAAGGCACTCCGGCGAAGCTCCAGCCAATTATCCCGGCGACCAGTTTCGGCATTAGTTTGCTGGGACCCAACATAGCACACAAGAAAAGAGGATTTGGTCTACAAGCGTAACCCGGTGACTTCTAACCTTTGCTATTTCATTCTTCGTATAATTTCTAGTATTATCTCCTGTTTCTTGACTTGCGCTTAATTTGTTGGGATTGTCTGTTGTCGTATATTTCCGGTTTATTCCATTGCTCGACTTTGTTATAATCGGTGGGTTTGACTTTTTCTTTATTATTACATATTATATACTGTGCTTGTGCCTTCTATTTCCTGCTGTTGCTTGATTACCGTCGTTGTGTGTTTTTTTTGGGAGTTGTGGCTGTGGGCATTGATGGTAGGATAGGGTCATGTCCGAGGGGGTTGGGTTGGGGGCCTGTGTTGGGGGTAGGGGAGAGGGGGTTAGGCCCAATGTTAAGGGAGGCAGAGGAAGACGGGTTGCTAGAGTTGATAGGCTACGGGTTGGGTCTTGGAATATAGGTACTCTGCAGGGTAAGTCTATAGAGCTAGTGAAGATTTTTAGAAAGAGGAGGATCAATATTGCGTGTGTGCAGGAGACTAAGTGGGTAGGGTCTAAGGCTAGGGATGTGGATGGTTACAAGCTGTGGTACTCTGGTAGCGAGAGGCAGAGGAATGGAGTTGACATCTTAGTAGATGAAGAGCTTAGAGGGCAGGTAGTGGAGGTTAAGAGGATCAGCGATAAGTTGATGACTATTAAGTTGATCATTGGGGGGTCTACTCTGATCGTGTGTAGTGTTTATGCACCGCAAGTGGGCTTGGATGGGGAGGAGAAGATGCCATTTTGGGAGGCGTTGGATGAGGTGGTGAGAGGAGTGCCTAGTTCTGAGAAGATTGTTGTAGCAGGGGATTTCAATGGGCATATTGGGGTGTTACCGGGAGGCTTTGGCGATGTGCACGGAGGTTTTGGTTTTGGGGAGAGAAATAAGGAGGGAACTGCTCTGTTGGATTTTGCAAGGTCCTTTGGGTTGGTAGTGGTGAATTCGAGCTTCCCCAAGAAGGACGAGCACCTGATCACCTTTCGAAGCGTGATAGCCAAGACGCAAATTGACTATTTGTTGCTTAGGAAAGGGGATAGGGTATTGTGTAAGGACTGTAAAGTCATCCCGAGTGAATCTTTCAACCCAGCATAGGCTCTTGATGATGGACTTAGGTATTAAGAAAAATAAGAAGAGAAGGGGTGAGGAGGGTAGACCTAGAATTAAGTGGGGCGGCCTTACGCCGGCGAATATGAGGGAGATAGGGGAGAAGGTGGCGGGAATGGGGGTGTGGGAGTGCAGGGGGACGTGGATGGTATGTGGGATAGGGCGGCTAGGTGCATCAAGGAGACTGCTAGTGAGGTGTTGGGTATTTCAAGGGGCTGTGCCGGCCATCGTCGGGGGGATTGGTGGTGGAATGAAGAAGTTAGGAAGAAAGTGGAGACTAAGAAGAGGGCGTATGCCAAATTGGGTGAGAGTAGGGATGAAGATGAGAAACGGGCTAATTGGGAGGAGTATAAGATAGCTAGGAAGGAGGCAAAGTTAGCAGTCACGGCGGCTAAGACGGCAGCGTTCGAGAGCTTGTATGCGGGGTTAGAGGAGAAAGAAGGGAAAAAAAGGTTGTTTAGGCTTGCTAAGGCTAGGGAGAGGAAGGGTCGTGACCTCGACCAGGTGAAATGCATTAAGGGGGAGGATGGTAGAGTATTGGTAGAGGATGGTCACATTAAGAAGAGATGACAGTCGTACTTCGATAGATTATTGAATGAAGAAGGGGATAGAGTTATTGTTTTAGGGGAGCTGGAGCACGCAGAGGAGTGTCGTGATTTTAGTTATTGTAGACGTTTTAAGGTAGAAGAGGTCAGAGATGCTATTCGCAGGATGCGTAGGGGTAGGGCGACGGGGCCTGATGAGATCCCTATGGATTTTTGGAAGTTCTCTAGGGAGGATGGCTTAAGGTGGTTGACTGAATTATTTAACGGCATTTTCAAGTCGGTGAAAATACCCGAGGCTTGGAGATAGAGTACTATGATCCCTCTTTATAAGAATAAGGGTGACATTCAGAGTTGTAATAACTATAGAGGTATTAAGTCATTGAGCCACACTATGAAGATTTGGGAGAGAGTGGTCGAGTTGAGGTTGAGGAGGATAATGGCTATCTCGGAAAATCAGTTTGGATTTATGCCCGGGCGCTTGACGACGGAGGCAATTCACCTGGTGCGAAGACTGGTGGAACAGTATACGGAAAGAAAAAGAGATCTGCACATGGTGTTTATCGACTTGGAGAAAGCATACGACAAAGTCCCTAGGGAGGTGCTATGGAGATGCTTGGAGGTGAGTAGGGTACCGGTGGCGTATATTAGAGCAATCAAGGACATGTATAATGGAGCTAAGACTCAGGTGAGGACGGCGGGAGGAGACTCAGAGCATTTCCCTGTCTTGACGGGGTTGCATCAGGGTTCCACTCTTAGCCCATTTTTGTTTGCTTTGGTGATGGATGTGTTGACGCGGCGTATTCAAGAAGAGGTTCCTTGGCGTATGCTTTTTGCAGATGATGTAGTTTTGATTGATGAGATGCGGGGGTGTGTGAATGATAAATTAGAGGTGTGGAGACGGACTCTTGAGTCTAAAGGGTTCAGGTTGAGCAGGAGCAAGACAGAATATTTGGAATGCAAGTTTAATGACGTGAGGTAGGAAGACGAGGTATTAGTAAGGTTGGATTCCCAGACGGTGTGTAAGATGGATAGTTTCAAGTATCTGGGGTCCATGATTAGGGAATGGTGAGATCGATGAGGATGTCTCCCATCGTATTGGAGCGGGATGGATGAAGTGGAAGCTCGCCTCGGGGGTGTTGTATGATAGGAAGGTGCCGCCCAAGCTTAAAGGCAAATTTTACAGGGTGGCAGTCCGGCCGGCCATGTTGTATGGAGCGGAATGTTGGCCAGTTAAGAACTCTCACATTCAAAAATTGAAGGTGGCGGAAATGCGGATGTTGCGTTGGATGTGTAGGCTTAATAGGGGTGATAGAGTTCGAAATGAGACTATTCGGGAAAAGGTTGGAGTGGCTTCGGTGGAGGACAAGATGCGGGAAGTCCGATTGAGATGGTTCGGGCATGTGATGAGGAGGGGCACAGATGCCCCAGTTCGTAGGTGTGAGAAGCTTGGTTTGGATGGTTTCAGGCGGGATAGGGGTAGGCCGAAGAAATACTGGAGAGAGGTGATCAGGCGGGACATGGAGCAGTTACAGCTCACTGAGGACATGACCCTAGATAGGAAAATCTGGAGGGCGCGGATTAGCATAGAAGGCTAGTGCCAGTTTGAGTCGTTGGGGTAGGACATTACTTGGTAGATGTATTATTCTTGCTAGGACACTTTGTTGTATGCTTTATTACGAATGTGTTTACTATTCTTTGTTTATTATCCCTTGTGGGTGGCATATTTTTGTCTTGACATCTTGTTCCATGCTTTATTAAGTATTTGTCTATTATTCCTTGTCTTGAGCCGGGGGTTTATCGGAAACAGCCTTTCTACTTTTCTTGAAGTAGTGGTATGGACTACATCTTACCCCACTATGTGGGAATACACTGGGTTTGTTGTTGTTGTTGTTGTGGTGGTGGTGGTGGTGGTGGTAGCCTTTTCTGTTTTTTTTTAAGTCTTAATTTGATGCTGTGAAACTATATCTTGATAGGAAATGTCAATGTATGCTGTCTTTGATTGATAGGCTTTTGTAAAATTTTCAGGTCCTTCACTGAAGCTGATTCAATCGAACAGGTTTGTAAATTCGTATTTCATGTTGTAGGCCACTTTTTCGTCTTTAGTATTCCATGATGGTGGTTGTAATGTCAAAGATACTGTACTCTTGAATAGGGGAGATGATATTCCGTTGCAGCATGAGTTGAAGGCAATAATCATTTCTTATTTTTCTTTTAGCTAATTTTATCTTTCCTATGTTGAATTTCCAGAACCAATCAGCTGGCGCTACAGAGCTGTTGGTGGTGGTCTTTTATGCGCACGATCTCTCCAGTGGTTTGTATCCATTTTTAGTAATTACCTTTTTTGTTGGCTAACCTAACTGCAACTTAAGTATGAACAGTAGTTTTGTCATTCACGTAGAAGGACCATCTTCAGATCCTGTTTCAATCTGAACTAGAAAAAGGATGTATGAGACTAAATCATTTTGTACAAATCTTTATGGGCATTTTATGGACTGTTTTGTATAGTTGGCAGCATTCCCACCATTATTAGAACAATCTTCTTCTTTGATCCTCGTGTGCTTCATGTTTAGAGAAATTTTTTTTTCCAGGATGTGATTTCCATATGTCGAATCTTTACATGCAACAGAAGAATTTGTTAAATTTCTGTGACTCGCATGAGCCATGAAGTAGACAAATACTTTTTGTAGTTGGTAGTTGGTACAGTAAATTTAAAATTTCACTTAAATAAGTTCCTTTTTTTTCTTGATTGATTTTTTCATTATATTCCCAAATTTTTGGTAGTATAGTACACTAGGACTTCAGTATGCTCTCTTTTTGCTTAATCTCTTCTGATCCTGTGGCACTGTATCATCTAAAACCTCCTATTCAGTGAGAATCCAACATCCACCCCCATGAACCAAAACAAATGTAAGAGTCCTTCCTCAGCAACATAAAACTTTGATGGGGATATTGTGTCCTAATGTAATATTTGGAGGATTCTTTCACCTCTCCTTACTTAAGAATATGCGTATTTTTCTTTTTCTCTCTGGTTGAAGTTTCATTTTTTCCCATCTTCCATTTCACCATATCAAACACAGGTTGCACGTTACAAAGAAGTGGCTGGACAAGAAACATAGATATGTTTTCCGAGTGGCTATCAGCTCTACCTTTCTCAGGTGGTGGTTTCAATGATGCTTTAGTTGCTGAAGGCCTTGCTGAAGCATTGATGGTATGCTTTACTGTTTATGGTGTTTCGAAAATGAGTATGCCATTTTGGGTATTATGAACAGTAGTTTCGTTTTGCTTGATATTGTTACACATATACTGTTTTTTTTTTTTACACGCTTTCTCCTTTGTGCTTCCTTTTGCTTTCTTGGGAGTCCTCTAGGAGGTCCATATGATTATTATAATCTGCACCATTCGCCAATTCAGCTAACTTGGGATTGAGGTGTAATTGTTGTTGCTCTTTACTATGCTACTGCTGTTCAGAATAGTGAGGATAAGTTTCAGTTCACCTAAAACTTTGTAGATGTGTAGAAATCGTAGTTATTTTAGACAATTAACCAGTAAATTATTGCTTGTTTTTACTCCTTTGTCTTTTATTTGAATGCCTTATTGATCATATGATATTTTATATAGGAGGGAAATCAGCAGAAAGGTATTTGTCTTGCGCTGGTGAACTGCCAACTTAAACTGAAGAAGGGCACTTTCCTTCTCGTTACATAGATTCAACTGTTTTTTGTCCGTTTTTGTTTTTTGTTTGGAAGCACTTTGGTCTTGCTCTATTTCATCTTTATTCAAACGATTTTCTTTCCCAGTTCATATACTGGGTTGACTTCTACTTCATATCGTAACAATAAGTTATACTCATTTATGATACATTCTAGATATAGTCTGACTTGTGCATTGACTAGGACTAGAAAGTTACTTTACCTTGCAAAAAGAAGACGAGATTAGTTAGTTTGAATGAGCTAATATACTTGACTTTGTTGAAATTACATCGAAGTAGTAGTTGGAAGATGTAAAAGGGTATACATATGTCACTTCAACAGTCAACATATCATATTTAATATTATAATGTGAACATATCATAAAGTTACTTTACCTTGCAAAAAGAAGACGAGATTAGTAAGTTTGAATGAGCTATATACTTGACTTTGTTGAAATTACATCGAAGTAGTAGTTGTGTATATATGTCGCTTCAACAATCAACATATCATATTTAATATTGTTGTGTGAGCATGCCATTTAGTGTTCTCTTTGGAAGGGATAGAACAGAGGGTAAGTTAGTAAAACAATAGAGAGAGTAATAGGCTCTATTTTGATTCTCGTATATCCTCCCCTTGTTCTCTGAATAGGTTAAGCATTTTAGTAGTTGCATTAGTTGGTTCACATAAATGTCGGCTAACTTAAATTTACAAGTGCTTTAAAAGCTTTATCTCTGCTCTATCTATGTTGTATTATATCGTTCTCCCAGGTGGCGTTTGCTTTAGACAAAGGTTTGGTTTTGGTATTTGCTTATAAAATTAGTTTGGTTTTCTTTCTTCAAGAAAAAATAAGAAGAGTGTTTGGATTTGGTTTTGTGAAAATTGATTCTGGCTTTTTTTCTTTAAATAACCGTGGTGTCCGGGACAACTTGCTCGCACCTCGACTAATTCCACGGGATACCTGCGACCTTCCACCAACAACATGTACCAGGTAACTCTGTCCACCAAGGCTAGAACAGATTGGAAAAAATTACCTACTGTTTGTCTCTGTTGGGAATTGAACCTGAGATCTCATGGTGCTCAACCCAACTTCATTGAACCACTAGGCTACACCCTTGGGTGCAGATATTGATTTTATTTTTAGGAGTTTTGGTTTTGCTCTTTTTTAGGGTTGAAAATATCATAAAGCCCTAAAACTTATTAGAGACTTCCAAAATTGGTGAATATATAAAGAATTAATTCCTTTTTCTTATAGATGGGTGAGTAGGTTTGTCAGGAGATCAAGAGTAGTCTAAATGCATGATTGTACGCATATGATCTTTTGTACACATGCTTTGGCAGCATCTTGGTGATTAATACATTGAAATGTGATTTACTATAAGTGTGTGTTTTTAATTTAAAACAGATCTAAACTGACTAACCCTCCATTGAAGGATGAAGAGGGGGTGGGTTTGGGGCAAAGACAACAAGTCAAAAAGCTTCTGAAGTTGGAACAGAAATGTCAATGTGGTGTTTTCTGTGGAGTTGGTCACTGTTTTTATTTGGTACAAAAATCAGCGAAATGGTTGCCAATACTAACAACCCCAAGTTTGTTATCAACCTATACCGTGCCGTAGGAGGAATTGATTACATAGTGGACGGAATTTCTGTTCATGTTAGATCACAATGTAAATTGAACTGTTCCTACTTTGCTCACATAGCCTTTCTTGCAGAACACAAATATGTTTCTTCCTCATACTGCATGTATATATTTCACTTGCTTGATGTTTTATTCAGGTGTTTTCTTCGCACAATGGAAGTCAAACTCGACAAAATGCTGATGGGCAAAGACATTGCATACTTGTTGCTGCAAGTAAACCTTATCTGTTGCCTACACCAGTTAATGGTCCAGTTACTCAAATTCTGAAGCAGAGGGGAATCATTGAACATACCAGTAATGTTGTACTAGCTGATGCTGAGACAGTTGCAAAGGCATTTCCTCGGGTACTGGTTGATAGCCCTTTTTTCTTCAAAGTTATGGTGCTTCCCTCATATTCCTCCGCTGAGTGTTTGTCTTTTCTTGCAGTGCGCTGTTTCCCTCTCTGTTATATGTCCAAGGAAACTTCCGAAATTAAGAGCAATATATAATGCGGTAATTATGGACAATTTTTCATTGAGCTTTTCCCTTGTTTTGGGTTGACTATATACTGAAGTTTAGCTAGTGATACACAGTAATTACTGTTTGTATGTCCATTCAAACTCATGTAAGATTTTAATTGTTTCACCCTCGTGTAAAAAATTTTGTTTACTAATATGAGGATGTGAGTAGTTTAATTCAAAATTCTAAAATATTATTTAATAGAAAGAGTACACAGATTTTTTCTATAAAGTTTTTGTTTAATCTGATTTTATATTATTCAAGCGAAAATAAATTCATTATGTTCACTATTAATTAAAAATTTTGGCGGCCTAAAACAAAGGCTTCATTAGCCTCCCCTTGACCACCCCTGCATTCCAATTGTTCAAAACTATGAATTTAGGATAGCAAATCTGAATTTGATTGCAGTGGGGAAGCCAAGAATTTGTACCCAGGGGATTCAAGAAAACAATAAAATGTCTTTTTGGGGTTTGAACTTGTGATCTATAGCAATATTAGAACGTTGTTGCAAGCTTCACTGGATTTTTTTCCTTATATCAAGGGGATTCCACAACTTATATAAAAAGGGAAGCACGGTGCACTAAAGCTGCCGCTATGCGCAGGGTCACGAGGAAGGGCTCCACCACAAGGGTGTATTGTACGCAGCCTTACCTTGCATTTCTGCCACAAACTATTCCACAACTTACATATACAACAACAACAACAAACCCAGTGTATTCCACAACTTACATATAACCAAAAAAAAATCATTATTGTCCTATTTGCATAGTACATTTTTTCAATAAAGGGCATTCAATTACTCAACTTAGCTCCACCACTATTTTATAGTTTACACGACATTATAATTTGTTATTGTTTTGTCTTTAATAGAGAGAAGGGGAGCCTTGGAGTAACTGGTAAAGTTGCTACCATGTGACCAGGAGGTCACGGGTTTAAGCCTTGGAAACAGCCTCTGACATAAATGCAAGGTAAAGCTGCGTACGATACACCCTTGTGGAGCCCTTCCCCGGACACCGCGCATAGCGGTAGCTTTAATGCACCGGGCTGCTCTTTTTTTTGTCTTTAATAGAGAGGTGATCTATGGTGAAGTTTATAGTCCCAATTTTGTCAACTTATTGTGCTTGTTTAACAGTAAGATTTACCAAGAGCTCCAGAAAGTAGGTTCCTGTCACCGTTGAGAGAATGATGCTTTCTTTTATCTAAAATTGAGAATGTGAAACATCCCATAGGAGTGGAGAAATTTCCAGCTTCATCATGGGGAAGTGTGACAACTTGCTAAAAAGTATAAGTGGTCAATAGATGTTGCGAACTTTTTTAGGTCATTATGGATAAGTTATTGACTTCTCGGTGGTTATCTTGAAATTCCCAATCCTAATATTCTTGCTTGACATACTAAGTTGTGATTTCTGTCTTTAGACCCTCATTCAGAAGAATAAATTTAAATGCTGCTGACTTGGCATGCAAATACTAACCTGGTTTAGTTTTAGTGCTGGTGATTTGAAGTAGGAAGCATATTGCCCATCATTTTAGTTGCCTATACTAAGTGTGAACTTGTCTTGATTCAGGGAAAACGTAATTCGCAAACAGCTGACCCGCCCGTTGATACGTCTAAGAATCCGAATTTTCTTGTATTAATTTCTGAAGATTTCAGCGAGGCTTGTGCTGCTTTCAGTGACACTGAAATGGAAAGTTTGGCATCAAACCAGAGCCTGGTTGAAATGGATATGTCTTCGGTGCCTCCAGTTTCCGGGCCAACAGCAACTTCTAATCCATCAGGTCAGGCAAATTCTGGAACTTCGTGAATCACCTTCTTCTACATTGTGGGTTTATTATGAGATTATGGTGGG
This sequence comes from Capsicum baccatum var. pendulum, assembly GCA_030864225.1. Lineage (NCBI taxonomy): Eukaryota > Viridiplantae > Streptophyta > Magnoliopsida > Solanales > Solanaceae > Capsicum > Capsicum baccatum. The sequence continues at coordinate 277,283,732 of CM061560.1, forward strand.
ATATGTTTAGATGGTATCACACTTCTTGGGTAATGCCAAGAACTGTGAAAGATCTGATGTTTATTTGGAAGAGTAGGAGAGGAAGGAGAAGACGAAGGGGCCTGGAACATGGTTCCGATCGTGTAGAGTCGAGTTTCTTGGAGTTGAGGAGTAGTCTCCGCTCCCTTATTTTCTTTTGGTGTAAATTTTAAGTTCCTTGCTTTTAGAGGATTGGATGGAGTTTGTAGAGAATCGTACTTTGTAGTGTATTGTGTATACGGCCGTTTTGGTCATGTTTATGAATGAAAATACTTCCACTTGATCAAAAATAAAAATTAAAAATTACATGCCTGGTATGAGTGTTTTCTCTGGATAGTGTTACATTATAGATATGCCTGATTCATTTTAGATGTCCTTTTAGTGTTGAAAGAAGATTATTTTGTGAATATGAAATGAGAAGTACCCTCTAGAGGATAAGTCAACAATTGAATGCATAAGTGAAAGGGAGCAATGCTGCACTACATCTGCAAGGGTCGGGCGAGCTGTGAAATAGACCAATCATTTGACGCCGTAGTGAAGTCAGAAATACCACAGTATATCTCACGCTTCTGGAAAATTTTATTAGTCGGATATAATTTGGGTTTAAAAACCAAATGATAATACTAAATAGCAATAGCACTAATACTAGCAGCATATCAATGCTAATATGATGGTTGTGAATGCTCTCACTCTATTATTTCCATTTTGTTCTTCCTTATGCTGTTGCTGATTAATTTATTTCAATTGCTGATGTTGAGCTAGACCTGTTAGGTAGATGACTGCTTGCTTTGTGGATACACTTCCTCTATTGCTAAGCGTGGCTAATATATGTCTATCTCCTTGTCTCAGTTGCTTGAGACATCAAAGTAGATGTACCTTTTTCTCCCCTTAATTTTATCTTGTCCTTTTCTGAAGTTGGGTTGAGTTGTATTTCTGCTTGAATACAGTCTACTTTTCACTTAAAAATTAATGCAAGTCCAAATTAATCAATATCTTGTTCAACATATGTAGACTGCTTCTGTGTCGATAGTATTTGGTTCATAAATCTCATGTAGAGCATCCTATAATATATTGGTGATTCACTGAGTTTTGTTGAAGGAGCTGTGACTCTTTTCCATGTACCTTTCAGTTATGAATCAACAACCAATTTCAGCTGGAAGTATTCCTGCTGCAATGGTAAATATCGTAAGCTTCAATAACTTGTTTCTTTGCTTGTCATTTGGATGAGGTATTTGCTTTGCTATAACTCCATAAAGCATTGTGGATGTCATGATCTTATTACATATTTCTTCAGGAGCCCCTCATGGTAACCTCTGTTAGTGGACCTGCACCTCCACGGATTCCTACTTCTCAAGTCGCCGCCGTCTCACAAAGTGGTTTGCCTATTTCTGTTTTTGAGGAGATGGTCCCGGATAATGAAAATACTAAGCCAACAACACCTATTGTCAGTGTGATGACACAGTCCTTAGGTCCATTTACTGGTGCAGCTGCAAATATTGTAATATTGAATGGAGTGACTTCTGCTATACCTGCTGCTCCATCTGTATTAATATCTGGGCAACAAGGTGTCACATCAATGACTGGGTTTGATCCATTTGGCAGAACTAGTCAGATAGCTCAAACCCCTGTTACTGTATTAACGTCCGGGCAACTAGGTGTCACATCAATGAGTGGGTTTGCTCCATGTGCCAGAACTGATCAGATCAATCAAAACTCCATTCCTGAATCATTAACTTCAATGGCTCCCAGTACGTCTGGGAATTCAAACCTTTGTATTTCCCAACTGTTGAGTAATATCCAAGGAGGCACTGGTGCAGGCAATCAAACAACACCTGTAATGAGTGAAGGTAATCTTCCTAGGTGTCAAATTATGCAACGCGGAATAGGCATGCACCCGAATGTGCCAAGTGAAATGGGTACCGGTATGCGTTCAGGAATTGGCATAATGATGCCTAATCCAGAGAGGACTCAACAACGACAGCCAAGAATATTGCCTCTTGGCAGGAATAACAGTGCAGAGGCTCACATGTCTGGGAATTCAAACCCTTGCATTTCCCCAATGTTGAGTAATAACCATCGAGACATTGGTGCAGGTAGTCAAACAGCACCTGTAATGATTGAAAATTTTCCTAGGTCTCAAATGATGCAAAGTGGGAGAGGCAGGCACCAGAATGTGCCGAGTGGAATGGGTACTGGTATCCTTTCGGGAATTGGCACGATGATGCCTACTCCGAGGATGACTCGACAAGGACAGTCTAGAATATTGCCTCTTGGCAGGAATAACACTGGAGAGGCTAACATGTCTCTATCTCATCAGCAAACATCGGTTACATTTCCATCAGCCCAATCAAGTTACGTCAAATTCTGGGAGGTAACGCCAAAATCTGTATGGCAGATAGGATTTAAATTTGAACTATTTTAAAGAGTGCCATATTTAGTTTTTTCCTGATTTTTTTATGCTGATAGTTGGTACCTTGATTTTAAGATAAATAAGTTTGTGATTCATAAATTGATTAGCGCTACTATCTGTGATGTCAATTCTACATTGGATGCGCCTAAAACGCTATGTAGTGGTTATTTTTTCTTCTTGCAGTGATCTGGACAGCATATGGATTAGCGTAAGACGTGTTACTTTTGAAAAAAAAAAAGAAAAATTTCAAGAATTTTCTATTATTTGGTGTGACCTTGTCGTCATTGTAGTATAACGACAGAGTTCTATAAGCCGAAAGATCTGTATGGTGGTAGAGGTTTGTTGTTTACTGCACATATCTGTGTTGACTACTGACAGAATCTTTTAAGGGGCTTTCCTGAAGTCACTTTGAAGGTTTCAATTGACTGCTAATGTCTTGCTCCATTTCCTGACACCACCCGTGCAATTATTACGTCCAACTTTCATCCATCAATATCTGGGGATTTGTTCTTGTAAAGTCTGAATTGATTCTTTAGTCTGTCCCAGTTCAACTTTCTTTTATTAGTGACTCAGTGTCGAGATTTTGTTTCGGATTATGAACAGTATAAGCTAGCAGAAAATAAAGCTGAGAAACCAGAGGATGGCACATTGAGAGGAAGGGAGGGGGTTCACCATGCAAAATGCAATCTATTATGCTTCCAAGTCCGTGAGATAAATTATTGAACAATACGTAAACATGAACTTGCTTACCGTGGTGTGCCAGGGTCGGGGTTCGAAACGCCCCTCCAGCGAAGCTGGGGTGAGGGCGCGTAGGTCAGGCCCGGAGTGGTCCCCCCTCTCCGACACCTACGGAGTAGGTATGAACCGGGTCGTCCCCTTTTTCACGTAAACATGAACTGACTAGATGAGTATTATAGCATTTAGCATATAGTTAGTTGCAAGATGAGGTTTAAGCTTATAGTCCTACACCCCTGGATGAGTCCTGATTTTTTCTGGTAAAATATGAATATTAAACTAAGTAGTTTTTAAGAAGACACTCAAACCAAAGGTAGTTAACATCATAAGATGGCAAAGTGGAGAAGGCTCAAGTACTATGAGCAGGACATGATTCACAGGCTTTTTGGCACATCAAGAAAGTCAACAGTCAGAAAGTGCCATATATCTTTCTTTGTTGAACCAGAGATAATGCTAGGTATCTTATTTTTTCTATTAAAATATGATGCTTTCTATAATCTTCTATGCTTATTCTAATGACCTAATCTTCCTTGACAATTTGGAGAGGTGCTAAGAGTTGTTTCATATGCATTGCAAAAAACGACTTGTACTATTTCTGTATGATGTTACTTCAGTTTTATTTACTTGCATCGTAACCAAACTTTTGTCAATTACCTAATTCGTTTCCTTTTTGTTATGGAGAAATAGGATGCTTTAAATGGTCCTGTACTTTGTTTTTTAGGTAAAGAAACCTTTGTTAGCGCTGACTTTCCAAGAAACTGTAATAAGGACTGGTAAAGAACCAACAGCGTAGAACTTTGGGGTTCTCATAGCACAACTATGAACAGCAGAATGTGTTTAGTATGGTTATTTCCTTATGAATTGCATGAATTCAAGTTATTGACAATATTGCTTGTTATTGCTTTATATTCAGATATATTTTCAGTGTATGTTTCTCAATTCAACTTTTGGTGAACCTTTTTAGTCATCCACATGGTTTATTCTTTTTGGTTCCAATAGTTGTCCTTAGAGATTAACTGCAGGCTATTGAGTTTTAACCTGATGTTGATGAAGCATTGCTAACTTTATGATGAAAATGTTTCAGGGGGACTTATATGTACCGAGATTGAGTGAACCTGTTGTGAGACTACAGGTATGTTTAAATTTGTCGCGTGGGAAGTCAGTATTTAGAAATTATTTCCTTTTAATAGTTTCGTTGTTAAATTTTAAAACCCACAGGATGGCACTCCAATTTTCATTTGATATATAAAGTAGTGTGTTGAGGTGTTATGTAGTTTTGATTCCAGGGCTTTGGTCTAATGGTAAGCGCACAATGCATGATGTGTAGTCTAGGCACACATCACGCATTTGAACCTTGCTCCAGACAAAGGCCTGGTATTTAAGTGGAGAAGGACAGAGGGTCTGACTCATTATCCACCGAGTTTCAAACCTTGAGCCAGTGACCCGCAGGGATTGCTCAGTTACTTTTTTCAAAAAAAAAAAAAAAAACTAGTGAAATTCCATTTTCATGCTCTAAAATGTTTATTTGATTCCTTGCTGATTGAGTAAGATCTTGTGGTGTATTTTCTCTTGTGGCAGGGCTACATGAGAGCTTCAGCTTCTGAATCGTAAGTTACATTTTCATTAATGCTTGCTTTAACTATCCAACGTTTACAATTCAAGTGGATTGCTACGGTAGTAACCCCCCTGTTGCTCCCAATGCCATGCCAAGATATTTATTAGGTGAAGCTATTTGGCATCATAGGTTCTCAGCTACACTTTGCATATTATCAACTTGGTTGACTGGATAGAGGAAATTGTTGTGCCAATTCATTCAAATCCACCCACCAATCATTGTCAACAATTCTGCTACCCGGGTTATTTCCCAGTTCATTTAACAATCATCTAAATATAAACTCCATCCCTGTGGAGACTACATCTCCTCTATTCCGATTTCAGGATTGGGGAAAATAGAAAATAATCCAGGAAATAGAGCTTGCAATGCCCCCTGTCCACTCCAATTCTCCTTCAAGGAAAGGATCTTGTCACCCCTGCCCATATTGTAATGAGCATTTGCCTTCAAAGTCAACCACAAGGCTCTAATTGTTCTCCAAACCCTTGCACCACAAGTATTTGCCGCTTCATTGATGCACCACTGTTAAAGTTGGCCTATTTGTGCTGAATCACTTCTTTCCCTAATGTCTGGTCTTCATGGTTATATCTCCAAAGCTACTTCATGCGTAAACTTTAAACTTATATTTTGATATTTGGAGTTGTTGAGCTCCTATTAAAGACTGGCTCCTTTTTTTTGGCTAACATCCCCCACCATCAATTGTTCATAGGAATTCCGGCATCCAAAGTACAACTAATTGGTATCACTAACATAACAACAACATACCCAGTATATTCCCACAAAGTGGGATCTGGGGAGGGTAGAGTGTACGTAGTTCATACCACTATCTCAAATGAAGCTAATTAGTATCGCTAACATAACTAAGATATATTCTCAACTAATTGGTATCACTAACACAACTAAAATAAATTCTTAACTAATTGGTATGGCCTATATAAATTCTTTCCATTTTGACCTATTTTTGGTCAAGTATACATGGATTCCATCATGTCAAGCTTAATTTCTTGGGTTATCTATAACTTTGCCTTTTTATTCCTCCTTTTCTATCTTGATGTCTTCTTTGCGCAACCATAAAATTTTCAAATTGCTCACTACGTTAATACTTTGAACTGATTTTTCATTTTTTGTTTTTTGGCCCAGGCTTGCTGCAAATTGGCCTCCAAAAATGCTAATTGAGCACGTAATTTCTGAAGAGCATATGAATGAACGGTAATTTTTCTGAGCCAAATATATTATCTTGTTGGATTTCTACATTTGTCAGATATTGATATTCCTGTTCAGTCATGCAAAGTACATGTTACAGCTCCTGAAATTTTGTCACATTTATGCAAGTGTTAGGCCGCGCACTGAAAGGACAAATCTTCTAGTTTTTTTGTCAATGGGACCGCATGCACTTTTTAACCAGCTGCAAGAAGGGAACCAAGTAAGTGTTCTCAAGTCTTATTATATATATATATATATATAAAAGGTTTTGCAAGTAGAGAACGAACCGATTTCAGTTATTATTCATTATGCTAGAATATTAGTCAGTAAGAGGTAACGTTAAGTTTGTTTAAAAAAAAAAAAGGGATTCAAGAATGAATTGAATGGTGTAACTACATTATTACATTGAGGCCCTATTTATAGACAATACATTCCAATCCTTGTACTAATAGGACACTACATTACAATTCTTTTTCAAGTAGGATTTTATATGCTATTCATATTCCTACTCATATTCTAACACTCCCCCTCAAGCTGGTGCATAGAAAACATATATACCAAGCTTGTTATGGATGTAACTAATATGAGAATCGGTGAGGGACTTGGTGAAGATATCTGCAAGAAAACTGATAAAGACTGTTTTGGACGTCTGGGAGACCTCAATTGAAACGGAACAAACTGAGAAAATGATCCGAAAAGTAGTAAATATTGTCGTAAACTCGATGTGTTGCTGGAAAATTGCCGAAAACTGGTATAAAATATACGGGTCATCTCAAAATCAAGAGACGAGTAGATCTTGAACATGAAAATCACCGGAAACTTAGCCGAAACATGCTCACACGCCGGATTATTAGATTTGATGGCTGAAAAGTGACTACAATTTGAGGAAAAAAAAGTATATGGGTAGGGTCGGAATGATGACGCGACCCTACTGAAAAAGAGAAATATGTGTAGGGTCGGAATGATGGCACGATCCTACTGGAAAAAAAATTATATGGGTAGGGTCGGAATGATGGCACGACCCTACTAAAAAAGATCTGAGGAGTCACCGGAAAAACGTACGGAACTGTGTAAATTAAATCTGAGGAGTCACCAAAAAGATGCACGGTGCTACGCAAATCAGATATGAGAAAATAGTCACCGAAAAGAAGTACGGTGCTAAGAAAAATAGATATGAAAAAGTAGTCACCGCATGGTGCTACGCAAAGATATGAGAAAATAGTCACTAGAAAAATACACAGTGAGTCAGTGACCCAACTTTTGCTAACATAATCATTGGCTAGACAGGCGCCAGACAGGCGGCATATGTAGATTATAGCCGCCCGCCGGCAGCAGAAACTCTTTGATTCTTTACCAAGATCGTGGAAGCTCTGATACCATGTGAAAATTAATGGAGAAAAATATTATTGAATAGTGTAACTACATTATTACATTGAGACCCTATTTATAGACAATACATTCCAATCCTTTTCCTAATAGGACACTACATTACAATCCTTTTCCAAGTAGGATTTTATATGTTATTCCTATTCCTACTCATATTCTAACAGTTTGATTATTCCCTCAAGCATGCTAGGGTTTATATAATATTGTCAAGTAATCTTAAAAAGGAGAGGAAAGTAATTCCTACTCCTATTTACACAAACAGGGATTCTACACCTTTTCTATACTAGTTTAGGTGTACGCACCTCGCGCGTGTACCTCACTTATTGAGTTTAAATATTACACTAAATAGGATATTTGTTACCTCACTTATTGAGTTTAAATATTACACTAAATAGGATATTTGTTTAAATAATAAAGATAAATACAATAATTAAATTCAACATCTTTTGGAGAATTTATTTAATTAAAACTAACCTTTACCAAAAAATTTGTTAAGCCGATCGACATTCATCTTTTGATTAAACCTAATCTTTACCAAAAATTTCTTGTTAACTAATCTACACATAATGATGTTTAATTAATTAAAATGAATTACCTTTAAATTGACGAATGGATTGTTCAACTTTTCTAGCATGTTTTCACCATGCAAATCTAGCTTAAGCACAACAGTGGTGATGGTCTTCATTTGAAATTTGAGAATTCTTCGAGGCTAAATTATTGAAAGGAATTAATTGAAAAGTTTGTGTAGAAAAAATAATACGATAAAGAGGTCAATATATAGAAATTTCTATGGAGCATTTTTTCTATCGTATTTTAGGAGTATTTTTTTAATTGATCAGTACAAAGATGGAACTAGTCCTTTGTTTTAAATTTAAGATGGAACTTTTGGACTAGAGCGAAATTTCTTTTAAGAAGAAAAAGAATTAGAGGAAAAGGTAATTGAAGAGGGAAAGAGAATTTTTAGGGTAGGGAGAAAGAATTTCTAGAGTAGAGTTTTCAGCGAATGGAGAAATAGCTTTTAGAGTAGGGACTCAAGTCCCTGACTCTTATAGACAAATTTTTAGAGTAGGGATTCAAATCCTGGGCGATGATGTAAATTCAAGATCAGGGGAGGACACTGATCACATAGAAAGTAGCATGGTCGGGCGTCAAAATAGTGGCACTATAAGGATCACCTGAGTGATAGAACTGTGTTAAATGCAAAAGGAAGAAGAAATCATTGGGCGGACACTTTGGCCTGCACGCCAAGCCAATAGTGGAAGCTATTTGAGTCTTTACCGAGATCTTAGAGGCTTCCATACCAGGTGAAGAAAGATTTGAGAATGGGATTGCTTGGTTGCTTATTCCCTCAAGCATGTTGGGGTTTATGTAATTTTTACAAGTAATCTGGAAAAGGAAAGAAAGTAATTCTACTGTATTTACACAATTATAGGGATTCTACACTTGTCCAATATTTACAAGGAGTAGGCTCTTTCCGTATTGTTAATTTTCTGATTCTTAACAAAGTCTAATGCTCCTAGTATGAATTATGGCATCTCTGTGTAATGATCGTATGAGTTGCACCCATACAGGCCAAGAATGGCATAGGTGTGAAATTCTTGTTCATGATGGATCATCTGAAGTTGGTAGTCTTACTCTCGGGTAGTGTATGCTATAACATTCAGAAGCATTACTGATTTATCAACAAGATGTGTATTACGTTTCCACGCAATTATTATAATTATGTGCATAAAAGTAGACGTATAATCCATTCGAAGACGCTTTTAACAGTAAGTAGTGTTCGACTGTAGTGGAATAGAATACCTTATACACCGATTGAATCAGCTGGAGCTGGTGACTGATATAATTGTGTGCATAAAAGTAGATGTACAATCCACTGGTTAAGGGAATGGATTGTTGTCTCCTATGTTGCTCGGACTTGGGTGCGGGTATCCGATCTAACTGCAAATCTACAGATCGGATTCTTCATCACATAAGTTTTAGGATTCGGGGGTATGGATCCAATTGTGGGTACGGCCAATAAATGTGTATTACGGCATATAAAGTATATATGTATTTCGATTAGTTAAAGTTATTGAAGTAAAACTAATAAAACTTAATTCTATATGAACACCAATATTTTATTATCTCATAATAGAAGAGCATTTTCATAGTATACATGTGCATTTGCATGCTGTTCTCTGAACTATCCTCTGAAAATATTGTGTGACTCTGCCGTTTGCCATGTTTCTTTTTTATTTCCTTTCAGGTGAGTGTGGACGATCCATGCATCTCTCTCTCGCGTATATATATATATATATATATATATATATATGCTATACTTTATAAGTAGTTTTTGTGCAGTTCTTTTAGTCTGAAATCTCATCTGACATTGTTCGCTTTATAAATTGTTTAGAGTGCAGTAATTTCACTACCATCACAGAGACTGATCCTCGAAGTTTCTGATGAGACTACCCGCTTAAATGGATTTCTTTTGCCTTCTGAGGTAAGAACCCTCGACATTCATAGAATCTTTTGATTAGACGATCCTTTAAATGGAGCTGCATTTTTGTGATATATCGAATTCATGGACCTTCGGATTTTTCAGAACACGGTGTTGAGGCCAACGACACCCAATCAGCAGATGCGAGCAACACCTCGTCCTCAATTACAGCAGCAGCAGCAAGCACAACTACAGGATCAGCGACCACTGCTTGCACAACCGTCAAGGCTGATGTTGCGACAACAGCTACCAGTAGTCACGACAACTGTGGATCGAGCATACATGCCAGTCACTGAAAGTTCACAACTTGTGTCTCAGACTTGAGCTTCACCACCGGTACTTCCAAGTTTACCAGAGGTCATTTTAATTGAGGACAGTGACGATGAACTATAAAACTAGACAATTAGAAATTACAATAAGACTAAAGCAGCTGAAACTCCTTGTACTTAGCTACATCATATTTGGATCTCCTTTTTTTTTTTTCCATGAAGAAAGATACTTGCAAAACTGAGAGTGGAGTATAATTGGCTGTCCAATTTGAAAACGCTTCTTGTAGAAATGCAAGGTGAGACTGTGTACCCGTCTTCAGACCCCACGCATCGCGGAAGCTTTAGTGCACGGGGCTGTGTTTTTTTCAGGGTTCTCTTTATAACATAGGATCTATCATCGTAGAGCCACCTTACTGACACACTTTCTGGTGATATTCTAATGGTATTGTCTCATTCTGGCGTATTTAGAACCCAATAACTTCAACATACTAGAATCCTGAACCGGTAAACTTCAAATTTTTGCTCCGCCTCTGAACGGTACTACCCTATGAACGTAGTAATTAATCACTCATTTTAAGATCATGTAAAGGTAAGTTAATCAAATACGTCTTGTATTAATGCAATCCAATAGTAGTAATGTTCAGATTAAAAGGACAGTAAGATTTGAATTTGGGACACGAAAAGTAAAAGGAAAAACTAGTAAATCGTGACATAAAAATATATTGTGGAATACTCGAAAGGTTTGTTTTTTCAGTTGTGCAAGGTTGTAAATATAAAATAGAACATAAGAAAGAAAAAAGGACTTTCATTATCTAATTGTTATATTTATGTATATATATTTCACAATCATTATTGATTCGCTTGGGAGAAGTTCAATAACTCGGACTCAGAAAGATGAGCCTAATAGTGCCCCCAATATTAACTATTCAATTGAAATGAAATGACAAGTGAGGCTTGCTCAAGTGGTTGAGCACCTCCACCTTCAACCTACCGGGGGAGTGTGGGGGAAGTGTGGAAACACTATTGATCCTCCTGGGGGGGAGAAAAAAAAAAAAAAGTTGAAATGAAATAATATTACTTTTAAGAGCCATTTTAGTTGTGTATCAATCAACTAACTAGTTTATCAATATGGTCGAAATATGCACACATACATGTATGCTTATTATGTGTGAGTATTGAGTAAACCAGACCTATTAGAGGGCCTTCTCAAATAAAATTTAAAAAAAAAAGGTTTGCCTTGATTTTTGAATGAACATTGAACATAAAAAGGGCAACTTTGATACATAAAGCTTCCGTTATGCGTGGAGTCTGGAAAAGGATCGAACAATAGAAATTTATTTTACATAATCTCATTTTGTATTTTTACAAGAAACTGTTACCACGACTTGAATATGTTACTTCTATTTTCAGGAAAATTGAACATGATGAATGCCCAACTTTCTTCTAAAGACGAATCACAAATACAAGTCCCTTCACATGTTGGATTATTATACCCAAAAAATAATTTTAAAAAGTGATCAACTAAATTAAATTAAAGCTCTTAATAAGTGTTCATATAGTGCAGCTTTCATGGTCAATTTCATTTCTCTAGGCACAAGTTCCACCAAATATTTATTATTGTGTTTCCCTATTATTATATAGTTGGTCAAGCTTTTTAAAAGTTATAAAGTGTCTATTTTCTTAAAAAGGAATTTTTGTAGGGGTATTTAGCCAAACATTTATTTTTTAGGAAAAATAAATAAATTTTCCTCAAAAATTCATTTGAAATTTTGGCTAAGCATAAATTGATGCTTTAATACTAGCAAAAGTAATTTCTCAAAAATTATTTCAAAAAATTTTAAAGTTAGAAACGTTTTATTTCATTTCATTTCCATTCTTCATTTTCTTCTTTTCGAATTCAAGGGAGACTTCTCATATTTAAAATCTTTTTGCAGTGCTTCGTTACTATTCTTTCATACTTTCTTCTTTTTATCATTTGATATATTTTCTACTTGAAGTTAATGTGTATAACTAAAAAAGATGATGATATATTTTATCTAATTAACTTATTTATCTAATAGACAAATATAAACACGCGCAAAGACTTTTTCGAAATTCAAATAAAAAATGTCTAACTGAACACTGTACTCTTAAGTTGAGCAGTTCAATTGGAACAATGCTATATTCAAGTGTCTACATGAAATAATCTAACAAGTTTAAAGGACTAACTATGTATTAAATCTTAAAATAATATATTGTTAATATTCCTTCTATATCATTTTGATCGTTGTTTTAACTTTTTTTCATAACCATTAAGAAAAAGAGTTACCTCTATTTATTACTTTCTTTTTAAAATTGAGCAGTATTAAGAAGAATTGTTTCTTTAATATTAAAAGCATAGTTGAAATTAGAAAACAGTTGTCAATCTTAGTTTTGATTTTAAAAATGAAAATTATATTGGAATAATATTTTTAAGATAAAGTGATAATTAAAATGCTATGGATGGATTATTAATTAAAAGTTGACCCCTAAAACATCCTATAGTAATTTGGTATGACACATTTCAATTAAGTTCTGTTAGATGACACTATCATTAAATGTTAAATTATGTATTTAATACTACCAACTTTCAACAAACTGTAATTTGATAAGTACTTCATAGAAACAAGTGCATAATAATAAATTTGTTAATTATGACTAAGAAAAAATAAAGAGAAAAAAATTGAAGAAAAATTTAGTTGGAAATATTTACTCAACAATTTCTTCTTACAGCAATGGCCTCAACTGCTCAAGAAAATCATCTGACATTACCTAAGGTTGTTAATCACTACCATCCCTATGTCTTCTTTTTTCTTTTTCTTGTCTTGTTTTTTTAATTGATACTTGGCTAAGTTTGTGCGTACTTCGATTATTTTTGTTCGTTTGGTGTGAGGGGTAAGAAATAACTAATTTTAGAATGAGTTTATTTCATATTTGATTGGGATAAAATCGTAGGACTAATTATTCTGGAATAGTAGTGTTATTTTTATCCTACATTAACGATGGAATAACAATCTCGGGATAACTAATTCCGGAATAATCAATCCAGTGAAAGTTGTTTCCCCAACCAAACGAGTTCATAGGGATAATTTGGTCGGGAAAGAATTATCCCCAGATTAGTTATCCTATCATGTACATGAGATAATTTATCTCATCAGTATGACATAAATGGAGGGACAAATGATCTCATGACTACTAGCTAGTACCTTCAACTAAACGTGGGATAAAATAAGCCTGCACTTTATCGCGAAACTATTATACTTTATACCTCACACCAAACGACCCTTTATAGTATTAGTTGTATATTTATGTCTCACAAGTAAGGGCGGAGCTTAAGGGGCAAAAAAAAGTTTATTCAAATCTTTTTTGCTAAAAAATTACGTATATTGTATATATAAGATGTTTTTTTTGTTTGTGTAATAAATGTCGTTTCTGTTTAATTTTTGTATTTACTTCTCTGTATTTTGAATTATTTAGTATAAATTAGTCCACTTTTAATCTAACAATTTGTCAAATTGGAAGAAATTATCTATAGCATTTTTTTTTTGTTTCGATCGAAATTTGAATACTAATGTCACGTAATTTTTATTCACTTTATTGATCACTAAATCAGATTGCGACATGACATTTTATTGGTTATTTTTTGTTCTCCCTTTTGTTTCTTTCTTTTGTCATGCAACCTGTTTATGCTTTATATGATTTTTTATTATTTTTGTTATTCTTACTTTCTTATGCAACTATTAATTAAATTGACTTTTAAAATTTGTAACGAATGCCTTTTTCTCTTATAATTACTGTCAATCAATTTTTATATTATATTGTTATGAGAATATATGGCTTTATTCCCTTTTCCCCTTCTTTATATCTGTTTTATTCCCTTCTAATTTTGTATATGGATATTGATATGATGGGAGGCTTATATATTAAGCTCTACGTCTCATTATATGTGAGCCAATTCAATGTATGAAAAATTAATGATCTAATTTTCTAGTGTGAATTGGAATATAATAATATTTAAATTGAACGAAAGTCTTAGAGTAACTGGTAATTAAAGTTGTTGTAATGTGACGTGGAGGTCATATATCAAGCCGTCTCTCATAGAATCTTCAAATTTTTTGAAATAAAACCAACATATTTAGAAACCAAATAGAAAGAACTATAATAATTACAATAACTCAAAATTAAAAATATTTAAATTACATATAACAAATCTTAATTATAAATAATTTCTTGAACTCTTTGAATAATATAACTATATCAGATAAAGTGGGATGGTGAGAGTAATATGCCACTGCACTATCAAAAATGACTCATTTATGCCATCAGTTAAAAGTTGAGCTCATTCATGTCATAACTGTTACAAAACCAACTCATCTATGCCATTACTTTTTAACGGTGATTTTCAAAAATAACTTTGTCACGTGGCCTTTTATTAGAGATTCATGTCATTAATTAAAATAAGCAAAACAACTCAAATATACCATTGAACTATCAGAAATGGTTCATTTATGTCATCAGTTAAAAGTTTGGCTCATTAATGCCATCATCGTTATAAAATCAACTCACTCATGTCATTACTTTTTAATGATGGGTTTTTAAAAATAGCTTTGTCATGTGATCTTTTATTAGAAGTCCAAATCATTAATTAAAAGAAATCAATATTAATTTCAAAATATCTGAAATTAGTTACTATCAGGATTATTTATTCCAGCATTTATACCATAATGACGGGAGAAGCTATCTCATATACATGGCAGGATAATTGGAATAACAGACTTCGTTTAAGCCGTTATTTGAAAATAATTTTTCAACAATGTATGCTTCACTAATTCGTTACGGAAGAAGTTATTCCATATGCGTAGACTTCTTTTAAGTCGTTATTTGGAAATGATTTCTTCAATAATGTATACTCCCCTAATTCATGATGGGAGAATGGAGAAGTTCTATTGGTACGCCTCTTTCTTTTTCTTGCTTGTTCTAATCGTTCATTGGTTTATTTTCTTGCAACTTCGGAGTATATATTGGAGTCACTGGAATTAAAACTAATTAATTACTGTAGGATAGAATTTTTGAGGTTTCTGTTAAGCGTAGCATTTATAACGATTTAGAATCAACTAGAAATAGCCAAAAGATATACAGTAATCGCTATTTTTTCTGATTAGAAAAATAGTTGTTATTGTAGGAAAAAAAAATTAATGGTGTGGGTCGGGTTATGTTAAATGAATCGGTTGTTTTTAATGGATCTAAGATATTTTGAAATTAATATTGATTTATTTTAATTAATGTCGCGGACCTCTAATAAAAGACCACATGACAAAACTGTTTTTGAAAATCCACCATTAAAAAGTAATGATATGGATGAGCTGATTTTATAACGACAATGCCATGAATGAGCTGAACTTTTAACGGATGACATAAATGAGCCATTTCTGATAGTTTAATGGCATATTTGAACCTTTTTTCTTATTTTAATTAATGACGTGGATCCTTAATAAAAGGCCACGTGGCAAAACTGTTTTTGAAAACCACCGTTAAAAATTAATGGCATGGATAATCTAATTTTGTAACGGCGATAAGAATGAATGAGCCAAACTTTTAACTGATGACATAAATAAATCATTTTTTATAGTCTAATGGCATATTTAAGCTTTTTCTCTTTTATTTTTGTACATCTGTTTTATTCTCTTATAATTTTGTCTAAGCATGCTGATTTAGTGGGAGTTTTATATTAATTTTTTTTCATAGCCTCTAATAGTGGAAAATTCTTTGCTTTTATCTTTCTTTTTATTAGTGTGGGGCTTGTGGTTGAATATATACTTTATATAAACTAATAATTTATAGTCAAATTAATCCCCTTATGTTCATTTAATTTTATGTCATGATTGGTTTTGTATAGATCCTCTACTTCACAAAAAATGTAACATCCTTTAATGAACATACATCTTCTAATCTTTTTTTTTTTATATAGATTATATGTGGTATAAAATTGCTTATCTATAAAGTTAACCATTGTAATGATGCCAAGATAGGTACAAATCACCAACCAACTAAAAAAAAATATCATCATTAGTCAAGTCATGAAATATTAAAAAAAAATCACTTTTAAGTCTTTACATGAAATTGACCAAATTGGAACTTTATAGTTTCTTTTTCCATATAAAGAAAAGGGATAATAGTTTTTTTTTTGTCTCTCGATTATTAATAAATCGAAAAAGGGCCTAAAATGCTCTTCAATTATGTGAAATAGTATAAAAATATCCTCCGTCTATCTATTGGGCATAAAATGCCCTTCACGTCTATCTATTGGGCCTAAAATATCCTTCAACTATGTAAAATAGTGCAAAAATACCCCCGTCAAATGTCTTTCATGTCTACCTATTGGGCCTAAAATGCCCTTTTTGTCCATTTATTAGAGCTATTTTGTCTTTATATTTTAAAAATAAATTATATAATACCACAACTTATCTTTATTAAACTATACGTAGTCATTTTAAAAAAAAATTATTACATATACATAGTCGTATTAGTTGGTTGTCGGGAAAGGGCATTTTAGGCTCAATAGGTAGATATCAAGGGCATTTTAGACCCAATAGGTAGACGGAGAATATTTTTGCACTATTTTACATAATTGAAGGGCATTTTAGGCCCAATAGGTAGATGTGAAGGACATTTTAGGCCCAATAGGTAGACGGAAGGCATTTTTACACCATTTCATATAGTTGAAGGGCATTTTAGGCCCTTTTCCGTTGATAAATTCTCATTTTAATTTTTCATAAATGTATAGTTTATTTGATCCCTTATTACAGGAACTATGTTATATTTCAATTGTTTTTAAAAGGGAAAATATTCTCAAATATATCTTAACTTTGACGAAATTTGTTGTTACACGTCGGAACTTTACGGGAGTCCTATGGCAACCTAGACTATTTATTATCATATTTTATTGATACTTATTAGAATAAAATTCTCTTTTAAATTTTTTTAGCATTTTTTATTAGCTTATAAATATCACTAAAATATACTAATAAATAGTTCTGGGGTGATAGGACCCCGCAAAGTTCAGGCGTGATATAACAAATTTCACTAAAATTTGGGTATATATTGAGCATTTTTCCCTTTTTAAAACTATATTACTATCAAACCTGAAGTAACAATAATTAAGTGATGGATCTGTGTCATGGACATTTGTATTTAGATATCAAAAGGATTAAAATTGCAATTTATTAATAAGGAACCAAAATTATTATTAACCCAAGATTAAATGGGGTTCAAGAATCTTGACCTTTAATTAATTAAAGAATTTATATGAACCTAAAGTAGCCAAAGTGTTGTCATCTCTCTTTTTTGAATTTTTTTTTGTTTTTCATTCGGTGTCTGGTACCTGGTTAGAGTCTGACCCAAGATTCGTGTCGGTTAGGGCCTCCATTCGGGGGTAGCAATTCCTATCAAGAATTTTTCCATATTCAGGGCTCGAATCGAAATCTCTGATTAAGAGAGGAGCAGCCCCATCCACTGCACCACATCTTCTTTTGGTGTTCTCTTTTTTGAAGTTAGTTAGATGTGCACTAATATTAGGTAGACAGAACTTGAATGTTGTACTTTATTTCTGACATTTTCTTTATGGATTTTCAAGTACTATATAGTATAATGATACTGTAAACAACTTATGTTGTTTGGACTCGTCAAATATATTGTCTACATGTATAAGATTTGTAAAGAACTTATGTTGTTTGGACTCATCAAATATATTGTCTTCATGTGCAACAAGATTCTTAAAGGGTCTGTTCAATGTAACTATTGTTATATTTCAAGTTACTCACTCCGTTTCGAAATATGTGAATTGTTGAGGTATTTATTAGTGTTTCAAAATAAGTGAATCATTGAATTTTTTTTCAAATTTGCTCTTATGATTTGACAACCAATTAACTTTTGAAAAGGTATTATAATGTCAACTTTTTTTTTTTTTTGATAAAAATGGAAAATTGTGTTAAATATATGTCTTTAATGCTTTTTTTCTTAATATGTGTGCTAAAATTCAACAATTTATTTATTATGAAACGGAGGGAGTACTAATTTCGACTTTCATGAACGTTACTTATAGCTATCCTTTAAGTGATCGATGGATTTCATATATAATCTTGATATAGTTGTGTTATTTTATTCTTCGTATGATGCATTTTTATTTTTGATACAAGTTATATAGGTATATTTTTTGGGTTTGTGAGTTTCATACCTCAGCTATCCAATACGAGCTGAAAACCGCCATAAAGGTGGGCCCACCCAGCGTCTCTAACGGCTAATAGTTTAGGTTTGTAATGGCAACACTGGATAGTTGAGATATGAAACACGAAAAGGTGTGTGATAGTTTAGGTGACGTTTGACCTATTTGGATGGAAATATTTATCGAAATAGAGCGTGTACAGTACATACCATCAACTACTCAACGAGGCGTGTTTATATAGGTAAAGGAACAACGTATAGTTGGCCGTGTGAAACTCGATAATAGTTTAGATTTGTTTTTGATCATTAACTCTTATAAGTTCGAAATAATTTTGTCTGTGAACCAAACGATTGTCAGTGTATAAAAATGAGTAAAGCATCTAGTATCCCTTGAACTATGACCAAATTTGCTACGACACACTCCAACTTCACGGGTGTCTTATTACCCCCGAACTAAATTTTAGCATATTTTTATCAATCTTTTTAGCTGGTGTGACACCTTTTGTTAACCTTTTTAGCTGACGTGGCACTTTGACTCTATTTTATATAATAAAAGTGTCACATCATCATAAAAAGATGACAAAAATATGCTAAAATTGTGAAGGTGAACCGTGTCGTAGCAACTTTGGCTGTAGTTCGGAGGTACTAGATGCTTATGTCTATAAAAATTAAACTCTTTGGTCAATTAAGAATTACAAATAGCAAAAGCAGATAGTAAAAGTGACTTGTTTTAACCTTTATTTCCACTCAAGTATCAGTGACAATAACTAGTACAAATACCTGTTCTTGTTTGCTCAAAGAAACTCAAAACACATTCTTTGTCTGTCTTTCTAACTTTCATTTGCAAACATGGTTTCATCTTCTCCTCCACCAGCTCCAAAGGTTAACTTGTTTGCAAATTTTCTTGATATTACAACCTTGTTTTCTTGAATAGAACTTTAAGAATTTGATTGTTAGTGAATCTTGATGTTGCAGGAAGTTCCATCAGATGAGAAATGGGGAGAAGAGGGACCCCCTCGCGAAGCGAAATGGTGGTATTCAACTTTCCATACTGTTACCGCAATGGTTGGTGCTGGTGTTCTTAGTCTGCCTTATGCCATGGCTTACTTAGGATGGTATGTATATATACTAAACATGCAGAGTTTTGTGTTGTTTTAGTTTTCCTAATTTGATACCTGAAAATTGTTTGATTTCGTTGAATCGTGTGATCATCTCGTGTAAAGGTTTAAGTTGTGACAGAAAACACATTTAAACATGCAGAGGTTTTATGTTTTTTTTTTTCCCTAAGTACTTAAATGGCTTTTTCACTGTGATGTTCTTGTTGGATTGATCCTTGAAAAATGTTCGATCTTGTTGAATTGTGTGATTATCTCATTTAAAAAAGGTTTAAGTAGTGACAGAAAACACATTTAAACATGCAAAATTTCTTGTTTTTTTCCCTAAGTACTTAGATGGTTTATTAACTACGATGTTCTTGTTGGATTGGTCCTTGAAAATTGTTTGATTTCGTTGAATTGTATGATCATCTTGTTTAAAAGTTTAAGTTGCGACGGAAAACATATTTTTATTACTTAGTTATGCCTTTCAACATGTCTGCTCTGATACCATATTGTATTGTGTGATCATCTCGTCTGAAAGCTTAACATATGAGAAAAAACACTTTTTTATAACTCAATCATGTCTTCAGCTATGTTTCCGTACGTGTTGGCCTGATTCTTTCCCTAGGCACCTCTGACAACTCTGATACCATGTTGAAATTTTGCGACTACCTCGTCTGGAAACTTGGAACTCAGAGAGCAATTTTTTATTACATAATCATGAGTTCGTCGGATTTATTTTTGTTATATTCATCAGGGGTCCAGGGACAGTAGTGATGATCTTATCATGGTGTATAACGTTGAACACAATGTGGCAAATGATTCAGCTCCATGAATGTGTGCCCGGGGTTCGTTTCGATCGATACAAGGATCTTGGAAAACATGTTTTTGGACCAAAACTTGGGGCATGGATAGTGCTTCCACAACAATTGATTGTTCAAGTTGGTTGTGACATTGTGTACATGGTTACTGGTGGAAAGTGCTTGCAGAAATTCATGGAGATTGCTTGTACTAATTGCACCAGAATTAAACAATCCTATTGGATTTGCATCTTTGGTGCCATTCATTTCTTTCTCTCACAGTTGCCAAATTTCAATTCTGTTTCTGGTGTTTCATTAGCTGCTGCAATCATGTCACTAAGGTACTTTTTTTCTCATTTAACCCTCCCAAGTAACTGATAAAGTTGATGTCATGTGACCGGGAGGCCACGGGTTTAAGCCTTGAAAACAGCCTCCGGCAGAAACGCAAGGTAAGGCTGCATACAATACACCCTTGAGGTGGGGCCCTTTATTCGAACCCTGTGCATAGCGGAAGCTTTAGTGCACCGGGCTTCCCTTTTTACATCCTTTAAGACTAGCGAGTCGAGAATCTATCAAGAAACAGCCTCTCTATTTTCCAAGGTAGGGGTAAGGTCTGCGTACACTACCCTCCTCAGACCCCACTTGTGGGATTAAGCTGGATATGTCGTTGTAGTTGTTTTATCCTTTTAAGACTAGCCTAATAAGGTATGTTGTTCGGACTCTCAAAAATGTTGTGGTGGATGGTTTTGGAGGATCCGACACAGGTGCAGAAACATTTTGAGGGAGTCCTAGCTACATAGATTAGATTAGATGTTACAAAATTGATGCTAACAAAGTTCAATTGGGATGTTTTTATCGGTGTGCTGCAGCTATTCAACTATAGCATGGGTTGGCTGTGTAAGCAAAGGCAGAGTCCCTAACGTGAGCTACGCGTACAAGAAGACAACTCCAATAGACTCCATGTTCCGCGTCTTCAACGCGCTAGGCCAAGTTTCATTTGCCTATGCAGGGCACGCCGTGGTCCTTGAGATACAAGCTACAATTCCATCAACGCCTGAAAAGCCTTCAAAAGTACCAATGTGGAAAGGTGCTGTATGGGCTTATTTTGTCAATGCCCTCTGCTATTTCCCTGTTGCATTCATCGGCTACTGGGCGTTTGGCCAAGACGTCAAGGACAACGTGCTCGTGGGACTTGCAAGGCCATCCTGGCTTATTGCAGCTGCTAACTTAATGGTGGTTGTTCATGTCATAGGCAGCTATCAGGTACTCGAATACACGAGCCAATGACGGCTCGTTTCATTATGCATTTTTCTTTGCAATAGTTGCGTGATAAGTGGTATGGACTGCGTACATTTTACCCTCCTCAGACCCCACTATGTGGGAATACACTGGGTATGTTGTTATTGTTGTAGTTGCTCGATGAGCGTTATAGCAAGAAAAATGATTGTTGCAGGTTTATGCTATGCCAATATTTGATCTGGTGGAGCAAAAATTGGTGAATACATGGAATTTCCCACCTGGTATACTGCTGAGATTCATCGTTCGTACTACATACGTTGGTGAGGGACTTTTTCGTCACATATTTTCTAATTCCAATCTTCGCAAAATCAAGTTCAAACTATACTGTTATTACGGGTGAATGTGGCCTTTATCTGAAGCCATAATTTTAACGTTACAATGAGTACAATGCTAAGAATCTTGAAAGTCGAACCCATTTATAAATTTTAAATTCTGAATCCGTGTCTGACTAATGTCTTATTAATGTTGCAGGTTTGACTTTGTTTCTTGGTGTAACATTCCCTTTCTTTGGTGATCTTCTTGGTTTCTTTGGGGGATTTGGTTTTGCTCCTACTTCTTACTTTGTAAGTCAAGTTCTTTTTAGCTATGTTGCTCGGACTCTCCTAAAATATTGTCGTACTCGTGTTCAATCCTCCAAATTAATATACACCGTTGGAGGATTCGGCATGCACCTTTCAACATATTTGAAGAGTCCGAGCAATATAGCTTTCTAGACCAACTTTAATAATCAAAATGTTGTCGTGTCCAATCCTCCAAATATGCGCCGCTATTAGACATGCACATGTCAACATATTTGAAGAGTTCGGAGGACTATAGCTTTCTAGACGAACTTTAATAATCAAAATGTTGTCGCACTCGTGTCCAATCCTCCAAATATGCGCCGCTATTGGACATGCACCTGTCAACATATTTGAAGAGTCCGGAGGACTATAGCTTTTTAGATGAAGTTTAATAATCAAAATGTTGTCGTACTCATGTCCAATCCTCCAAATATGCACTATTGTTAGAGGATTCGGCATGCACCTGTCAACATATTTGAAGAGTCCGAGCAATATAGCTTTCTAGACCAACTTTAATAACCAAAATGTAGCCGTACTTGTGTCCAATCCTCCAAATATGCATCGCCATTGGAGGATTCGGTATGCACCTGTCAACATATTTGAATAGTCCGAGTAATATAGCTTTCTACACCAACTTTAATAACCAAAATTTGCCATACTCATGTCCAATCCTCCAAGTATGCACTGCTGCTGGAGGATTCGACACGCACCTATCAACATATTTGAAGAGTCGGAGCAATATAGCTTTCTAGACCAACTTTAATAATAAAAAAGTTGTCGTACTTGTGTCCGATCCTCCAAATATGCACTGTTGTTGAAGGATCCGGCATGCACCTGTCAACATATTTAAAGAATCCAAGCAATATAACTTTTTTAAACCAACTTTAATAATCAAAATGTCTTTGACTTTTTAAACTTTGATATTTGTTGTAGCTACCTTGCATAATGTGGCTTAAGGTCAAGAAACCAAGAAGATTTAGTACCTCATGGTTGATAAATTGGGTAAGTCAAAATTCTCATTTGCTTCAATGAATTTTTATATTATCTGATATAAAGAATTTTTATATTATCAGTATATTTTAACGTGTTGTAACAGGTGTAAATAGTCATATTTCATGTTACAAATCCTACTTATTATGTCCGATTACGAGTAATAATCTTTAGTTTAACTTGCTTCTATACACTGACGGTAAAAAAGAATTTACAGTGTCAAGTCACCTAGAAGATAATTATAATTTACCATTCATACAAAAACAGGCGAATTGTGTAAAAAATATTTTACAGTGTCAACACATACAAGTTAAATTGATCAATCATGTACATCGTCAGTGTACAAAAGTTAAACTCGAAATCAATTATTAGTGAACCTTTGAATTATTTTTAACTTCTTTTTTTTTTTAATTTTCAGGCATGCATATTTATTGGAGTATTCATTATGATAGCTTCAACAGTTGGTGGATTGAGAAATATTGTTGCTGATTCTTCCACTTATGAATTTTATTCATGAAGAAGTTGCTGCTTAAGAGTTATATTTGAGTTTAAATTAACATAAGTCTGATAATTATGTACTAAAAACTAAAAAACAAAATTAAGGTTTTAATATTTAGTAGGGCAGCGTAAACGTGGGATACTTTGTGCTCCGAACTTTGCCCTTTGAATAGTAGTTTGTTAAGATTTCTGATTTTAGAAAATTTCCTTTTTATCCATTTAAATATATCATGTTCGTATTGTGACACCTTATACGAACCTCATATCAACAAAACACAGAACAAATATTGGATATATAAGTAAACAAACTTTAAACTATGTTACATGTTACAAAAATCCAATAATGATGGAGGACAAAAAGATTACCATTTTCTATTACATTCAATATTGATCTGAAAATGAATAAATTTTGAAAAAATAACATAAATATACAACTTAATTTATTATATTTACACAAATTCTTATCCTTACAAAGTAATTACAAAACTTAAAATTAATTATGTAGGATCTATCGGGAGCTAATTATGTATCTCGACGGACCTAAAATTGAAAAAAGTGAATGTATCTTTACAAGGAAAAAATGTATCTTCGTTGGATGTATTATGTATCTCGACAGACTCAAGATAAAAAAGAATGTATCGAAAGCTAATTATGTATCTTTACAGAAGAGAAATATATTTTCATTGGATGTATCGGGAGCTAACTATGTATCTCGACAAATCAAAAATTGGAATTTCAGTAATTATGGAAAATAACATTTTGCTTCTTTTCTTTTGAACTTTAAGGAGCATCTTGATGTATTTGCCTTCTTTTTTTTTTGTTTTCTGAGCGATTGATATTTAATATTTGTATCCGAATCCAGGCTGACTCATCTGAATTCACGCATTACAAGGCCATTTCTAGGACAACATTCTCGATAGTATTCTTTTCATTCCCAGAACTCAAATTCGAAATCTCTGATTAAGAATAAAGGGATCACGACCTGCATCCTACTATAACCCATATTGATATCTAGTATTTGTATTGAAGTCCAGGCAGACTAGTCTGAATTCACGCATTACAAGGTCATTTCTAAGACAATATTCCCAATAGTATTTTTTTTATTCCCAGAACTCGAACCTGAAATCTCTGATTAAGAATAGAGAGATCACGACCATCATACCAAAAGTTGTTGAATTCACACGAACTCATAGATTATAACTTGGTGTAAACAAGAGATGTAGGTAATTATTTTGTCTTTAAGTTTAATTTTTTATTATAAGCACAAGTGAAAGAACATGTATTGGGACACTTGAAGCTAATCTAGAAAAGATCAATTAATAACCTATATATTAAGAAAAAGATTCTGATAAACTTTAATTAAGCAGAATAAAATCATTGGCAAATCTTTCTTTTTAACTGTCATTTACACTAAAATTTTTGTCTTAGCTTTATGGACTACAAAAGAATTCCAAATTAAAAGGGGAATATTACAAAGGAGATGGAAGAATAAAGGGTTAAATAGTATACTATTTAAATCCATAATTTAAAGTCTAGATTCATTAGTTCCCTGTCCACTAAAAGTTAATCATTGAAAGATTGAAATAAAAACAATAATAATATAAAAAACTTTATACATGCGTGTAACTTTGTAGTGCAAACTCCACGAAATGAAATGCCACTAAGTTTCCCAAAATTTAAATTTTATTTTCAAAGTAATGTTTATTTGGTTGAATGACTATATTATTTTAATGGGTGATGTTCGGATCAATTTACACACATAAAATTCAGTTTCAAGTAGTAGTGGAGTCAGAATTTTCATTAAGGGGATTAAAAAGTATATATACGAACTAGTTGAAGGAGTTCAATATATACTATATATACATAAAAAATATTTTTAACCATATAAAAATAGTATAATTTTTCGTCGACGGGGAAGGTGGCTCCGTCACTGCTTTCGAAATGTCTTGGTGGTGAAATAATAGACATGTGAAGACTTAAAATCTCATGCTAAAGAGCATGTAGGTTCAAACCTTGAAGAGGACTCGAACCTTGTGGTGAAACGATTAATATTGCCTTGAAGAGGACTAGAACCTCCGCACTTTTTAGCACGAGATTTTGAGTCTCGAGTGTCTGTCATTTCACCACCAAGGCATCTTGAAAGTGAATCGTATTCAGTGTGATGTATGACTAGAGGCGGAGCCATGATTTTTGCTGAGGGGGCTAAAAATCTGGAATAAAAAACTCATCGAAAGGGGTTCAACATCTACAATATATACATAAAATCATTTTAACCATGTATTAATAGTATAATTTTTCGCCGAAGGGTGTTCGGATGAATCCCATATTACTAGACTGGCTCGCCTCTGTGTATCACATAGATGACAAAGATGAATTTATTGATCGATCATGTTATATAGACCCGAATTGGACATCATGGTTATAACGTACACGAGAAAACTTGCATAGCAAGTTAATACATAAAAATGACCCTAAACTTGACACCAAATTATAACTTTGACCTTAAACTTTAATAGTGCACAAATAGGACCTTTAACTATTCAAAATCTGAACAAATATGACCTCCGATTTTGCAACCTCATGCGTGAGTCTCACTCGTGCCTACGTGGAAAGGTAATTCAATCACACGGTGTCACGTCGTTAAAAGGACTGACTTGGAGAGAGGTCATATTTGTGCAGTTTTGAATAATTAAAGGTCATATTTGTGCACTGTCAGAGTTTTGCTTTTTGTGTTAAAACGACGCCGTTTTATTATTATTATTATTGTTGTTGTTGTTGTTGTTATAATAATAATAATAATTTTTTTTATTTATTTCTATAGTAGCAACACCTAACTTTTTTTTAATTTTAAAAAATTATTATTATTATTGTTATTGTATTTATTTCTATAGCAGCAGCACCTAATTTTTTTTTAATTTAAAAAAAAACAATCATTAGCAGGGATCGAACCCGCACAATAGGTTGAAGGAAGCGCCCAAGAAGAGCAAATAACACCACTGGGCTATCTAAGTGCCTTGTTTCATGTGGTTCAACATTAATATACGTACATAAATATACATTTTGTATCTTATATATATACAACGTAATTTTTTTACCGAGGAGATTTGGATGAACCTCATGGCAACCACGTAGATCCGCCCCTCGTTAATTTAATATTTTAATTACATTAATTTGATAACGTTAATTTAATATACTACTACTACTATCCTTAATAACACTAATTTAATAACGTTTTATTAAAACTATAATATTTTTTTTATTAGTATAGTTTCATCTTTAATTTAATATTTAAATAAATAATATTTAGATATATTATATAACTTAAATTCGTCCTATGTTTTATAATATATACATACCCGTTCGATTTTTTCATATGAGGCTGACCCGCCTAATTAATAAATCTTCAATATTGCTCTTTTTCCGCAATGACAAAATAAATTAGATGTCATTTTCATCTTTGAGCCGAAAATAATGAAAAAATAATAGTGAAAAAAGTCATTTAAAGGTTATATTTGTGCAGTTTTGAATAGTTAAAGGTCATATTTGTGCACTATCAAAGTTTAAGGTCATATTTATGTATTATGCCCTTAAATTTTAAGCTGGACGCGTCCAGTTTTGCGTGTTGAATACGCGTTTTTTCACGTAAGATTGGAGGTCATATTTGTGCAATTTTGAATAGTTAAAGGTCATATTTGTGTACTGTCAAAGTTTAAGATCAAAGTTATAATTTGGTGTCAAATTTAGGATCATATTTATCTATTACGAGATGCAAACTCTGAACAATAGTACCTAAACTTAAGCATAGTACTCTTATATAATAAGCTTCCCAAAAAATTTATTTCTGAATAAAAGCTACTTTTGTGTTCAATTGGCTAATAGATGATATATAAATATATTTAATAATCTTAAATATAATATATATATACATATATGAGTTTTATATGTTATTGAAAAACTTCGGTGCGGTATACGATATTTCGATATTTATTGCATAAATACCAAATACCATACTAAATATCAAAATAATTTAAAATTCTTACCAACTATTATAACATCCATACCGCGGTATAAAATTTTTTTATCTGTTTGGATGGTGGTTTGTCATGATTTCATAATGTATGGTATAGTATGGTATAGTATGGTATAGTATGGTACAGTATGGTATGTTACAGTACTATGTTTGAATAGACTGTATCGTTCACTACTGTTTAATAATAATTTTTTTTGTTTGATTTAGTTTGTGGGTAAAAATTATAACATATTAAGGTTGTTAATAATATGAGGCAAAGGGTAAAATAGGAATAGAAAATATAATATGAGGGCATAGTTGGAAAAATAAATAAGAAACTCATGCAAAACCACCAAATCAGTGGTTCAAAAAATTGGACTATTCCATGGTTTCCAAACCAGGAAATGTTACCATACCATACCATGCTTTTTAAAAAAGGCCAAAGTCATCTACAGTCACTTAAACTTGTTGTCAAAATTCATTTAGACACCTAAAATAAGGTCTGTTTCTATCAGGCCCCTAAACCCCCCACATTTTGTTCCAATTGGGCTTTTTTTGCCCTATCAGCAAAAAGCTCAAAGTGTGTGTTGCACACACGCGATGACGTGACAAAATGAGCTAATTAGAAGCTGACACATGGCATTGTGGGTCCAATAATTATTAAAAATTAATTATAATTTTTTTAAAAAAAAGTATATACAAATGGCATTGAGGAAATTATTAAAAAATAATTCTAAAATTATTTTTAAAAAACTAATAATTTAAAAAAAATTATAAATTTTTTTTAAAATAAAATAAATTATTAAAAAAGAAATTATTAAGAAAAATTATAATTTTTTTTAAAAAAATAAAAATAAAAAATGGCAAGGATATAAATTATGAAAAAATAATTATAAAATTATTTAAAAAATAAAAATAAAAATAGATTATTTAAAAAAATTATAGTTTTTTTTAAATGAAATAAATTATTAAAAAATTATTTACAAAATAAAAAATTAATTATTAAAAAAATTATAAAACTTTTTAAAAAATGAAAATAAAAAACGGCATTGAGGATATAAATTATGAAAAAATAATTATAAAATTATTTGAAAAAAAAATAAAAAATTGACTATTTAAAAAAAATATTTTTTATTAAAAAAGGGATAAATTATTAAAAAATTATTTAAAAATAAAAAATAATTATTAAAAAAATTAGAAAACTTTTTAAAAATGAAAATTAAAAAATGGCATTGAGGATCCAAATTATTAAAAGATAATTATAAAATTATTTAAAAAATAAAAATAAAAGCCTAATTATAAAAAGGAATTATAAAATTATTTAAAAAATAAAAAAGAAATTATAAAATTTTTTAAAAAATAAAAATAAAACTCCCCCACCTACCGCCAGCCTCTCAGCCCCAAGCGTATTGTTTTATTAAAAAAAAAAATAAAAATTGGGACCCCCTAATGCTCTTTTGCCTAATTATAAAAAAGAAATTATAAAATTATTTAAAAAATAAAAAACTAATTATTAAAAAGAAATTATAAATTTTTAAAATATAAAAATAAAACTCCCCCACTACCCCAGCGTATTGTTTTATTAAAAAAAAATAAAAATGGGACCCTCTAATGCTTTTTGTTTTATTAAAAAGGGCCTTTAGTGTTTAAAAAAAAAATTGTTATTAAGAAAATTTTGGGGCCCTCAATGCCACTTCACATCTTTTTATTTGTAAATTAGTAAAAAAAATGCTCCTCACGCGCCTCTCCCGATGACACTACACGCGCAGTGCCACATAGGCAAAAAAGACCCAATTGGAATAAAATGTGGGGGGTTTAGGGGCCTGATAGGAACAGACCTTAATTTAGTTGTCTAAGTGAATTTTGACACTAAGTTTGAGTGTCTATCGATGCCTTTGACCTTTGAACAATAATTAACACAAACATAAATCATGGTACCCATACCATACCATACCGCAGAAAACCACCATCCAAACAACCTGTTAATATCCATTACTTTCCACTAATATATGTATCGATAATTATGTTCAATCCGCATTAAACATATAAAGAATTTAATTTGTCAACGTTTAAATCATTTTATTAATCACTAATCGACACGTTAACCTTAGTTTCTCCTTATCTTACATAAAATATAAAAACTTTATTTTGTCCATTAATAAAAAATTATAGTGCAAACAATTTTCCAAGGAACTACTTTTGTGTTGTTTTCAACTTTATACCCCAAATAAAATTATATAAATCCCAACAAATTTACCCTTAATTATTTTCTATCTCTACTCTTTGCTAAATTATAAATAATTTTTTATTTTGCAATTTTCGGATACATAATTAACATCCGAATACATGATTTTAAAGTTGAAATACATAATTTTGATTATTGAAATATATTCATTTCTGAAACTATTTGATCGAGATATATAATACATTAAGTAGATCAAGGGGAGATACACAATAAAAATTATGTATCCGAAAACTTATGTGTTTGTGGATGTATTCGGTTGTTGTTTTTTTAAATTGAGTAATTAGTAAAAAGAATAGAAATTTTGTATCGTTTAATAAAAATAAATTGTAGTATTATATAATTAGGTTAAAGAAAAAAGTTCTAGTTAAATCCCACAAAAAATGGCCTAACGTGTTACTCTAATGCAAAAAGCACTAAAAAAAAAAGGTGTTTTTTTATGTGACACAATCTAAAATTTGCTTTATTGGCTGCTACACAAAAATAGGGAACAGGAATATAAACTTTAAAATTGATTAGACAAGTTGAAAATTGACTAGATAAACAATAATATTGTTATTATTATTTAGTGATGAAAGAAAAAATGGCTAGAAATGAAAGTTGAGGGGAACATATATAAACCTAATTAAGGATATTAATTTTAATTTTTATCCTAATTTTCAATTTAGTAAAGTCATGAAATCATTTTTTTCCCCTTTCTTCTATAGTACAATTCACTAACAATATTATGGAAAAATAATATAAACACGCATCTTAACTTATCGTATCGTATTTACACTCTTATAAAGTGCTTATACAAATTTCAACTAATTATATATCTTCGTTGAATATATCGGAAGCTAATTATATAATTGTATCTCGATAGATTTAACATCGGAAAAAAATTATATCTTCGTTGAATGTATCGGAAGCTAATTATGTATCTCGACAGATCGAAAATCGAGAATTTTAGTAATTATGCAAAATGTCGAGATTTTCTGTAATTAAGCTACAAACTGTCGAAATTTATGTTGTTTGTCTAATATTATTTGTTTTGGGATTAGGCCTGCATGACTTTATTCGCTTTGGGCTTAGACTTGCAACAACAACAACAACAACAACAAACCCAGTGTATTCCCACCTAGTGGGGTCTGGGGGGGGGGGGTAAGATGTACGCAGTCCATACCTCTACCTCTGAAGAAGTAGGGGCTTAGACTTGCATGACTTAAAATATACGTGTTACTAGAGTCTAAAGCTTATTTTTTGATATATATGAAACTTCTCTCGTGTTTTGCTAATGTAAAATTTATCAATAATATTATACATATCCAGTTATTAACTCGACATCTTAGTTGAGGTTCACTCTAATCTCATCTTAAAGATGTAGAATTTATCTAAACTCAGTTGAACATAGAGATTTGTTCAGCTCACCTAAAATTACATGTGAAATGACTAAGATAGTATATGTAATAGCATAGTTACTCCATTCCTAATCGATTAATCGTAATTTTGAATTCTATTGATGATATTTTTTGCTTCAGGTTAAACCTACACGACTTTAAAGTATCTTAGTAGATCTTAAATTTATTCCTTATATACTTGATATTTCTCTCATGTTTTGTCGATGTGAAAATTGCCTAAAATACTATACCAACAAAACCAAGTGGGAAGGGAAAAATGCCAAAATGATTACAACATGAACTCAACATGGATAGCTAGTACCTAGACATTATTTGTTGCAAAATAATTCATGGTGGTCTATTTTAGTTTTCTCAGACATGCATGTCATCATCATACAGAAAGATTATCAGTACTAGTAGAAGATTGTCACCCAAAGATTCAACTCAATGAATGGTTGCTAATTACCAATGACTAGTAGCAGTGGCGGAATCAGGATTTTCATTGAGGGGGTTCAAGAGTCAGAATTTTCATTGAGGGGTTCAGAAGTAAATATACGAACTAGTCCAAAGAGGTTCAATATCTAATATATATTCATAAAAAATATTTTTAACCATGTAAGAAATAGTATAAAAACAGTATAATTTTCCGTCGAATAGGGTTCGAATAAATCGCCTGGAGCAAATAAAGTGGCTCCGCCACTGGCTAATCGTGTCTCTATATATTTCACTAGAAAACAACAATGACGACAACAAATTCAATGTAATTTCATGAATAGCATCTTAAGAGGATAAAATATACGCAGATCTATAGCTACTTTTATGAGATAGATCGAGAGATTGACCGTCGGACCTAGACAATCATCCTCCTCTATTCAGAATTACAACCGACAATATGAACGAGCTCACATCATTTTCTCAATGTTATTATTAATTTGGTGTTGATTAGGAGACACATATGTTGATTTAGGTGCGTTGTATATAGTATAAAAAACCATTTAACTTTTTTAGTTTCTTGTTCTGAAAGCATTTTATCTTTTGTTCAACAGTGTCCCCCACTTTTAGGCAAATTAACAATCCCTTAGACTTTAATACTTCCATCTCATTTTATCTGTCATTTCAATTTTTTTAATCCATGAAAAAAAATATATATAAAATATAATTTATTAAGTTACCCTTGTTTAATGATTGTAGACACATTATCTCCTTTTAAATATTATGCATATTTCTTTAATTTTAAAAGTATAATTAAAAATACCTGTTAATTTTAATCTTTGAATTTCGAAAATGTTTGGTTTAGCCATCCAAATACAATGATAAGTGATTTTTTGACTATGCAATATTCATTTCGTAAACGCAACTTGTTAAAAATAAGGTAATGTTAATGAAAGTTGAAAAAAGGTAACGTGGAAAATAGAGCAATTTTTTATGTTATAACAAGTCAAAATATAGAGATAGTTTATGTTGTTCGGACCCTTCAAAATGTTTCGGAACTCATATCGAATCCTTAAGAAAATGTACTATAGATTTAGCCTCAAGATATGGTGTCTATTACGCAAAAGATCACAAACTATCTAAAATTTTGGTATTTAATTCTCTTTAGTTTCCCAGCATGTGTCCGATAGACACGTTATGGTCCAACTATATTCAGATTCGCATCGAGAAGTTTCACATTGAGTGGTATAGCGTCCACCGACAAAAGCAGCTCCATACTCAAAGAGTTTCGTTAGTCCTTCCTCCGATGTCTTTAGTTCGTTCTTTCTTATTATTGTTATTTAGCTGACTGTTACGTATTATTTGCGTTGTTTAAGTTTCCAAAGAGAAAATGAATAATATCCTCCTTCATTTCATCCTTTATTGTATAGTTATGCTCTTCCCTCTAACGCAAGCCAATAAAATCAAATTACTCTGGTTGAACAAGCTACTAACATTAGGTATGGCAATGGGACAGTGCGGATTTTAGACTATGCGAGACAATGCGAATTTTAAACTTTGTGGGTGTGGAACGAGTGTGGGGCGGGTTTAAGTAAATTTTTTTAAAATGATTCGGTGCAGGGCGGGTATATTCTAGTTTAAACTAAAAAAAAGTTAAAAATTAGTACTATTCTTAAGAATCTATCTAAAATTATATGTATTTTTCACTTAAACTTTTACAATACTTAAAACATGCATAACACTACAAATAAACAATTTTATAACTTTTTAAATTTCTTTATTCATCTTAATGAAAATTAGATATTTGATCGTTACCTGTACACATGATACTTTTCTGACAATTACTTAGTGAAAAGTGATATAATAGAATTTGGTTGTTACTATTTCTTGAAAATATTTATCATTTTCAATGGAATTATAAATTTTTTAAAAAAGAAAAAAAACAAAATGTGGGACTGTGCGGTGCGGGTATGAGTGTGGGGTAAGTTTATACGGGTTTAAAGGTAATGCGGAGCGAGGCGGTCTTAGAATTTGCAGGTTTAGAAAAAACCGGCACCGCACCATTGCCACCCCTAACTAACATCACTACATTTTCTTTCATTCATTCATCAAAATGTGCAGGGGCCAGGGAAAGGTCAGACCACAAGAATCCATTGTACACAGTCTTAACCTACATTTCTGCTCGACATTGTTTCCACAGCTTGAACTCATGACCTCATGACCTCCTGATCACATGACAGCAACTTCTTCAGGCTCCGCTTCATCGATACTCCACATTGCAGTCATAAAAATGGAAACCAAAATACGAACACGGACAGAAAGTGAAGAATAAACAACCATAGTACATAAAAATGGTGCAATGGGCTCATGAAAACAAGCTTGTCACAAGCAAATAAATAGTATCTACTGTCCATTGCAATTTGTCTACATATTTGACTTACGGTGAAAGGGTTAAAAATAGTGGTTGTCCGCCTTGGGCCAAACCCGGAGCCTTAGTCTAAATTAATGGAACTATTGAATAGTGTTTCCGCGACTTTTTTGCTTTTATATAATCGTTGTACCTTCATATCGGGTGCAACTAGACCATCGTTCACTTCCTGCATTAAAGCGATGTCCCAATGTCAATCCATTCATCGTCAAACACGGGCATTTTCAGAAACATGTCAGCTGCTTATTGTTCTACGCGAGCATACAGCTTTTGGTATTCTAACGTTAATATCAAACTGTTTCATGCATAGCAGAAGGGGAAAAAAGACGGGACTAACCGGAGAACCGGGTAACTATTCATAAGATAAAACGCCATGGTTACTCGACTGGTGAAAGGAAGGACTGAATTCCGAAAACAATGAATAGAAATCCACCAGCAAGTGCCACCTACATCACACGCAATAACTCTGCTATCATGAAAATAGACAAAAGGAACTTAAGACGTAAACAAGAGCACAAGTTAATTCAATGACTTACTATTCTCTCGGATATTGAAGATGCGAGGCTTTTTCCTCCTAGGACAGCAGCTGTAGTACATAAAGCTTGTCCCCTGAGAAAGATTTAACTACATCATAAAACTGCACATCTCACTGATTCTCAACATCAATTATGTTAAATCCGAGAGTGCTTGTATTAATTGACATCTTTTTATGACTTCAGATGTGGCACTGGAGCCACAAAGCAAATATTAGAATGGCAGCGTAGTTGAAAACATAAGAAGTCGACTACATCAAAGGAGGAACCTACAGTATTCCGCCAAGAACAACTCCTAGTGGATTCTCATCGGCAGCCAAACCAATGGTAGCAAGCTGAAAAGTGGTTACAACGGCTAAAATTAGGAGCTCTCTCAGAAGTTTATGCAGATTTTCACATTACAACACTTATGTGCAGTTGCATACCTGGCTCTTGTCACCCCATTCACCAAAGAAGGTAATTGAAAATGCCTGCAAAATTTAAGGCATTATATATGATTGTTTCTA
The DNA here is from genome assembly GCA_030864225.1 of Capsicum baccatum var. pendulum. Taxonomy (NCBI): domain Eukaryota; kingdom Viridiplantae; phylum Streptophyta; class Magnoliopsida; order Solanales; family Solanaceae; genus Capsicum; species Capsicum baccatum. The sequence continues at coordinate 277,318,858 of CM061560.1, forward strand.
AACAATGAGCTTCATATTTCTGGTGGCTATTTAACAGATATTAACCTTCAGAAAGATGGGTGAGAAGAATTGAGCGAGAAGAGGCCGCCTCTGCTTCTTTAAATCGTCAGAATCCTACGAAAAAGATAACTTTGTTAAAACTATTGACAAAGATATGTGTTCTTTTCTAAAAATAATTTGCGGCAACCTTACACCTGTTCTTATGAGAACTAGGGAATTGGAAAGATAAGAATCTGATAGTACACTAGATGAATTTGTTTCTAAAAGATTAACACATTGAAAAAGAAGTAACCAAAACCATATAAGCTGTAATTAACAAAGCAGGATCCTCACCCAATCTGAAATCCATTATAACGACTAAGCACGATCTTTCACCCAAATTGAAGTCCATTATAATGACTAGAAAGGAGGATTATTAAGAGATAAATAGTAAGTACTCAAAGGTCTAGAAATTGTCATCCAGGATGGACAAATTAGAGCAAATCAGAAAGAGAATGTAAGCTTGCTTTGTTTGAGTTCAGTTAACACAAATGATTGGCATGAAATGACGCTGCCAAATGATGTGAACGTCTGAGAATCCTCGGCAGAAAACTCAGATAAGAGTGGTGTTTGTATACATAAGGCATCGTCGGAAAAAAAGCTAAATAGCATAGGTGTTTTTTGTTGTTTATATTGCTTTTCTCTTCTTTTTTTTATTGGTCTACATAAGGCATTTTATTCAAGTTTTTTAAGAAATGCTAAAAACACCTACTTCTCGCAGTCAGACGATAAAATTATCACTATACCTATGGAAGAGTAAAAGAGACGGAGAACTGCAATCTCAAACCGAGAGGTGCTAGACAAATAGCATTCATAACCGAAAAGAAATCTTAATCACTGTAGCCACTCACTGGCATTTGCGTCAAGAATAAGACAGTAAATTGCTGCTATGGAGATAGAGAGAGGTTAATCTTTCCTTCTCTTAACAGCTAAGTTGCTAAGTTGCGTGAACTCTTCACTTTTGATGCTGTACCCGTGTCGGATTCTCCAAAAATACCCTACTTTTGGCGAATCCGACACGCACCCGCTGACATTTTTGAAGAGTGCGAGCAACATAGCTTAACAGAACTATCATTTTCATTTATCTTAACAACAGCAAATCTTAAAAGTTGATTTTAAAAAGAACAAGAAGCTACCTGATTCTTCTCCTTAGTTGCTCCACCATTAGCTTTTAGATCAGCGTCCTACTTGCAAAATGTAAGGTAAAAATAAGAAAAGAAAAAATTCATGTTCGGTAACACGTAATTGGAAAGATACAGACCAGCTGTGCTTCAACTTCAGCCAACTCCTCATCGTCCCTGTGGATGAAATTAGAATTAGATAAATGAAAAAACAAATGAACATACAGAGATAAGTATAGTCAGAAGAAAGAAGGAACCAAATGATTACCCATCGTGGAATGCATCCCACAAAGACCATACTCCAAATCCCAAGAACAGCAGTGTTGTAATATGATGGGTCCATTTACGGGAGATCTGTGGGAATAGGTATAGAACTTTTAAGTTTTGCACAAACAAAGCTGATACATTCAAAAGCAGATTAAGAAGTGCTTTGTCAAGAAACCAAGGTACTGAAATTGAACGGAACTTGTATGATAGACTGCTATATCATAATGATAGTGAACTTGAATTAACAGAATACACAATCTTCATCCAATTAACTCTAAAATGAACTCCATACACATCTAGCGCATGGCAAGAACCTCTATTTATTTGTACGAATTATGAGATACCAACATAGATAATGGATGCATAAAATGACTTGAATATATAACAAGTTTTTTAAATTATTTTAAATTGGTGCATACATATTATCACATTTGGTAGACAGTAAGAAAACAAGATGACTGTTCAAGTTGCACGCGACTGATCACTAGCATGAGGCACACACCTTGAGATTAATATAGCCGCGATGTTTAATGCTGTGTCATTAGAACTACTAGAATGTACTGTTTCTATAAGAACAGGATAAATAAATATTTCACATTCCGATTATGCCTTTACATCAAATATGCAACAGCTTAAGTGAACAACAAGATTACCACCAATATACTCAAAGGGATTGCAACTAGATGAAACTCACCAAGTTGGGAGCAGCCCAACCAACGACGGCGGACAGAATGGTCATTACCTACAGCCACCAACATTTCAAGAGAGACTGTTATCGACCACAATATAAAGAAGGGAACGTCAAATAAATGGGAAAAAATGCTGATGCGAAAGGTGTATGAAGTCTTACAATTAAAGCCCCAAGGCAACCTGATAAGACGAGTCTCCTAGGATGACGCATAGCCAAGATCTTGAAATGAATGAAAATTGTCAAAAATTTAGTTAACTTCTTAGAGAATATTCTGAAAGGCAGAAGCAACATAGGTGCTTAAGATGAGGAAATCAGAATAAATTAGAATTCTTACACATTACCAAAATATTTTAGTGAACAAAGCAGCAGCTAAATGGTTAGACGTCAAAAATAGTTTAAGCAAAGAGGTAATAATCTGAAAGCTCAGCGACATGGAGCTCAACATACAACAAATAAAGTGATGAACCGCAAGTTAAATCTCACAATTAGCAACACTAACTTGTGTCATATTGATTTTGTCTTTCCATTAAAGGATAAAGAAGCATTGCAATGGGCTGCACATTCAAAAAATGTGATATTATGGGGTTCATCATTATTGGTAGAGACTTTAATTTCTAATTAATAGGTGCTGATTTAGTTTATGCATAGCGTAATAGACAACGCGACAGCCTTAGCTCTAAGTTGAATACTGGTTTAAGCTCGAACATAGCCGAACTAATAAACTAATAAGGTCCAGCAGCAAGACAAAGAAATATGACTTTTTGGTATACAAACACAACATTGGGATGAAGATGTAATCGTAACAGGTAATGAAAGAGTACTTTCTGCTGACGTACAAAAGCGATGAACTAAGCAGAATTTTTGGGAGGCTGGGATGGTCTCTAAGGAGGCAAATAAAGATTAATATCTTCTTCTTGGCATTTGTTCTTCTCAAGTGGAATTACTTTTTGCAATTAGTTATTATCTACAAACTAAAAAATTAATTGGGAGAAGAGTAACACAGCAGATTAGAATTTATCCTCATTCCACTGTGTTGTTTAGGATTCCATGGCCACTCAGTTATAAGATTCTAAGGTTCCAAAATATAAATAAAGGTAAGAAAGGCCACCTGGTACACCCACTTTAAATACTACAACAACAACAACAACAACATAATCAGTATATTCCCACCAACTTTAAATACTACTAATAGTCTAATATATAAGCAATTTCAAAAGGAAGGGAATGAAAGGTCAGACAACTTAAAGATGCATGAATTAGGGATAGCTTTCAAACCCCCCACCCCCCACCATCACCCCACCAACCCACCACCCACCCAAAAAAAAGGAATGAATTAAAAAAGACTGACAATAGGAAGGTATGGAGGTCGCAGATTAGGCTAGAAGGCTAGTGTGAGTGGGTGAGTCGTAGCAGGTAGGGAAGAGAACTTTGGTGTAGCCGGGATAGTAATCCTAGGACTGTGTCCATAGGTAGGAGCTGCTAGTTAGGAGAGTTTGTTGGTGTGGGGGTGTCTTTGGTTTGTGAGTGTTTGATATTACTGTAGGGGTGTCTTATTTCTTATTTCTGTTATTCCATCCATCCCGTTTCATGTTTCATTACGATTTTGTTTACTTTTTTTTTGTCTTGAGCCGGGGGTCTATCGGAAACACCCTCTCTACTTCTTCGGAAGTAGCGGTATGGACTGCGTACATTTTACCCTCCCCAGACCCCACTTTGTGGGAATACGCTCAGTTTGTTGTTGTTGTTGTTGTTGACAATAGGAGACGAAGAAATCACTGGGAGCTACCTAAACCAAAAAACCTAAAAGTTTCTACTTTTGCAAAGTGTTAACAGAAATGCTTTACCATTCACTTGGATATTAGGTGAGTTGAGCAATTGACACTACTTATTAAGTCATACTATCTAAAACTCAGAACCCAAAACAGCAGCAACTCAATCAAGCTTTTGAAAACAAGTTTGCGCTTAAATAGTATCCTGGGAAAAAAGCCTTTCATTCTGGCAAATAAGCACTCCATTGCTTACTCATCAATTGAAACAAAATAAGAACCCCACCATTCGTCTTGCAAAGATCAAACCTTAAAATGTGTTGCCGTTAACTCAATTTAAGCTCAATCTTGAGCTCCCAGCTCCCATCCACAATCAAACACGTCCTTAGTACTACTAGCACACATACTCAATTAATCAAATATTTATGCCTAAATCAAGGCTTTTGAATTACTTCTCGCTTAAATAGTATACAAACGCTGTGATTTACTCATCAAATAAAACAACATAACAACTCCATAATTCGCCTTACACAGGCCAAACCTTACGCTGTATTTCTCCGTAACTCGATTTAAACTCACTCTTGAGCTAAACAGTATTAACTATTACTCTGTTAACACAGTTTAAGCTCACTCTTGACTCTTGAGCTCCCAGCTTCCATCCGTACTCACACACATTCTCAAGCACACATATTCAATTAATCAATATGTTATGCCTCAATCCCAAATGAATTAAGTTCGACAATACAAATCCTCTATGTATCTACTCTATTCCACCACATTTTATTCAAAGTACGATAATTACTTAGTCTTTTAAGAAAACAAAATACTCCCTCCGTTAACTTTCACTTGTCGGAGGTTTATCGGAAACAACCTCTCTACTTTATCTGAGGTAGTGATATGGACTGCGTACACTTTACCCTCCCTACACTGGGTATGTTATTGTTGTTATTAACTTTCACTTGTCACGTTTCGCTTCTTAAGAGTCAAATTGCATGGACTTTGACTTACATTTTAACATGTAGTTTTCCATGGTATTAATACGAAAAAGATTGCAACTTTTAGTATTTCTCGTATAGTTTTCGAACATCTAAACTTAGAATTTAAAAATTTGAATTAATCTACCTCATTTTAGCTCCAAAAAATTAGTCAAATTACAGCTAACAGTCAAAAAAAAGACAGGATTCGACAGTTAATTTCACTAATTCCACGGGTACCTGCTACCTCCAACCAGTACAATTATCAGCTACCTCTATCCACCAATAATAATTCCAGCTTAATCACAATAAAAGCCTATTCCTTTTAGTTTATTTTTCGTCTTTTTAGCCTAAAAACAAGTGCTTAAAAATACATTTTTTATTTTTATAAAATGAGCTAAAGCGACACTTATTTCGAGAGTATTTGAATTAAAAATATTTAGAATAAATCAAAATCTAAAAAGAAAAAAAAAAAACTTACCGCCGCGGCGAAGAAAGTCTTGTCTCCGATCTCAGACAGTACAGTCATCGCTAGTGACTTCGTAAAACCCTATTAAATTCCCAAAAACAAAATAAAATTGATGTAGTTTGAAGCATATGTTAAAATAAAAATGTATATATATACAGTGAATTAATTTTACCTGTGCCACAGAAAGACTCATATTGATATTGAATTGCTCCTTGAAAGTCAAGCTTTGAGAGAGCAATTACTAATATTTATGGCTTAAGAATAATGAAGCAAAATGAATAATATATATATATAAATTGTGTGAAGGGGGATCGAGTTTGTTTGAGCTCTCTCAGAGTTGTTGAAAAAAATAATTGGCTCGTGTACGACACGGTACGTTTATGTAAAGACAAAGCGCGTGGTATTGGGGTATAACAAAAGGTTTTTTCAGAGATGGGAAAAAGATTCAGAATGATTTATTTATTTTTTATAAGTAGAGTGTCCGACTAGCTTACGCATAACTATCTAATCCTAGTAGATACTAATTATTATCTCCCATCAATAATATTCTCTCTGTTTCAAATTATTCATCTCAAATTAAGATGGCATATTACAACAACAACATCAAACTCAGTGATTACCACATAGTGAGGTTTAGGGAGGGTAAGATGTACGCAATTCATACCACTACCTCCGGAGAAGTAGCAAGACTGTTTCCGATAGACCCCCGGCTCAAGATAAGATAAGTCATCAAAAACGTACACAAAGCATGGAACAATATGACATGACATAAATACGCCACCTATAAGGAGTAGTAAACAAAGAATAGTAAGCAATCGTAATGCAGCATAACAAAAATACTGCATCGGCCAAGTAAAGCCCTATCCTACCTACAGAAAAAGCCACTAGCCTTCTATCCTAATACGCGTCCTCCAGATCTTCCTATCTAGGGTCATGTCCTCAGTAAGCTGTAACTGCTCCATGTCCCGCCTAATCACCTCTCCAGTATTTCTTCGGCCTAACCCTGCCCTACCTGAAACCATCCAAGCAAGCATATCACACCTACGAACCAGAGCATCCGTTCCCCTCCTCATCGCATGTCCGAACCATCTCAAACGGACTTCCCGCATCTTGTCCTCCACCGAAGTCACACTAACTTTATCCCGAATAGTCTCAGTCCGAACCCTATCCCCCCTAGTAAGCCCACACATCCAGCGCAACATCTGCATTTTCGCCACCTTTAATTTTTGAATGTGAGAGTTCTTGACAGGCCAACACTCCGCTCCATACAACATGGTCGGACGGACTGCCACCCTATAAAATTTGTCTTTAAGCTTGGGTGGCACCTTTTTAACACACAACACCCCCGAGGCGAGCTTCCACTTCATCCATCCTACCCCGATCCGGTGAGAGACATCCTCGTCAATCTCACCATTCCCCCGAATCATAGCCCCTAGATACTTGAAATTATCCCTCTTACACACCACTTGAGAATCCAACCTTACTACCACCTTCCTCGAGACATTAAACTTACATTTCAAATATTCGGTCTTGCTCCTACTTAACCTGAACCTTTTAGATTCAAGAGTTTGTCTCCATACCTCTAATTTATCATTCACACCCTCCCCGAGTCTCGTCAATCAAAACCACATCGTCTGCAAAAAACATACACCAGGGCACCTCGCTTGGATACGCCGTGTCAACCTATCCAGAACCAAAGCAAACAAAAATGGGCTAAGAGTAGATCTCTGATGCAACCCTGTCAAGACCGGAAAATGTTCTGAATCGCCTCCCGCAGTCCTCACCTGGGTCTTAACTCCATTATGCATGTCCTTGATTGCTCTGGTATACGCCACCGAGACCCCACTCACCTCCAAACATCTCCAAAGGACTTCCCAAGGAACTTTGTCATATGCCTTCTCCAAGTCGATAAACACCATATGCAGGTCCTTCTTCCTTTTTCTGTACTGTTCCACTAGTCTCCGCACTAGGTGAATTGCCTCCTTCGTCGAGCACCTAGGCATAAATCAAAACTGGTTCTCCGAAATAGATACAATCCTCCTCAACCTCTACTTTACCATTCTCTCCCAAATCTTCATCGTGTGGCTCAATAACTTAATACCCCTATAGTTGTTGCAACTCTGAATGTCACCCTTATTCTTATACAAAGGGATCATAGTACTCCATCTCCAGGCCTCAGGCATTTTCGCCGACTTGAAAATGTCGTTGAACAAATCCTTCAACCACCTCAAACCAACCTTGCCAGAAAACTTCCAAAAGTCCACGGGGATCTCATCAGGCCCCATCGCCCTGCCCCTTCGCATCCTGCGAACGACCTCTCTGACCTCCTCCACCTTAAAACGTCTACAATAACTAAAATCACGACACTCCTTTGAATGCTCCAGCTCACCCAACTCAATAACTCTCTCCCCTTCATCATTCAAAAGCTTATGAAAATACGACTGCCGCCTTTTCTTAATATGACCATCCTCCACCAAAATTCTACCATCCTCCCCCTAATGCACTTCACCTGGTCTAGGTTACGGCCCTTTCTCTCCCTAGCCTTAGCCAGTCTAAACAACCTTTTTCCCCTCTTTTCTCTTCTAACCCCACATACAAACTCTCAAACGTTGTCGTTTTAACTGCCGTAATGGCAAGCTGAGCCTCCTTCCTTGCTAGCTTGTACTCCTCCCTAAAAACCCGATTCTCTTCATCATCCTTACTCTCAACCAACTTTGCATACGCCCCCTTTTTAGTCTCCACTTTCTTCTTTACTTCATCATTCCACCACCAATCCCCCCTATGGTGCCCGGCCCGGTCCCTAGACACACCCAAAACCTCACTAGCAGTCTCCTTGATGCACCTAGCCGCCCTATCCTACCTACCATCTATGTATTCCCTACGCTCCCATACCCCCCATACCAGTCAAATTCTCCCCTATCTCCCGCGTATTCACCGATGTCAAGCCGCCCCACCTAATTTTCGATCGGCCCTCCTCACCCCTACTCTTCTTACTCTTCTTTATTCCCAAATCCATCACCAAAAGCCTATGCTGAGTCAAAAGATTCTTACTCGGAATAACCTTACAGTCCTTACACAACCCCCTATCCCCTTTCCTAAGAAGCAAAAAGTTAATTTTGGTCTTGGTTATCGTGCTTCGAAAGGTGATCAGGTGATCGTCCTTCTTTGGAAAGCTCAAATTCACCACCACCAGCCTAAAGGACCTCGCAAATTCCAACAGAGCAGCTCCCTCTTTATTTCTCTCCCCAAAACCAAAACCACCATGCACATCGCCAAAGCCTCCCGAAACGCCCCGATGTGTCCATTAAAATCCCCTGCTACAACAATCTTCTCAGAGTTAGGCACGCCTCTAACCACCTCATCCAAGTCCTCCCAAAATCGCAACTTCTCCTCCCCGCCCAAGCCCATCTGCGGCGCATCCACACTTCACACGTTCAGGGTAAACCCTTCAAAAACTAACTTAATAGACATCAGCCCATCACTAATCTTTTTCACCTCCACTACCCGCCCTCTAAGCTCTTCATCTACTAAGATACCAACTCCATTCCTACGCCTCTCACTTCTAGAGTACCAAAGCTTATAACTATCCACATCCCTAACCTTAGACCCTACCCACTTAGTCTCCTGGACACACGCCATATTGATCCTCCTCTTTCTAAGAATCTTTACCAGCTCTATAGACTTTCCCTGGAGAGTCCCTATATTCCAAGACCCAACCCTCAACCTATTAACTCTAGCGACACGCCCTCCTCTACCGCCCTTAACGCCAGACCTAGCCCCTACTCCCCTAACTGCCCTACTCTCGTCCCCCACCCCCAACACCGCCCCTCGCCCCGACCCCAGCGCCTTCGGACATGACCCTATTCTACCATCAACAACCACAACCACTACACCAAGAAAATAACAACCGCGATAGTAATTACAACAACAGGGAATACAAAGAAATGACAGGAAAAACAACGCACACACGACGTAGATGTAATGAACAAGCAACAGTCAATCGCACAAATTAGAAGCGTTCATGAGATGAAATAATCAGGAAAAGTAGACGAGCAGGATAATGTACAGAAATTAAGTCGTCAAAAGTAGCTAAAGTACAAAACACCAGAAGGAAAACACAAAGCAACAACAGGAAAAAAGGCACACGCAAAGCAGATGGGATAACCAAGAAAAAGTCATTCCCACAGATTACAAATTCAAGAAATGAAATAAGCAGTACAGGTAGAAGGACAAAAACAATACAACATAAATAAACGAAGTAACTAAAAAAAATCAGTGGTTTAGATGTCACCGGTATAGTCCCGTGTGTTGTTGGTTAGGTTTCCGGTAAAGGGGTCACCGGAACAAGCCCGCCAGTGCATCACCAGAGTGACCTTGCCGGAACTGGGTGCTGGCTCGTCTGCTTACCAACCTGCTCTGCCAATGCTGCCACTCTTACCCTTCTTCGGAAACGAGTCGAGCCGGAGGAACCCTAAGGTCGCCGACGATAGCCGTGTCTAGAAGGCAGAAAGGAGAGAGAAGAAAGCAGAGACGGGGATGGGAGATCTGGGGGGAGAGAGGATCGTGGAAGAGAGAGACCTTACCTGTTACCGGCGTAGCTACGTCGTCGCCGGAGACAGCGCCGACCATTAGAGGTTAGTGACATAGGGGTAGGGGTGGCTGGGGTCAGTGAACGTTATGATAGAGAGAGAGAGTGAATTTTAATATTCTATATTATATGAGTGATATATGTTTAAATGAATGACATAAACAACAAATCCTCTTTTACTTTAACAAACTTAAGTTGGAAGTTTTTATTTCAAACTAAATAAGATGTAGTAAGATTTTTTTTAAACACACACGGCATAATCATCGGAAGGCACGCGCAAAAAAATTAAAGCTAAATAAGATAGAAAGTTTTATTTTTAAAATACACACGATATAATCGTGAAAATGCACACACACACAAAAATTAAGCTAAATAAGATGAAAGTTTTATTTTTAAGAATAAATATATATATATATAAAAGTTAAATAAGATGGAGGGTAGTTTGGTAATCAGTTAATTTATTCTTAGAAATTATACCATGCATATTACTTTGAATACAACAAACCAAACACTCGATAAAAATAATCCCGGCATAACTACATTTCCAACCAAACGACCCTAAGTGCTTAATCTAATCCCTTAATTACATGCATGATGCATGCACAAACTTGCCAGCATTTTTATTACCACAACCGGTGTTGAGCTTAGACAACCTCAATTCTGAACACTGAATACACAACATAGTTTACCATATTCTCAGGAAAGTTGGAGGATAGATTCTCCAGCAGGACAGAAAACAATTTCCGAACTAGTCCGTCAGAAATCAATTTCTCTGACACATCTACAATTGAAGCATCTTGAGATCTTTAATAACATGGCTAGTTTACGATAGTGTCTCTATTAAATGATGTTTATATTTTAATTTGAAGAAAAAGTAATTAATGCAAAGTGTAAAATATGGAGAAAAAAAAATTGTCTCTTCTTAATTAATGAAAAAGGACAAGCAAAATGGAAAATCAAATTAGAAAATTTGAGACGAATAATTTGGAACGGAGGGAGTATGAGTTAGCTTACGCACAACTGTCTAATCTTAATAAATATCTGTTATTTCTCACCAACAATACGAGTCGGCTTACTGTCTAATCCTAGTATGTATCTGTTAGCTCCCAACTACAATACGAGTCAGCTTGGAGAATAAATTGATGTATAAAATATTATGTCTGTAATAAGTAAAAATGTTCATTTGGAAATAAGTCATAACTGATAAGTAAAGTAAATGAAAGGCGTATTTTTATACCCAAAGTTAAGAAAGATGTATTTTTATACCCAAAATTAAGAAAGATATGAAATTTTATCTTTATTAAAATTTGAATTTGAAACTCATTATTGACTATTTTTATTTTTTTTTGGTAAACAGGTAACTTTCCATTCAACCAAAAAGCTTTACAAATCGGCTGGATATTTTTGAATCAGTTCCAGCTCTCATTACATCTGTTTTTTAATCTTTAATATTAATGACATTAATATTACTATTGTGTGCATATTGAAATCAACTTTTATGATCTTGCATCTTTAATATTAATGACATTTGATATGCTATTTAATATGTATTTATTAAAAAAATTAATAATATTTAATATGATATATTTGGTATATGTGAAAGAATATCTAAATATTCAACATAATACCGATGTGTATAATTATGTACGTAACTTATATATATTATTATTATTTTGACACTAACAAATATATATATATATATATATATATATATATATATATATATATATATATAACCTAATATTAGAACAGAACTAATTATTTAGATTTTGATACTTTGACTATTCTATTTTAGTTGAAAAAACTATTCTTTTTACAAAGGAAATTACTTGTACATTATTTTGAACGAATTTATTAAGATGTTGGTGTAATATAATTAAGATATTCTTTAAAAATTTGAAGGGGAGTGTTAAAGTAACTGGTAAAGTTATTTTACTTTTATGGTTAGACCTTTTCTAAGACACTGTGCATAGCGAAAACTTTAATACACTGAACTGTTATTTTTTTATTCTTTAAAAAATCAATGTGTAATTTCTATTATATGAATATATATATATATATATATATATATATATAAGTCGAAATCAATCAAATTATTATTACTAATTTGTCGTATTGGTAAGTATCTCAATTTAGGGAAATTTCCTTCCTTTTTGTACTGTCAATAATGGACTTGTCATTTCAAGTTTGTTGCAAATTTGGAAGAAAATGCCAAATATTGGAGAAACTTCCTGATGTCATAATTGGAGTTTCATCTAATCCGGAATAAGAAGTTTCACGTTCATGTTGGCGCAATCATCGAACTTTTTTTATCATGAGTCGACCCATACCTCAGACCTAAGATCGAGCACCAAAGTTGCTCATTAACGTACCAAAAAGAAGAATGCGAGAAGTTCATATTCTCCAGATTCTACTATAAATCAGGTAGCGAGGATGAAAAAAAAAAAAGTATAAGCTACCTCGTTCGTATATAAATTTCATGTAGTTCTTAATTTTTATGTATTAGTCGTTTAAGAAATGAGTTTACAACAGTTATAATATATTTAGGACTCGTTTGATATGAGGAATAAGGAATAACTAATTCCAAGATTAATTTTAGGATGAACTTATCACATATTTAATTTGGGATGAAATCGCGAGATAACTTATTCCCGAATTAACTATCCTAGGACTGTAGCATTATTTTTATTCAATATTAACAGTAGAATAACAATCTCAGAATAACTTGTTAGCCAACCAAACGAGCCCTTAAAAGATTCTACAAATAAGATTTGAAAAAGACAGAATGTATGTAGATTTTATCTCTATCTGTGTAAGGTAGAAATAATGTTTTCGATAGACAGTTGACTCAAAAAAAAAAGTTTAATAAATAAATATTATTTGATATTTACTTTTTTCGACTCAGATCCAAATCAAACTTTTTCTTATTCGAATGGTAAGGTGGATCACGTTAGGAACGATGAATCTTTTTATGATAAATATAAATTCATTTGGTGATGATGATGTGATGCAAAAGCAACAAATTGGCTCCTACTATATGGAAATATTTGTTTTGGAAGATAGTTGGATAATTAAAACCTCACAACTGTACATAAAATTTCATTTTTTATTTTATAATTTTATAATTAGAGATGATGGGACAAGAACTTGTCAAGGAGTTATTTGGAATTTTGCAGAAAATAATGTGATCATTCTTTTTAATATAAAATAAAATATATCATATTCAATTAACAAATTGGTGGTCCAATAATTTCATCATTTCACGTTTTCTTTTTGTTCATTTTATTTTATATTTTGGTTTGATTTGGTTTATCATTTATGTAACAAAGTCAAAGGATAGTGCAAGCATCATGTTTTCTAAATAATAGAATATATTTAATATATATTGTATGTATAACTTGAAACGTATTAGCCGTTGGGTGAGTGATTTTCTATATGAGAGATTAGGGTTCGGTTCGCCCCAGCAGCAACCTTTTCAATCAAAGCTCATCGCATCAAACTTGTTTACTGCAATTTACACATTTTTCATTTGTTTTGCAAGTTATTGCACATGAGCAAGTTTAATTTACTCAGTGCGCGCTCCCAAGAAATAGTGACTGTGAATTTTCTTGGAGATTAAAAAAAAAAACTTAGAAACATGTTGAAGATTCATACTATTAATTAACTTCAATAAGTTACCTACATATGAATTAAGTTCCATAAATATGTTACATACACAATATCCTAATTATCAACTTGAATTATCTATAATATTAATCATTGACAATTTTAAATGGCTACGAAGCAAACGTTACTGTTTGCAACATAATTTAAATTCATGGAAAATAAATTTTAACCACAAACAAAAATATGAAGAAACAAGAATTTTTTATTAATAAACGATTGTGGTTACAAATTTGTTCCTCCCTGATTTCTCTCTCTTGATTTTCTCCGTAATTCGAGGGTCGTTAGTGGCTTATTCTCAAACATAGGATGATCTCTTTATAAATATCCCATGATTTTGTGGGATATTAGAGATCCCGAAATACCCATCAGCTTATGGGATATTCAAGATGCTTGTTTCAGGGAACATGTTACCTGTAAATAGGCGAGATTTAGGTAAAGTAGCCTTCTAGAACTTTAACAGAATTTAGATTCTTATTGAAGAGTCCACAAATTTTAGATGTCTACAAATGCCCCTACTTCAAGGCTTGTCGAAGTGTAGATTTGATGACGAGTCTTGAAGTACCAATAGAGCTTCCATCTTTATGCGGTGGCTACAGATTTGCAGATCTGATTTATGAGAGAAGAGATGAAGGGAAAATTTGGTCCAACTGGGCGTGTCAATTTGTTTGCAACATAATCTAAATTCACGAAAAATAAATTTTAACCGCAAACAAAAATATGAAGAAAAAAGAATTTTTGTATTGATAAACGATTGTGGTTACAAATCTATTCCTCCCTTGATTATTCTCTCTTGATTTTATCCGTAATTCGAGGGCCGTTAGTGGTTTATTCTCAAACATAGGGTGATCTCTTTATGAATATTCCATGATTTTGTGGGATATTGGAGATCCCAATCTTTTTACGAATACCCATCAGCTTATAGGATATTCAAGATGCATGTTTCAGGGAACATGTTACCCTTTAAATAGGCGAGATTTAGGGTAAAATAGCCTTCTAAAACTCTAACAGAATTTGAATTCTTATTGAAGAATCCACAAATTTAAGATGCCTACAGTTACGTAAAGCTTTCATTACATATGTTGATTTGAAATGTATTTTATGTAGCATAATATAATCGTCACCAACCATAAACGTACACTATATGGCTAAGGTAATAATAATATGTTGTTGATATTTAGCAATAATATTATATTATATGGTGTTTACTTGTTCTAGTTTCTAAATTCTAACCCCATTTGAAATGTTGTTATTCCATACGACTGAAAATCATTAATTAAACAACATCAATTACATTTGGTCTTAATGAATTCCAATATATGTGGATGGGTGGTCTCATTAATTTGGTGAGACAATTCTTTCCTCGTGGATATTGAACTTTATATTAAATTGTCCATGCATCAGATCGATGTCCAGCCCTCGATGTGAGGGTGTGTATGAAGAGTATTGAGTGGTTGAGTTAGGCCGATATTGGACGTCATATTAAATTGTTCATGCACCAGATGTCCAGTCCTCGATGTAAGGGTGTGTATGAAGAGTATTGATAAGGGGTTGAGTTATAGGTCGATATTGAACGCCATATTAAATTATTCATGCACCACCAGATGTCTAGCACTCGATGTGAGAGGGTGTATGAAGAGTATCGATGAGTGATTGGGTTAGGCTGATATTGGATGCCATATTAAATTGTTCGTGCACCAAATGTTCAGAACTTGGTGTGAGGGTGTGTATGAATAGTTTCACATTGATCTTTTAAGGGATATAAGAATAGTCTTTTTAATTTGGATTATTGGACAGTTCTTACTGAACTAACTATTGAGTTGAGTTACATACCAAATTCATTTCTTTACCCTTTTTTCTTCTCTATGATAGTAATATGGAAATTAATATTACTTGTCTAGCTAAAATAGAGGAGTGACTATTTCTGCATGGACCTCTTGGCTATAATCTAGCTATTCCAAGTTTCCAACCTAGCATATTGTGGTCACACAATTTCTACCTTGATCATTTGTAAGAATTCAAATTCATTAAACTATTTAACTTTTAAACTTCGATATAGTGCTTTTCATAAATTAACTTTTTAAAGTTATAATAAAATTTTATACTTCGGGACTGGCTCACTGGTTTGGAGGGTGGTAGCCCACCACAGCTACCTGGGATCGATTCCCCCCTCAATGTATTTGAGCCATGAGCCTGTCGCACGGGGTTTACCTAATGCAATTTACATCTCCTGTGTGGTTTGCAGGCTACTGCACAGTGAGGGGTTTACCCAATGCGCACCATTGGTAGCGATTGCGGGTTTTCCTGGGGTTCCCAAAAAAAAAATAAAAAAATATTATACTTCATGCCTGATCAAATACCGTTATATAAAGGGACTCGACGATAACTAACTTCTTGTTCTGGAATAATTAATTTCGGGATTAGTTATCCCACCATATATATGAGATAACTTGTCCCTTCACTAAGCATAAATGGTGGGATGAATAATCCCTTGACTAACTAATACTTCCAACTAAACATGGGACAAAATAATCCTACATTTTATTCCGAAACTATTATAACTTAAACCTCACACCAGAAGACCCCTATAGACTTGTAGTTGAAGCATGTGAATGACTAAAAAAAAGGGCAGCTCAGTGCACTAAAGCTCCCCCATGGGCAGGGTCCGGGGAAGGGCCCCACCACAAGGGTGTATTGTACGCAGTCTTACCTTGTAGTTGAATTGTTGAAGCATGTGAATGACTAAAAAAAGGGCAGCCCAGTGCACTAAAACTCTCCCATGGGCAAGGTTCGGGGAAGGGTCCCACTACAAGGGTGTATCGTACGCAGTCTTACCATGTATTTCTGCCAGAGGCTATTTCCAAGGTTGAACTGGTGACCTCCTGGTCATATGACAGCAACTTTACCGGTTACTCTGTGGCTGCCCTTCAACCATGTCAATGACTATTGGGCTTAATAATGTTCATAATCTCTATTCTTTATGGGCTGCTGGCTTCTCTAATGTCAATAAAATTGGCCTAATACTTTTTTCTAAATGGGCCAAATGTTATAACCATTTGGTCCTTGATTTAGTTACAGTAATGAAATACCAAATAGGTCTCAAGGTTGAGCTACAATAGAGTGGATAAATTAAGGAGTTAAATTCACAAATAATTAACCATTTTTTAGTCTTTGGAATTGAAAAATAACTATTATCATGACATTAAAATATTCTACAAGTTAAATTTGAGAACATAGTCATTGGTTATAGAGTTTCCTCAAAGAAATTTGAAACTTTATCGTTGTGACTATCTTTCAAAAATAAGATCGAAAAGCGTCTAATGAATGTTATTTCTACTAAATCAACACCACAACTAGATTCATTTGCACATTTCAAAGAGCCCTTATGGCAATAGATTAGGAGGCCCTATAATATAACGTGCTAAGTCTACCACTTCAGAACAATTTCAATTTCAGTCATTTTTGCTTGAACTTCAGTCATATGTGGTTGAGTTCAGTCGTCATTACATGAATTTCAGTGATATGTGGTTGAGTTCAGTCGTCATTGCATGAACTTCAGTGATATATGGTTGAGTTCAGTCGTCATTGCATGAACTTCAGACATATGTGGTTGAGTTCAGTCGTCATTGCATGAACTTCAGTCATATGTGGCTGAGTTCAGTCGTCATTGCATGAACTTCAGTCATATGTGGTTGAGTTCAGTTGTCATTGCATGAACTTCAGTCATATGTGATTGAGTTCAGTCATCATTGCATGAACTTCAATCATTTATCACTTCAAACACCGCATCTCTGCAGTTATTTCGATGTGAACACAAATTAAATAACAACGTAATAGATTGTCCATACAAAAATCTACGAGGTGTTTGCTTCTTTAGCTTCTCTCTTTCTTTCAAGATTACTCGAAATCTCAAACTCACTCAAATTACCCCCGCACGCGTTGGGGATCGTGTCAACCATTCCCGCGAATAGCATATAGTAACTACGAAAAAGGACAAAACGATCAAAATACAACAAAAGCTAAAAATTACAACTATGGTTGTTATACTCACCCATGAATCAAATTATTCAAAATTTATAAATTAAAAGTATATACATAAAAATCTAATTTTAACTGTGTGACATATTATTTTTCACGTCAAACGATTAATTGCATGTGTTTTATTAATGAAATGAATACTTTTCAACTTTTGTGTCTGATAGGAACGTAATTGTATGAAGTAATTGTGTTCAATGAGAACAATGCTAAATTTAAGTGTCTAAATGAAATTTTTGAACAAATTTAAGAGATTGTATATATGTTTGCCCTTCTTTTTACTTTCTTAAATTTCGTGTCAAATCAAAATGAGAAAAATAAATTTTCTGCATAAAGATACCCAAAGTTGACATTTCGAATCTATGAAACTGACAGAATCACTACCCTTTGCCCGAATCACGAAATATTGACCAAAGTCAAACTAATCTCGTTCAAGGCTACTCAAACTCACCCAAACCAGTCCCAAACGTTTCGGGGATCGTACCAACCATCTCCACGACTCACAAATAGCATATAGTAACTACAGGGAAAGAAAAAACGGTCAACATATAGCATAAACTAAAAATCACAACTATCATTATTACATTCACCCATGAATCATTGTTCAAAATTTATAAATCTAAAATATATACATAAAAATTGAATTTTAACTATGTAGCATATTATTTTTAATATATGACATATTATTTACACGTCAAATGACTAACAACACGCATTTTATTAATGAAATGAGTACTTTTCAACTTCTTGTGTCTGATTGTATGAAGTAATATTGTGTTCAATAAGAACAATGCTAAATTCAAGTGTCGAAATAAATTTTTTAAACAAATTTAAGAAATCGTATATATGTTTGCCCTATATGTGTCAAATTAAAATAAGAAAAATAAATTTTCTACATCTAAATTTTATGAGGAAGATATACCATTTCAAAGATTGAAATGACTAGTCCCTTCATTGGATCAGTCACCTCACTGTTTTTTTTCTTTCATTATTCTTGTTAGTATTGCACATACAACCAAACCATCTTCCTATCCCATCCTATCCTGTTAGTGTGAAGTAAAATAAAAATAATATTATAATTACTTTTATTTTTCCTTAAAGGTAAATATAAAACTCTTCAATATTTGACAAACCTCTTTATTGGAGTAAAGGTTTTAAATATCTATAAATAAATTTTCTTCTCATACCATAACACAATAACATCCACAATATAGTCATTTAAGAGTTTTGCTTAGGGGAGATTTTTTCTCTCATTAGTGTATGTATTTTTTTTTTAATATTAGGTTTTATAATAGGTAGACCAATTGGCCAAAACATATAATAATTTTATGTTTTTTAGTATTGTTTTTTTTTTTCATCTGATTTATTGTCCCATAGTTTGCAACTAGTAGCTTCCGCATAACGCCCTCTCAATTTCGAACTCAACACACCGCACCCCACTTTCACCAAAATGAAATAATTTTTATGGTCAAACACCACTAACTTTTATTTTTTTCATTAAAGTGAAATAATATTTCAAAAAAGGTGAAAAAAATTTCACGACCAAACGCCTACTTAATAGTAAAAAATGTAAAGGACGAATCTGTCAAATCAAAATACTAGCTCGCAAGACCCCATATTTTCTTTTTTTCTAGTAAACTATGATAGAATTTTAAATCCAAATTTGAATCCTTACTATTTAAATCTTGAATCTACCTATGCCGTGAAGAGATTATATAAACTCAAGAGATTACATTGCAATCTTTAATTTTTTTGAGTGAAAAATTCACCAACTTTTTTTTTTTTCTTTTTTGGTGAAACACAAAAAGAGTTTCATTACCACATGAACTTCTCAAAATATGTCACTATTGCAAAGATATAGTTTCTTTTAATAGAAAAGGTACCAAATTTTAGCATTTCAAAAGCTACCTAATTCTTTGATTGCAAAATATAAGAAAACATTAGGTTTGTATATATCATTAATTTGTGAAATAGTCCACTTTGAAAGTAAAACGTTGTCTGCACAAAATTATAATTATTTTTTAGATTTTAAATTCAAAATCTTTAATTAAAAGAAATGAACATTTACCAACCACAACGTTGGATGGTACTCCATCCTTCCATTTTTATTTTTTTCATTTTTGACTTGACCAACCCTTAAAAATAATAAATAAAAAGATAAATTTATATTAAGAAATAAATGTAATATATAATAACAAGCATAAAATAGACAAAAAATAATAAATTATATCTTGATTTTTTAAACTAAACAAATAAAGCTGAGTAACTATTTTTCTTAATAAGAAAAATAACATAAACATACATCTTAAATTATCATATTTACACAAATACTACCCTTACAAAGTAATTACAAAAACTTCAACTAACTATGTATCTTCGTTGGATATATCCTGAGCTAATTACGTATCTCGACAGATTCAAAATTAGGGGTGTGCATCGGTCGGTTCGGTTCGATTTTATGTGTTATTGGTTCGGTTTATCGATTTTTGATTTTTAAATATGTAAAACCAATAACTAACCAATAAGATATTTTCTTATCGATTTCTGTTTATTGATTTTTGGTCCTTAACGGTTCGGTTTTCGGTTTAACCAATAAGAAAATACTTATAGAATAGAAATAGTAACAACTAACATAAAAAAAAAAAAGAAATCTTAGTTACCGCCAAAATCCTACGCAATGCATTTTAGTTTACTAGAATCTTCAAACTTGAACTGAATGCTAGTTCGGAAAAAAAATTAAATCCTAATTACTATAAATGCTTCAAGCTTTTCAATGTGATAATAATCGAGTTTTATATTGTACCTTTGTTGCCTGAATAGGTTAACTAATACTTTGTGAATCACTGAATTGTGAATAACTAGTGCATATAATATATATATATATATATAGAGAGAGAGAGAGAGAGAGAAATTTATATATATAACATAAATAGGGATATAAAACAATAATTTAGAGTATCATTATTGGGTTATCGGTTTAACCGATAACCCAGTAAGCTAAATCGAAACTGAACTGTTTACCCAATAAATTTTTTTATAAAACCAATAAGAAACCGTTAGCCCAATAACCCATAACATTTTTATCGGCTCGGTTTATCGGTTGGTTCGATTTTTGCACACCCCTATTCAAAATCAAAAAATGGATCGGGAGCTAATTATGTATCTTTACAAAGAAAAAACATATCTTCGTTGGATGTATCAGGAGCTAATTATGTATCTTGACAGACCCAAAATCAAAATTTCAGTAATTATATAAAATGTAGAAATTTTTCATAATTAAACTCCAAACTGTCGAAATTTATATTGTTTTTTTTTTTAATATACTGGACAAGTAATGATAGACGGTGGGAGTAACAAAATCCAACTATAAATAGTGTTACATCTCTAGTAATTCAAACAAACTAAACCCATAGAGAAAAAAAAATTGTTTAATTTTGCAATGGAACCAAATATTGCCATATCAATGACCATGTACTTGATAATCAGCAATATTTTCCAGTATTCTTTTGCTTCTGAAGCTCCTGGTAATTCATTTGTGTTGTTTTTAATTTTTATAATTCTTATATTATTTCCTCTCTCATATTTTCTTACTACTCTGTTAAAAAAAGATGTTTTTCTAGGTTTTAAAATAATTTATTTAATTAAACATATTCATTTTATTTTTATAAAGACCTTCTAGTTACGTATGAATATGTAATCTGTCTAAGATATCATGAGTTTCAAAAAAAATTCTAGATGGTGTTAAGGGTGTCAAACGGGCCGGGCTGACCCGGCCCGGCCCGGCCCGACCCGGCCCATAACACCAAACCGGACCGGTTTGACCCGGCCCGGAAAGCCCTAGGGCTTTAGGGTACCGGGTACCGGTCCGGTTTTTTTTAAAATTTGGGCCCGGTTAACCCGGCCCGGACCAACCCGGTCCAGGCCCGCCGGTTAACCGGCCCAGCCCCGCCCGGCAACAGAAAAAAAAGTGTATATTTAATGTATATTTCATGTATATTTAATGTATATTTAATGTATATGTTTATATATCTTCTATAGAAGTGTATATTTAATGTATACATGTGTATATTTTTTATTTAAACTAGTACATATATATTGAATGTTGCATATATATGTGTATATGTTTTATAAATTAGTATATAAGTATATCTATACATATTGTAATGTATATATAATGTAGTAAAGTATTACATATACGTAGAATAGAGTGTATATATGTGAATGGATCTTCAATTGACGTGTATGTTTAACGTATACATGTATATATATTTTATTTAAACTAGTAAATATATATTGAATGGTGCATATATATGTGTATATGTTTTATAAATTAGTATATAAGTATATCTATACATATTGTAATGTATATATAATGTAGTAAAGTATTACATATACATAGAATAGAGTGTATATATGTGAATGGATCTTCTATTGACGTGTATGTTTAACGTATACATGTATATATATTTTATTTAAACTAGTAAATATATATTGAATGGTGCATATATATGTGTATATGTTTTATAAATTAGTATATAAGTATATCTATACATATTGTAATGTATATATAATGTAGTAAAGTATTACATATACATAGAATAGAGTGTATATATGTGAATCGATCTTCTATAGACGTGTATGTTTAACGTATACATGTATAGAGCAGAAATAAGAAACCAAGGAATGGAACCATAGCCCAACGACGACCTCAAACTTGAAGAATTATGACTTCATGGGTATATATAGTGTATATCTAGTGTATATATAGTGTATATGAAGTGTATATAGTGTATATCGAGTGTATATATAGTGTATCTTTGATGTTTTATTTAATTTTTTGACGGATTTGACCGGGTTTTAACCGGGTTTGACCCGGTTTTAGCGGGTTGGGTTAAGTGGGCCGGTTCCGGGTGGGTTTTAAAATTTTTACTGTGCGGCCCGGCCCGGCCCGGACCGGTTAAGGCCAAAACCAGCCCGTAACCGGCCCGGAACCCGACAAAATTGAGAGGGCCGGTTCCGGGTTGAACCGGCCCGGCCCGTTAGACAGGTTTAGATGGTGTTAAGTTGATGTGGTAGTACATCATTTTCCCTATAAAAATTAAGGGTATTTTGGTCCTTTAACAAAATGAATAGCTTGTCGTCACTCAAAACAATCAAATATATTAATTATTTTATTATCAATTTTATATTTTTTTTTTCTAAACATGTGAGATGTATATACCAAGCCAATATATGTATGTCTATGTGTTTGAATTTATAGTTTATGCTACTTAGTCATGATTAATTAATATATATTTTATTAAATTTAATTACTTAACCATGATAAAGAACGTCAGTTTCGTGTATACACCGAATACGTGTAAATTTTTACCGATCATTTATTTACTTTCTCCGTTTCAAAAAGAATGATCTACCTTTCTTTTTAGTTTGTCTCAAGAAAATGCCCCCTTCCTTTTTTGACAATGCTCTAATTTCAGTTTTCCACATGACACGTTTAAAACCGTAAGATTAAAGAATATTTTGATCCAATTGATGTAACTTTAATTTAAGACCACAAGATTCAAAATCTTCTACATTTTTTAAAATTTCGTGCCAAAGAAAAATAGGTCACTCTCCCTGAATCGGAGGGAGTATAAAATTAAATTAGTTTCTACAATTAAAAGTGCTTATCAATATCGTATTAGCTATTTACAATCACCTAATTCATTATTAATTATTATCTTCGTTGGATGTATCGGGAGCTGATTATATATCCCGATAGATTTAAAATCGGAAAAAATGTATCGGAAGCTAATTATATATGTATCTTTACTAAGAAAAAAAATATATATTCGTTGGATGTATTATGTATCTCAACAGTTCTAAAATTGAAAAAATATATCGAGAGCTAATCATGTGTCTTTACAAAGAAAAAAAAATATATCTTCGTTGGATGTATCAGGACCTGATTATGTATCTCGATATACCTAAAATCAACATTTTCAGTAATTATACAAAATATCAAAATTTTCTATAACTAAACTCCAAACTGTTGGAATCAGTGGTGGAGCCACATTGAATTCAGGGGGTTCATCCAAGCCCCTTCGTCGGAAAAATTGTACTATTTTTATATGATTAGAAATATTTTTATGCATATATAATAATAGATGTTGAACCCCCTTCGACTAGTTCGCATATTTACTTCTGGCTCGGCCGCTGATGGGAATTTATGTTGTTTTGATTTTCTTCTGACCTTTATGTGCAGTTCATGAAGACTCAAAAGCTGTAAATCCAAATGATTACTTTGGTTCAGGTATCAATACAAGTGATTTGCCACAGCCTGGCGTTGGCGTAAGTTTAAATATAATTGATGCAAATAAAATCCCAGCACTTAAATCTAGTAGCATGTCTATAGTGCGTGGTGATTTTGATCCATTAGGTGGTGTACCAATTCATATACATCCTCACTCAAATGAACTTGTTGTTGGTTTAAAAGGCAGTATTCATGTTGGTTTTCTTGTTCCATGTTCATTGGAACAACCTACTTGTAAGAGCCAACATGTTACAAAAATCTTGAATCCTGGCGATGTGTTTATAATTCCAGAGGGACGTATTCATTATCTCCAGAACATGGATCGTAATGCTAGTGCAACTGCATTCACTATTTTCAGCAACATAGATTTCTTCATACCTCCACTTATAGGTAGAACAATCTTTGCTGCTGATCCACCTGTTGATGATCGGATCATTGAAAATAGTTTCAGATTGGATAAGACCGCGATTGAAGATGTTAAAATGAAATTTAACTAGCTAATGTGTATCGCCATTGTCCTTTCTGATCATCATAATTACTCTCTTGAAATAAAGAGCTCATGTACTATGATTGTATGTAATTTGCAAATTCTCAAAAATACAGCATGCATGCAGAAATAATAAAAGTTCAGTGCTATTTAATGGGAAACTCTATTTCATCTTGTCTCAAAATTTCATGATGTTAATTACTTGTTACATATGATGTACAATAATCTAATTTACTTAATTATATCATAAATATGATTATTTATGTGCGATTGTGCGTGTCTAATTCTTTTAATTCGTTCTATCCTTCACTGCATCTCTTATTTCAACATTCAAAATAAATAAATTAAGTAGTTCTTTTCTTTTTCATCAGTGTTTTTTATTCCATATGACTAATAAAATCAATGGTGTTCGAATCTGATAACGAATTAATTCCAATATAAACGGATACGTGGTCTCGTTCATATAGATCCAACAATTCTCACTTCTTGAGTTAGTTTTGAGGGTTGAATTATATTGAATATCTTTTTTTTTTTACATGGTATTGGAACAAAATACTTACCGTAAGCCCCATATTAAATTGTTCATGTACCATATGTCCAGCACTAAGGAGCCGTTTGGTGTGAGATACTAAGATAAGTTATTCCGGGATAAAATAATAGTTTCGAGATAAATTTTTTAATACATCGTTTGGTTTGGCAATACTTGGGATAACTTATCCCGGGATTAATAATAGTCCCAGGATAAGTTATACCACACATTTGGTGGTATAAGTTATCCCACCTTAATTTATCCCGGGATAAATTATAAAATGACAAAAATATCCTAAATCCATTACAAACACATTTCTCCAATCTTTTTCATCATCTTTAATTATTACTTTTGAAATTGAAAAAAGATTATTGATATCTACTTGATTATCTAAAACGTGTTATTTATGACAAATTAAAAAGACTAAAATATCTTATTTTGGAACGAAGGAAATATATGACTAAGAAAAAAAATAGCCTCTTATTAATTAAACTTTGCATTTTTTTTTTTCATTCCATTGCTTGTGAATTTTATAAACTTATACGCTATTGTCTTATATAAAAGATCAAAATGCAAAATTAACAAATTAAAAAATAAAATATGTTAGATTCATACATAATAAGGATCAAAATTAGGTACTATAATTTTTTATATATTCAACAAAATGTAGGTACTATAATTTTTTAAGCATAGAAAAATGGAATTCAACATCAATTTTTTCCTTCCAAGTGTTATTTTTGTGAATTGATAACACAAAAAGTTCTTACTACACAATGAAAAGATTAACTAAAGTAAGTAGATTTTATAATAATAATTACCATTCACTAGTAATCTATAAAATATTTTAACTACAAAGGTGTTGCCTAGTTTTAATACACATTATCGTTTCACAATCGACTCTATTGTTCAATTACATATTTTAAATTAAATAATTTTTTAATAACTTGAAAATTGATATTGTATATATCAATTAAAATGAATTTTAATATTCTATATTATATGAGTAATATGTGTTTAAATGAAGTGACATAAACAACAAATCTTCTTTTACTTTAACAAACTTAAGTTAGGAAGTTTTTAATTCAAACTAAATGAGATGTAGTAAGTATTTTTTTTTAAACCCACACGGTATAATTATGGGAAGGCACATGCAAAAAAATTAAAGCTAAATAAGATGAAAGTTCTATTTTTAAATACACATGATATAAACATGAAAATGCACACACAAAAAAAATTAAGCTAAATAAGATGGAAGTTTTATTTTTAAGAATAAATATTTAAAGTTTGAAAACAAATATATATAAACAAAAATGAAGTTAAATAAGATAGGTGTATTTTGGTAATCAAATACTTTATTTTTAGAAATTATATCATGCATATTAATTTGAAAATAACAAATCAAACACTCAATAAAAAATAATTCCACCGGCCACATTGATAAATGAATGGTCTCTTTAATATACGGATTGGACAATCCTCACTCTATATACGAGCATGTAAAATTACATCAGTCAGTGAGTCACATAATATAGTTTTTCCCAAGTCTTTATTAGTACGTAGCAATGACCAATACTATGAATATATTTGGATGATTTTTTAAAGTAGTTTAAATTAGTACTCCCTCCGTTCCAAAATTTTTAATTTAATTTTCTATTTTATTTGTCTTTTTTTATTAATCAAGAAGAGACAATTTTTTTTTTCCATGTTTTACCCTTTGCATTAATTTTCAAATTAAAATGTAAACGGAGTACTATGATAAACTAGTCATGTTATTAATTATTTTTCTTAATTACTGTGTCATCTCAATTTGAGACGGATAATTTGGGACGGAGGAAGTATCCTCTAAAGAATACCAACATACAAGTGGCAACTAAAACTTGGTATTCAAAATATAAAAAAATAAATACCCAAAAAATTATAGAGGTTTAACATTTATTATATATACGTAACAAATAATTTTAAATTTATATATACAATATAATTTTGGCTCTAGTCTTGCTATTCCAACCTAACATTGTGGGATTTGTGTTTACATAACTACTTTGATTGCTTAGAATTCAAATTCATTAAACTATTCAACTTTTAAAAGGTTGATATAGTGCCTTTTACCATATTAACTTTTTATCATTGATTCGAGATTTTCTTCACTATCATTACTAGAATGTCTAAGTCAAGTTAAAATTTTAAACTCCATACCTGATCAAATATCGTTATATAAAGTGAATCGACGATAAATAATTGTTTGTTAAAGGAAATTCTCATTTTCTATGTTTTTATTAAATTGTGGTTCCTAAAATTCCAAAATATTCTGAAGTATTTTCTTTTCTCATAATCATAGATCATTCTTTCGCAATACTTGAATCGGGTGTCTTTCGAAAACAACATATCTATCTCCCCGTGGTAGTCGTACGATTTGCGTATACACACTCTCCCCATACTCCACTTGTGGGATTCCATTGGGTATGTTGTTGTTGTTGCATAGATCATTCTTCTGCAACACTTGTACCGGGTGTCTTTCGAAGATAACGTATCCACCCTCACGAGGTAGAGGTTGCATACACACTACTTTCTCCATACTCCACTTATGATAGTCTACAGGATATGTTATTGTTGTTGTTGAAGCATAGATCATTCTTTTGACTATTGGGCTTAACAATGTTCATAGTCTCTATTCTTTATGGGCTGCTAGCCTTCTAATGTCAATGGATTTGGCCCAGTTATTTCTAGATGGGCCCAAGTGTTTGTATCCATTTGGGCCTTGATTTAGTTTCAAGTACTGAAACACCATAAAGGCCTCAAGGTTGGGCTACAAAAGAATATGGATCAATCGACGCATAAAATTCACAAATAACGACTTTGAAAAATAACCACTATCATGAAATTACAAATTTTATGAGCGAAACTCCAAAACTTTGTTCTTTGAAATTTGAAACTCTATTATCATGACTATCTTTTAAGATAAGGTCAAAAAGTATTCAATAAGCGCTATTTCTACTAAATCAACACCACAGTAGATTTGCTTTCGCGTTTCAAGGAGCCCTTTTGGCGGTAATTTGGGAGGTCTACACGATTCTAGGACCACCACACCATTTAAGTCACATCCGCAGTGTGTAAAAGTTTATTAGTTTATCGCTAAAGTTCAGTCATTTTTTCTTAAACTTCAGACGTAGGTTGCTCAAATTACTCATTTTTTGTCTGAATTTTAGCCATATATAACTTCAAACACCGTATGACTGAAGTTATTACAAAGTGAATACAAATTAAATAGAGACATAAAAATAAAATGCACATAAAAAAAATTATCTCTATTATTCCCATGGTATAAGATTGTCTTGAGCATGCAATGACCAACTGATCAATGGCTAATATGTGTTTGAGCACCAAGGGGGGTGATGGTGGAATAGTACACATTTCTCACCGTTAATCAAAAGTTTCGAGTCTGAGTTTGAAGAATAGATAAAGTCCTTTTAAATAGAAGAAATAATCGATTTCATAAAAATCATTGCGTATTTCTCAGTAAATTATCATATGAATCAGGTGACTAATGATATGTTCAATGGAACAACAGGAAGGAGAGGGGTGTAATGTGGGGTCCATAAAAGTTATCTATATCTATTTTTCGATTAAAAAATACTTCCTCCGTCCAGGGACGGATTTAGAAATTTCAATAAGGGGGTTCAGTAGTACATATACGGACTAGTCGAAAGGGGTTCAGCCGCTACTATTTATTCATTAAAAAAAAAAAATTACCATGTAAAAATAGTATAATTTTCCGACGAAGGAGGACCCCCTTGCTTCCATGTACATCCACCGCTGCCTCCGTCCCAAATTATGTGTCGCTATTTCCTTTTTGGTCTGTCCCCAAAAGAATGTCGTCTTTTCTTATTTGATAAGTTTTTAAAAATACAATTACAATTTTATCCTTAGTGGTTTTACTTGACTTTAAATGTTATTACTTCTTTTTTATTTGTTTTTCAATTAAAAGTGGTCCCACTTGATTTTAAATATTATTACTTCTTTTTTTAAGAAAGATAATTTTGTAACTTTAATAAAGTCAATACTTATTTCTTAAATGTCGTGTCCAATCAAATAATGACATATAATTTGAGACAGAGGGAGTATAAAAAATAGTGGTCCAAAGTGAAATAACTCTAATTGCCAATTTGCATTGAAAGATATGATGACAATCATAGTTAGAATCACTTTTTCAAATGCAATAATCCTTTAAAAGAATTTACCCTCGTGAACTAAACTTTTTTTCTAATTGTATATCTTATCTTAATTTATAAAGAAAAGAGCAAAAATGAACAAATTAAAGTGTTACTTATAAGAAACAAAACCCCAAAAGATTCTTGGAAAAATTGACAGATGGGATTTACCTTTACTTTTTAAAATCTAATCAAATACTACTACTCACTTTGTACGTTGAATGAATGAATTTTATTGGTAGCTTTATCTTTATTGAATATTTAAAAAGAAAAAAAAGAAATTAGTAAAACCTTTTTTTTTCGTTCGGTGTTCAAAATTTTTAGGACTCGACTAAGTTTGAATTCAAACATTGCATGGTCTGTTTTGGGGGTCGACGCTTCACACATGATTTTTCTATTGTCAAAAACTCGAACTCCAGACTTTTTATTATAAGGTGAAATGTCCTTGACCCATTTCACCACAACTCATGTTGGTTTATAAGAAAGACTTGGAAAAAGAAGAAGAACATCAGATTTCATTGATCAGCTTCGATAGGCGTATTGATTTTTTTACGAGAATAAATAAACTATATGTTGAGTGTCTCATCCTAATTCATGATTTATAGATGTTGAACTCCTATATTTAGTTGATCACGCATCAGATGTCTATTCTTGAGCGTGAAAGCGATGTTACGTTGTCTCACATCAGCTACAAATGAGAAATTTTGGTCTTTTTATATGAACTTAGACGATGCTTACACTTGAAGCACTTTTGAAATTAAGTTATATCCAAAAATTATTTCTTTATCAGTAAGATAGGAGAAGATGTCAAAGTTTAAGTTGAATTAAAATTTTGTTTTTTCACATATATTTTGAGAGAAATATGATTTTCACTCTTTTTTTAACATGTTGTTTTTTCTTTTATCTTTTTAATCTCAAAGTGGTTACTATTGTCAAAATTTTCTCCACCAATCACGTCTATTTTTCCCTTTTTACTTTTCTGATTAAAAGAAGTGACCAATTGAAATAGTTTAAAGTTATGCTCATCATTTGTAATAAATTTTTAACATTATATTATATTATATTATATTATACTTACTCCGTCTCAAATTATGTGTCATAATTTCTTTTTTAGATTGTTCCAAAATAAGTATCGTCTTTTCTTATTAGGTAATTTTTTAAAGACATAATTACTCTTTTACCCTTATTGGTCCCATTTAATTAAAAAAAAGATATTGACACATTTTTTGATAAAGAATAATTTGGTAAACTTTATCAATTATTTCTTTTTTTTAAACTTTGTACCCGATCAAATTGCGATATATAAAATGAGACGGAGAAAATATTATATTATATTATACTATTATTGTGTGTGTAAATGCTAATACAATCTTATGGAGGAAGACATAAGAAAAGCTCACGTCAAAAAAGTTTGTATCACTTGGAAGTCTTTTTTGACCAATCACCACACAACATAAAATTAGTTAGACAATCAAAATCATAATTCACATTGACAAAATTAATATAATATATAATCTTAAAGTCTAAATATAGCCTAACTCACATGATTTCTACACTTTAGGTGTACAAAATCATGCTTAGTTTACCAACAAAAGGACTTTTTTATTCACTCAGATTAAATTAATACTTGCTTTAGAATTTTAATTAATTTGGATTCTTATCTCGTAAAATTAATTGAAGGGAAAAATGGTTTGTTTATGCAAATGTCCCCTGTTTCTAAAAGTTATGTATCAATGTATAACTAACGAATTGCTCTTCCAGATAGAGTCGAATATTTGCACATATATTTCTCAATTATATAAATTACAAATAAAATATCAGACCAATCCATCACCAAACACCATGAGAAGTTATAAAATTTTAACCATTAAAGGATGTGGTGCAGCGGATGTGACTGCTCTTTCCTTAACTAAAGATTCCGGGTTCGCGCTTTGAGTATGGAAAAAACCTTGGTAGGGAGCGCTTTCTCCGAATGAGCCCTACGCGGCGCAAATTCGAATTAGTCAGGCTCCAATACGGGTATCGGACACCGAATGAAAACCAAAATATGTTCTAAAATTTTAGATCATGATTTCGTTTTCTTATACTCATAAGATATTCAGCTTGCTTAAGAGAGATTCTTAAACAATCGTCCCAATTATTTACTAAAAAATGGTCTCTAACTATTTTTTTTAAATAAATGCCGTTATCAAAATATTTTCTATTTTTAAAGCTCGAACTCAAAATATTGGTGTGGTAATACCAAAAGTTCTCTGCTTCACCTTCACAATTTCTTTTGATAATTGCCATCATTCCAATGCACCATCTTTTGACCTTCTAAATCTCCTACATTTTGGCCCCATTTCACTCATCAATCCGCCTTAATATGCTCAACTACAAGTCTACATCCCACAACAAACCCCCTCCCCCCACCCTACCCTAACCCACCCCACCCCACCCCACCAAAATCTTATTCAAATAAAGAATTCTACTTGTAATGTCACCCCCTTTTGGTGGAGTGAAGGGTGGACAAATTGATAAACCTTTTTTCAACTCACCTCTCAATTCATTTTTTACTTATCATATTTTGCTTCTTTAGAATCATATTTCCTGAGAAAAAAGTAAATAGAAAGGGTATACTATTGTCTAATCTTTACGAAGTTAATTAGAAGATTTTGATATGATAATAATAACAACTTATAGTATTTTTCATATAATTTTTAGATATATAAATTTAAATTATTGAATTAAAAAGAGTAAAACATCAAGTAACCTTTGAACTATGATTAAATTTGCTACGACACACTTTAACTTTATGAGAGTTCTATTAACCTCCGAATTAAATTTTAGTATATTTTTGTGTTAAAACTTTGGCTCGAACATATAAAACTTCAAATCCAGAATCCACCCTAAAAGAACATCTCTCTTGATTTTATTTTATTTTTTAAACTTAAAATAAAGTTAATTGAATAGTTGCTCAAATTATAAGACATGATTAGCGAGTGGGTTATTCCACATTTCCACTATCCAATTAATGGTCAATAAAAATTTCACAAGCCATAACAACTACCAAAGTACAATGCATTAATTTCTTTCATTAAGACTCCATTAGATTCTTCTTTAAATGCAACACACAATAAAACATGCAATGAAAAGCTTTACTCCATTAATTATGCTTATGTAATAGACAACAAGCCCAACGTGACCTTTTAAAGTCTATTTTTGATTTCTTATTTGTTCGATATTTTTATTAGAGTCTGACTAATTTTGAATTTATGTAGAAAATTATATATTCACAGTAAAAGTGCTCCTTGACAAATTAAAGATGATGCGTAGAGTTTAACTTGAAACTTCTGAATAAGAATAAGAAAATACTTACCACTCGATCACGATCATTTTCGATTGAAGCATATAACAATACTCACTCAATTCAATTTTACCCGTCACGTTTCTCTTTGTTTGACTATTCTTTGAAGCTATTCATATTTTACAATTAAATCTAGATGTTTGAAAATTGTAACATAAATATAATAAGTTACAATTCTTCTCATTATTATGATGATAAAATATATCTTAAAATGATGACCAAACTTCATATAGTCTAACTCACTTAAAATGAAACAATAAAAAAGAACGGAGAAATTAATTTTTATGCACTCTCTCCCGTTCAAAGTACTTATCACCTTTCTTTTCAAGCAATACTAGAACATTAACCACATTTTAAAATGCATATTTTTTATCATATTAACATGAGGAAAGTGATATTTTTGTGATATCTATGATTCTTATATAATTAGTTTATAGTATTACTTTGTAGATGTCTTGTTTTTTCTTTATTATATAGCAGTTTATCTGTCCTAAGTCGGGATCTATCAAAAATATCCTCTCTACTTTTTAGGAGGCAGGTAGTGGTATGACCCGCATATACTTTACCCCTCGATCCCACTTTATAGAAATACATCACATATGATTTTGTATATTAATTTGAGAAAAATTACAATTCATACTACTACTTTCTAGTATTTTCTCCGTCTCATTTTATATGTTGTCATTTTTATTTAATCTGTCTAAAAAAGAATGTCATTTTTCTTCATTTGATAACTATTTAATGATATTATTTTCATTTTATCCGTATTGGATGCCACTTAATAAAAAAGATAACTAAAAAGTAAATAATAAAGTAACTTTAAAAGCTCAATTTTGTAAACTATACAAAATCATCACTTACTCCCTCTGTTTAAAAAAAATGACCCCTTTTTTTTTTTGGTAATATTTTAATTTTAACTTTCTATATGACATGTTTAGGACTACAAGATTAAAGAACATTTTGATATATTTTGATACAACTTTAAATTAATACCATAAGTTTTTTTTTTTTTTCTTAAATTTTATGTCAAATCAAAATATATTATTTTTTTTTAAACAACAATAATATATCTTAAACTCCATGTCTGGCTAATAAGCAAAGCAAAAAATGGAACAGAAGGAATATTATTTATAAATTTTGAGAAAAGTAATTATCTACTCTCAATTTTCTACCACCATATATTTCCCTTTCAGCTCAATATATAACCAAGCTCAGTCTCATCAGTGTCACAGTCCCACACTTTATTTTCTTCCCTTCAAGTCCTTCAACAATGGCAACTTTCACATCCTCAATTTTCTTCTTTGTACTCTTATTCACCTCAGTTCTTTCACGAACATCTCTGTATAGTCCCTCAAGAACAACAAACCTCGACGTTTCTTTCTCCATTAAGAACGCCCTCAATGCTTTAATCCCAGTGGATTCTTCTCTGAAATCTGAAGAGAACAAAGTTTCTTCATCGTCATCATTTCTATCATTAAGTCTGCATCTTCATTCTCGAAGAGCAGTTGGTGGTAATTTACATGAAAGTTACAGCTCATTGATGCTTGCTCGACTTGAACGTGACTCAGTACGAGCTAAATCACTTCAAAAACGAGTAGATCTGACAGTACATGATATCAGAAGAGCGGATCTCAAGCCAGTTGAGACCCAATTCTTCCAAGCTGATCAAGAAATTGATGGACCAATAATCTCAGGGACAAGTCAAGGAAGTGGTGAGTACTTCTCACGTATTGGAATTGGTCATCCTGTAAAGCAAGTGTACGTGGTACTAGACACTGGTAGTGATGTTAGTTGGATACAATGTGCACCCTGTGCTGATTGTTACCAGCAAGCCGACCCAATCTTCGACCCAAATCTGTCAAAAACGTACTCATCTTTGTCATGTGAGACATCGCAGTGTAAGTCACTCGACGTCTCACAGTGTCGCAATGACACTTGCCTATACGAAGTGTCATATGGCGACGGCTCGTACACAGTGGGGGATTTTTGTACAGAGAGCATCACGTTCAGTGGTGCTTCTTCTGTTGAGAATGTAGCTATTGGTTGTGGACATAACAACGAAGGTTTGTTCGTTGGTGCTGCTGGTTTATTAGGCCTTGGTGGTGGTTCGTTATCGTTCCCTTCGCAGATAAAGACTTCTCATTTCTCGTATTGCTTAGTAGACCGTGATTCGGATTCTACTAGCACTCTGGAGTTCGGCGGGACCACCCCGCCGAATGCAGTGACAGCTTCGATCATACGCAATTCAAAGCTGGACACTTTTTACTATCTTGATTTGACTGGACTTAGTGTAGCAGGGAATGTGCTTCCGGTATCTCAGGAAGCATTTAAAGTGAGCGACAACGGCGACGGGGGTGTGATTATAGACTCCGGTACGGCGGTAACGAGGTTGCAAACGAGCGTGTACAACACGCTCCGAGATGAGTTCGTTAAGGGCACGAGGCATTTAAAGTCGACTAACGGCGTCGCGTTATTCGACACGTGTTATGATTTGAAAGCAATGAAAAGTGTTGAGGTGCCAACGGTATCTTTACATTTTTCTAACGGTAAAGAATTGCCGTTACCGGCTAAGAATTATCTGATACCTGTTGATAGTAACGGTACGTTTTGTTTTGCCTTCGCTCCAACATCGTCGTCGCTATCGATTATTGGTAATGTACAACAGCAAGGGACACGTGTCAGTTTCGATTTGAAAAATTCATTCATTGGATTCTCATCTAACCAATGCTAGTGGTAGTACTAATAGGTAAAATTTATTTATTTCCTGTTTTACCCCTTAGGTAGAAAGTAATTTTCAGTTTTAGACTGGTTGGGCCCACTTGGTATAACTGTAACGTGATAAAGTGGGTCATGGTTCAGTGTGTGTGTTATTATTGCAATTTCAGTGGAGTATTGTGTTTTTGTATAGTAAATTGTTGATAGTATGAGGGGTATTAATGGCAATCTATGGAAAAAGAACGAGAAGTTATGTTATGAATCTTTTTAAGTAAAGTTTATTCTTTTCAAATCTCACTTGATGAAAAAATGACGGGTATATCAGTTGTGGACTTCTTGTTGTATTATGAATGGCAAAATTAATTTATAAAAATATGATTTGATCAATTAAATTTTATTCGCTCATATTCAATTGAACCTGCTAATTTGACACTTTTACCAACAATTAGTTACGTGATTAGATTTGATTTGGTCCTAGGTGAAAAATTATAGTGCCATAGTGTCTGACACTCATTAAACATGATACTTTCTTCGTCCTATTTTATTCGTACCAAATTAGTATTGCACATTAATTAAGAAAAATAATTAATAACATTAATATTTTATCATAATATCCCTATTAAATGATGTTTTCATTTTAATTTGAAAAAAAAAATGATTAATACTAAGAATAAAAAAGGAAAAAAATTATCTTATCTTAATTAATGAAAAATAACAAGTAAAATAAGAAATCAAATTATAAAATTTAAGACGAGTAAAAGGAGACAGAGAGAGTACGTAATAGGTATATTTATATAAGAATGTACAAAAATTGGTATAGAATAAAAAAAAACGTTTGTGAAATCAAGAAGATAACTAAATGCTTTGATTTTTATTCATGTTAATATGTATTTGAACCTCTCAAACATTCACGACTTCTAAATATTGCGTCTTTATTGGATGTTGATTAAAGTTTGTAATCTCCTAACTTCATTTGGACGCGTGGCTCAATGTGGACATGGTGCTTTTGTCACTTGAGCTGAGGGTCAATCGAAAAGATTATACATTATTCTACTCATTTTACTTCGATAAAAGTAGATATGTTATTGCTTTTAGTCGGTGCTTATATCAAAAATTATCTCTCCATTTTTTTAAAAATTAGAATAAATTTGCGTACGCATCATTTTACTCAAATCTCACTTAAGGAATAACATTGAGTATGTTATTATTATTGTTGTGCATGTGAGGATTTTTCTCGTAGCTCATAAAATTAATGATTGTTGTGCATGCGAGACTTTTTTAATCTCTCATGTGAATGGAAAATGAAGAGAAAAATGGTGGAGGGGAGGAGACACCGATTTCAAAAGTGTACTCCCAAAATTGAAAAGGTCGCTAAGTCTCCCACATTGGTGGGACAAGGGAACTTTGGAGTGTTTATAATAATGAACACTCACTCCACATGATAAGTGAGACAAGAAAATAGAGATGCCTCGCCCCGTCGTCATCGCTCGCTCGGCTCGACTTTGAATTTGGATCGATCGATGAGATCTATCTTTTTGGACAAACTTTATTTGAATTTCGAAAAATACCAAAGGGAAAGCGCAAACGCAGTAAAATTGTTTTTCTTTTTCTGTAGTGTTTCGAACCTCCATTTATACATGCATGCAGAATTTTCAAACTTATGCAATACTTCATCGAACTGGTGCCACTGTTTCGTGAACTGGTACATTATTTCGTAAACTGGTATGCTTGTTCAGAAAAAGACATGTTCTTTGGATGAACGGACATGAATTTCCAGAAAACACACACCATTTAATTGAACCAATGCCACCTTTTCAAAGAGGCATGTTATGACTATATAAACCTGCTTTCATTCACAGGTTTAGATACGAAATTTACAGAATAAAAAAAATTCTTCCTGTCTTCAAAATTACTCTGTGTGATCAATCAATCTGTCCGTTCGAAGATATTCTAGTTGTTTGAGGTACCGCTACAATTGGTCTGTTTGACCATTTTATCCTGGGAGGAAAAATTTCACAACCTCGGGTACAGTGAGTGAAATTATTTCCTTAAGAAAACTTTGTAAATTCGAACGACTTGGTCATTTCTGTTTCATCTTGATTTCTGAAAATAAAATAGACTTCTAGGAAAGATCACTTTGATCTTGTGTTGAGGTATTTTTTGTACTTCATTGAGCTCTTATTTTAAACTTGAACTAGTTGAAGTTGTTGTTCTGCATATACAGATTTTGCGTACCCGTATAAGGAAATAACAATCTTAAGGAAATAATTTTCAAAATCTGTATAGCTAGTTTTTGGAGATCAAAATTTTAACTTTCTACTCCGCCTGAACTTAACTAGTGATTTGAAGTCATAAAAACTTCATCACGAGTTAAAGATCATTCGATTGACAATTGGAAGTCATAAAAACTTTATTGTCAACTGGAAACAAGAAGAAAAGCTTAAAGTTGCTTAACTTTATAAGTAGTATTCTGAAAATACTAATTATTATTGTCTTATGGTGACAGGAAAAATGACTAACGAAAGTCAAATACAACATGCGGCTACGAATGTGGGGGCAACTAGAATTGCTTCAACAAGTCGAGCAAATGCTCCGCAACCAATGACACTTGCGGAGAAGCCCAAAAAATTTGCGGGCATTGACTTTAAACGATGGCAGCAAAAGATGCTTTTTTACCTCACCACTCTAAGCCTTGAAAGTTTCACTAGTGAGGATGCTCCTAAGGTGCCCGAGGGAACCTCGGACAAAGAGCATCTCATGATTGTAGAAGCTTGAAAACACTTGGACTTCCTTTGCAGAAATTATATATTGAGTGGTCTCCAAGACGACCTCTACAATGTTTACAGTGGAACTAAGACATCGAAGGAATTATGGGAGGCACTGGAACGAAAATACAAGACAAAGGATACGAAAATTAAGAATTCTTTATTCCAAGGTTCTTGGACTATAAAATGATAGATAGCAAATCGGTTGTCCCTCAAGTGCAGAAATTGCAAGTAATCATCTACGATCTTCTAGCGGAAGGTTTGATTGTAAATGATGTTTTCCATGTAACAGCGTTATTTGAGAAGCTATCACCGATGTGGAAAAACTTAAAAAACTACTTAAAGCATAAACGCAAGGAGATAACTGTCGAAGATCTTATTGTCCGACTGCATATTGAAGAGGATAATAAAGCTGCCGAGAGAAGGTCAAAAGGGAATTCTGAAATTAATGGAGCATATATTGTGGAAGATAACCAAAACCATTCTAAGAAAATGAAGAAATTTGAACAAGCAAACAATCAACCCAAGAAGAAATTCAAGGAAAAATGCTTTAATTGTGGCAAGATTGGCCACAAGTCCACGGATTGTCGAGCCCTGAAGAGAGGCAAGAAAAAGGATCAAGCAAATATGATTGACTCCAACAAAGGATGCGATGATCTTTGTGCTATGTTCTTAGAATGAAACTTGGTGGGAAATCCTCGCGAATGGTGGATGGATTTTGGTGCCACCCGCCATGTATGTGCCAACAAAGAGTTGTTTTCGTCATTCGCTCCGGCTCAAGTAAAATAAATGATCTACATGGATAATTCCACTACTGCTAAGGTAGAAGGAGTAGGAAAAATATGCTTGAAAATGACTTCAGGAAAGGTCTTGACACTTAACGATGTCTTGTATGTTCCGTAGTTACATAGGAATTTAATTTCTGTTTCACTTCTAGACTAGAACGGATTCAAATGTTTAACCGTTTCTTAAAAAATTATAATTAGCAAAGGAGAAATGTATGTAGGAAAAGGCTATTTGACGAAGGGCCTTTATAAGATGAATGTAATGACTGTTGAAATAAATAAATGTTCAAATTCTTCTTATTTGCTTGAGTCTTATGATTTATGGTATGAACGTTTAGGCCATGTTAATTACAAAACGTTACGAAAACTGATTAACTTAGAAGTTTTGCCAAACTTTGAGTGCAATAAATCAAAGTGTCAAACGTGTGTGGAATCAAAGAATGCAAGGCATCCTTATAAGTCCGTTGAAAGGAATTTCAATCCCTTATACTTAATACATACTGACATTTGTGATATGAAGTCAACACCATCACATGGTGGGAAAAAGTATTTCATAACTTTTATTGACGATTGCACGAGATATTGTTATGTCTATCTGCTAAATAGTAAGGATGAAACAATAGATGCGTTTAGACAATATAAAACTGAAGTTGAAAATCAGTTAGATAAAAGGATAAAAATGATAAGAAGTGATAGTGACGGAGAATATGAATCTCCCTTCGCCAAAATATGTGTAGAATTGTCACGCCCCTAAACGATAGTGATGGACAAGAACCATATACACCTACTCTACAGACACTTCATGATGTACACGAGGTGATGAGATAACAACGAGCAAGATATTCAGTAAGAGTCACATATATACACGAGGGAGTTACATTTACAAAACTATACAACACTACACGATGTCCATGAAGCCTCTAGTCAGTTTAACACACAAAACTATAAGTGACTAGTTGGCATCAGGCCCGTCATGCCCAACCAGAGACCTGTACATATAATCAAAATACTAGGCATAAACTGGCTCCAGAGAGAGTTGGAGCTCACCAAAATATTCGTTGAAAACAATAATGGAGCCTAAAGTGGACGTCTGCTATCCTGAGGGTTTGAGCCTACATTAGCAAAATATAGTGGGCCCGAGATGTCAGAACATAAATAACATGTACTGGTACGAAAGCAGACAGAATAACAACTGGATAAATACAAAAGCTCGTATGAGTCAAATGGTAAAGTGAAAAACGTTTGAGCTAACAATTAGCACCTATACGATATGAATTTATAACTTATGCACCAACCTTGTTAGCATCATATATAATATTTAGAAAAGCGTTCATCATAACCTAGGACCTACACTTTGCCTAGGTGATGCACTTATCCTATAAGTCGTACAAATAATAACAAGTGGCCTTCTGAAGGCAATCTGAGGCAAGTATAAAGCATATGTTGCTCATATACTCACTACTATGATCCCATTTGTGTAACTGTAATCGCAGTCTGTATCCAGGTACGCCCTGCCCAGGGGCTCACTATAAGGGTCTGCCCGCAGGCCATATATGCCATATGTTGGCTCAAGTCAGGAGAAACCAGTACATGACGTTTCAACTAACTTCAAATACAAATGATGCCACAAAGGCAGGTACGCCCAATGGTTGGGCTTGCTATAGTGGTCTGATCTCGATCCTGTGCACAGAATCACATAGAGCGGTATGCGAAGCCAAACCTATGTACCCTCCCGTCGCTAATGTTTATCAAATAATGCCTTGAAGGCCAATGACGTATGAGTTAAGATAATGATTATTTAGCTACCATATACAAGTGAAACTATATTGTTACCATTTACTCTTAACATGTAAGGGCTTCAAATATAGAAACTTATGATAATATAGAAGTATTATGGAAACTTAACACAAAGAGGGAAAGGTAGATACTTGTAAGCTTGATGGTAGAGCGAAGGAATGATAGGTAAGTCAATATAAAGATTCTACTTCCGTATTTCATGAGAATTATACTAACATTAATAGGAAGAAGTACATGATGTAGGGTGGTGTCTTAGCAGCGGGGGAGGGTTTAGCTTGACATACCTTAGTACTTTAGTAACTATGCTAGTAATTCGAGCCCTAATTAATTTAACCCGCGGGAGTATAACCTTTATCTTTCCAATCACCATCTTTCTTTATCCAATAACCAATTCACTAGCTACAAGGATAACATATAGGTCCATTAGTAACCCATAGGAATATTTAACAATTCATTTCAACATTTTTCGCTCACGCCCGAAGTTAATCGAATCTATTAATAAGCATTCGGAATGAATCCTTTAACTTTTCAACTCACACAATTCGATATTAAACAACCCCAATCACTTATTTATAGTCAATATTCAAAAAGTAATAGATAATTTACCTCTTGAAATACAACCTCTTGAAATTCTGTAACTTATATGCTTTGTAAGGACTAAGGAATTTTTCACCGCTTACAATCTCTTCTTGACAACTTAACTAAATTTTCCTTGTTGATAAGAAAAAAAAGAAAGAAGCAAGAAAGATGGAAAGGAACAAAGGACCAACGAAATGACATAGCACAGTCTAATAGTTGTTATTCCCTGAAATTCACTTCCAGTGAAATGAAAAGTCCCCCCTAATTTATACATATTCCACTATTTTATTATTATTAATAGGGAAATAATATAATGGGCCCCAACCTTTCTAGTATTAGCACTTGGTGCAATTAAGGAAGCATAACTTAATTTTTCTTACCATCTTGGCACAATAATACAATACACAAAATACAATTTCTTACCAAAAGTGCTAAATTAATTCTTTTTTTTAGGTTCTACAAAAATGGAATCGTCCATCAAACTATGGACCCGTATTCACCTCAATCTAATGAAATTGCGGAAAGAAAAAACCAAACTTTGAAGGAAATGATGAATGTATTACTTATAAGTTCTGGTTTACCGCAAAACTTATGGGGAGAGGCTATCCTTACATCCAATCGTATACTCAACGAGTTTGCCATAGTAAAACACAATCCATTCCTTGTGAAAAATGGAAAGGAAGGAAACCCAACTTGAAATATTTTAAAGTGTGGGGGTGTCTAGCAAAGGTCCAAGTTCCTATGCCCAAAAGGATTAAGATAGGACCTAAGACGGTGGACTATGTGTTTATAGGATATGCTAAAAGCAGTAAA
The DNA here is from genome assembly GCA_030864225.1 of Capsicum baccatum var. pendulum. Classification (NCBI taxonomy): domain Eukaryota; kingdom Viridiplantae; phylum Streptophyta; class Magnoliopsida; order Solanales; family Solanaceae; genus Capsicum; species Capsicum baccatum. Next base: position 277,360,787 of record CM061560.1, read on the forward strand.
ACATGTCGGTTTTTGGTTCATAAATCCGAACATCCGGATGTTAATGAAAATACGGTAATTGAATCAGACAATGCTGAATTCTTTGAAAATATTTTCCCGTATAAAATTAGACATGAACAATCTAGTGGAGGATTTAAACGACCTCGAGATGAACCAAGTGAGAATGTACATAATGAAGAAAATCCAAGACGTAGTACAGGTCAAAGAACGTCTACTTCATTTGGATCGAATTTTGTAACATTTCTCTTAGAAAATGAGCCTCAAATATTTAAGGAAGCGATGACATCTTCGAATTCATCCTTTTGGAAAGAGGCAGTCAATAGTGAAATTGATTCAATCTTAAGCAACCATATGTGGGAATTGGTTGATCTTCCTCTCAAAAATAAACCTTCATGTTCTAAATAGATCTTCAAACGAAAGATGAAAGCGGTTGGTACTATTGATAAATACAAGGCAAGACTTGTAGTAAAAGACTTTAAACAAAAAGAAGGCCTTGATTACTTTAATACATACTCATCAGTAACATGGATAACATCGATTCGAATGTTAATTTCCTTGGCTGCGGTATATGGTCTTAAAATCCATCAAATGAATGTGAAAACCACTTTCCTAAATGGAGAATTGGAGGAAGAAATTTACATGGAGCAACCTGAGGATTTTTGGTTCCAGGGAAGGAGAATAAGATGTGTAAACTTATTAAGTCATTGTATGGACTAAAACAAGCATCAAAACAATGGCATGCGAAGTTTGACCAAACCATATTGGCAAACGGGTTCAAGATAAATGAATGTGATAAATGTTTTTACAATAAAGATACTCTGAATCACCAAGTCATTGTTTGTTTATATGTGGATGATATGTTGATCATCAGCAGAGATATTCCTGACTTAAATGCAACCAAATGAATGCTCGAGAGCAAGTTTTATATGAAAGACCTTGGAGTTGCAGATATGATCTTATGTATAAGAATCCATCGAAATCCACAAGGGTTAGCATTGTCACAGTTTCATTAAATTGAAAAAGTACTTGACAAGCTCAAGTATATGGAATTCGGTATTGCCAAGACTCCAATGGATGTGAACTTAGCACTTCGAAAGAATGAAGGTGAAAGTGACTCGCAATTGGAGTACGCAAGGGCATTGGGATGTTTAATGTATATAGTGAACTGTACACGACCAGACATAGCATGTACTATTAGTAAATTGAGTCGGTACACGAGTAAACCCAACAAAACTCATTGGATGGCAATAAAAACAGTTTTGGGGTATCTTAAATGCACTCAAGATTATGCTTTGCATTACAATAAATATCCTGCAGTACTTGAAGAATATAGTGATGCAAATTGAATCACTGGATCTAATGAAGTAAAATCCACAAGTGGATATGTCTTTACTATTGGTGGAGGAGCAGTCTCTTGGAAATCATCCAAACAGACTTGTATTGCTCGTTCTACAATGGAATCTGAATTTATCGCATTGGATAAAATCGGTGAAGAAGTAGAATGGCTCCGAAATTTCTTAGAAGATATTACTTATTGGCCCAAGCCAGTGGCACCAGTATGTATACACCGTGATGCCCAAGCGGCAATAGGTAGGGCAGTGAGCATGATGTACAACGGTAAATCTCGTCACATAGACGGAGACACAATACCGTTAGAGAACTTCTCTCTAGTGAAATTATCGCTGTTGACTATGTAAAGTCAAAGGATAATGTGTCGGATCCACTTACAAAAGACCTATCTAGAGAAGGAGTGGAAAAAACATCCAAGGAAATGGGCTTAAGGCCTAGGACAAGTCAACATGGCGGTAACTCTACCTAGAAGACTGGAGATCCCAAGAGCTAGGTTCAAGGAGATCGAACAAAGTTGTGTCTAACAGGTTCAACATTGTCAATTACCCAACTCATTCTCATGATGTAGACAATGTATAGTAATCAAGGATAAGACTTAAAGTGAAAAGTCTTTTAATGATTATCTAAATTTGGCAGATTTGACCAAATAGTTTAATCTATAGGATTGAACGTTTAGAAATCATTTATGTGAAGGCGAAGTGGAAGCCGCTTCAAGGAGAATGTTAGTAAATGTCTATTCTCTAAGCTCTCATTAAACCGGGCCGTGTTCATGGCTGAAAAGAACAAAACCGTGAAAACCATAAATGTTAAAAGGCTGGTTGTGTGACATGTATTATCTAGGTGTACATTAAATCTCTACGGTTCAAAGATATCAAATCTACCGATTGACCGAGTGCATCCGATGCATGTTCACTACGAAAAGTTCAAATGAAAACCCACTTATCCAGATGCAATCAGTCTTTGCTTGATGATCACATACTTGTTCGTAAAACTTTAATGAAAAATAGTCATTCTCCATTCATGTGGGGGATTGTTGAGTTCAAAGTGTAAATGAAAAATGGAGAGAAAAATGGTGGAGGGAAAGAGACATCGATTTGGAAAGTGTACTTCTAAAATTGAAAAGTTCACTAAGTCTCCCACATTGGTGGGAGAAGGGAACTTTGGAGTGTTTATAATAATGAACACTTACTCCACATGATAAGTGAGGCAAGAAAAAAGAGATGCCTCGCGACGTCGTCGTCGTCGCTCGCTCGGTTCGGCTTCGAATTTGGATTTGGATTTAGAAAATGATCGATCGATGAGATCTATCTTTTTGAAAAAACTTTATTTGAATTACGGAAAATACCAAAGGGAAAGCGCAAACGCAATAAAAAAAAAATTCTTTTTCCTGTAGTGTTTCGAACCTCCATTTATACATGCATGCAAAATTTTCGAACTAATGCAATACTTCATCAAACTGGTGCCACTTTTTTGTGAACTAGTGCCACTGTTTCGTGAAATGGTACACTATTTCGTGAACTGGTACACTGTTTCGTGAACTGGTATGCTTGTTCGGGAAAAGACATGTTCTTTGGATGAAAGGACATGAGTTTTTCAGAAAAGACACACCATTTAATTGAACCAATGCCCCCTTTTCAAAGAGGCATGTTATGGCTATATAAACCTGTATTCATTCACAAGTTTAGATACGAAATTTACAGAATAAAAAATATTCTACCTGTCTTCAAAATTACTCTGTGTGATTAATCAAAACGTTTTGTGCATTCGAAGATATTCCAGTTGCTTGAGGTACCGCTACAATTGGTCTGTTTGGCCATTTTATCTTGGGAGGAAAAATTTCACAATCTCGAGTACAGTGAGGGGAATTATTTCTTTAAGGAAACTTCGTGAATTTAGACGACTTGGCCATTTCTGTTTCATCTTGATTTCTGGAAATAAAATACACTTCTAAGAAAGATCACTCACTACTAAAAAAATCGGTAAAACCGATCATAATTTGAGGTTGGAAAAAATCGACCACACGTGGTTGGTGTGTGGTCGGTTTTATATTTTAAAAAATCAACATAATTATTACAATAATTTTAATAATTATAATTATTTATTTAACAAAGAAAAATTTTGAAAAAAAAAAGAATAAAATTAATTAAAAAATATTTAAATAAACCGACCACTTGTGGTAGATTTTTTAAAATACTTTTTAAATTTATTGTTAAAAAAATAGATCACAAGTGGTCGGTTTTTTAAAAAAATTTAATTAAAAATTAATTTGATTAAGTATGTTGATAATATCTTGTGTGCTTTAGTTTGATTAATTATCTATGTTGTTATGTATGAGGATTCTCCAATTTTATTGTATTATTGGGGATTTCTTTTTGTTTTTTTTTAAAAATTGTTATATGTGCGTATGTTTTGACGTAGTTCATCTCGAAAAATTAAACTAATAAGGTATTTGATTGTGTCTGCTCCTTACCGACAGTACTAGAAAGGAGAACAAAATTCTAACTAGAAAGGAGGTGTAGGTATGAAGTCTGAGACTAATTAAAAACCACACACATGATTATGAATAGTTGTAAATTAATTTTTTTTGCTGTTATTAGTTGATTTTAGTTAATTGGTTCCTGGACCACCAGTTTAGGGCACAAAGCAACACACAACTTTTATTATTTTTTCTACCACTTGCCTAATCGTCCAAATTACCTTTTTTTGACTAACAAGAATTGTACAAAATTGTAGCCATGTGTTATGTTACTATAATTTTATTTTAAATTCTATATATTGTTACTTTAAAAAAGAAAAAAAAAAGACTATCAAGTCATCCACGGAATATTTATGGGTAAAATTCTTTAAAATGTTAAATTTCTAGTTTTGAAAATAAGACAGGTTCTAAGTTGATTGAAACAGGGATATGATTGGGGATTTAGAAAAGCTTGAGCAAGAACAATTCCATCTAGGGGATCTGATTGGAACTATTCTGAAATAACTATTTAAAAATAGTTAGTGTAGTGACTTGAAATGTGTACTAGTGACTTGAAAATGGTTAAGTATAGTGACTTGAAAATGTGAATTAGTTAATTAAAAATATTTAAGTGTAGTGACTTCAAATGCTAGTACATGACTTGAAAATGGTTAAGTGTAGGGACTTTAAAGGGAATTTTTTTGTTTTAAGGTACTTGAAATGTGGACTTGTATTTTGAATTTAGTTAAGTGTGGTCACTTGAGAAATGAATAAGTACTTGAAAATGTTTAAGTGTAGGTTGTTGAAATGTGGACTTGTGTTTTGAATTTAGTTAAGTATGGTCACTTGAGAAGTGAGTTGGTGACTTGAAAATGCATAAGTGTAGGTACTTGAAACGTGGACTTGTGTTTTGCATTTAGTTAAGTTTGGTCATTTGTGAAGTGAATTAATCACTTGGAATGTTTAGATGTAGTTACTTGAATTATGAACTTGTGTTTTGAATATAGTCAAGTGTGGTCACTTGAGAAGTGAGTTAGTGACTTGAAAATGCACAAGTGTAGGTACTTGAAACGTGGACTTGTGTTTTCAATTTAGTTAAGTTTGGTCACTTGTAAAGTGAATTAGTGACTTGGAATATTTAGATGTAGTTACTTGAATTATGAACTTGTGTTTAGAATATGTGTTTTGAATATAGTTAAGTGTGGTCACTTGAGAAGTGCATTAGTGAGTCGAAAATGTTTTAAGTGTAGTTACTTGAAAGGTGGACTTGTATTTTGAATTTAGTTAAGTGTGGTCACTTGAGAAGTGAACAAGTACTTGAAAATGTTTAAGTGTAGGTAGTTGAAATGTGGACTTGTTTTTTGAATTTAGTTAAGTGTGGTCACTTGAGAAGTGAGTGTAGTCACTTGAGAAGTGCATTAGTGAGTCCTAAATGTTTAAGTATAGTTACTTGAAAGGTGGAATAGTGACTTTTGTTTTGAATTTAGGTACTTGAAATGTGAACTTGCGTTTTGATTTTAGTAAAGTGTGGTCACTTGAGAAGTGAATAGTGACTTCAAAATGTTTTTAAGTGTAGGTACGTTTTTTCATTTTGAATTAAGTTTAGTTTAGTAACTTATGAAGAGAATTAGTTACTTGAAAATGTTTAGGTGTAGGTATTTGAAATGTGAACTTTTGTGACTTGAACTAATCACTTGAATTTGATTGATTGTGTAGATGAAATCTGATTATAGTTGGATATATCAACGAAATATCGATAATAGAATGGATGAGGCTGAGAATGAAGTTGTGGATAATGAGTTGTAGTTTTTAATATTTTGTATGTTTTATAGTTTGGATTTGGAACCTCGATAAATTTTGTAAATAATGTTTGTATTCTTATGGTGATTGGTTGATTGTATATTAAATAATTGGTGGGATGTATTGTAGATAATAATCAATGTTTGTAAATGATTGTGGTCGGCTATATTGTAAATAATTTGATTTTAAATTTTTGTATTTTAAAAAGTTTCAATATCCTTTTTTACAGAATTATCAAAAAAATCGACCACATGTGGTAGCTTTTTTAAAAATTTTTAATATTTTTTTTACAAAATTATCAAAAAAACCGACCACATGTGGCAGCTTTTGTTTAATTTTTTTTTTTTTACAAAATTATCAAAAAAATCGACCACATGTGGTAGTTTTTTAAAAAATAATTTAATTAAAAAATATTTATAAAACCGACCACAAGTGGTCGGTTCTTATTTATTTTTTTAATTCTTTTTTTTTTAAATCGACCACTTGTGGTAGGTTTATTTTGAATTTTTTAATTCTTAAAATCATTTTTTTCTATTTTAATAAAATAATAATGAATTTTAAATTATTATTTTTGAAAAAAAAAAAACGACCACTTGTGGTCGGTTTTTAAAAAGTCACCACAGTTTTTCCGACCACATATTTTGATCGGTTTTGTGGTCGGTTTTTGGGAAAAAACGACCACACGTGGTCGGTTTTGGTGGTCGGTTTTCTCCTTTTTTCTAGTAGTGACTTTGATCTTTTGTTGAGGGTATTTTTTATACTTCATTGAGTTCTTGTTTTAAACTTGAACTAGTTAAAGTTGTTGTTCTGCATATGCAGATTCTGCGTACCCGTATAAGGAGATAACATCAAGTAGTCAAAATCAATTTTTTACACTTTTAACCACATTTAATCGATTATGAAACATTATTTTTGTTACCTCAACCAATATATCAAGTTTGAACTTTAAATCGATGTTCTCTTCAGTAGAATGCGCTTAAATCTCCATATACTATACTAAAAGAGATGTTTAACGATAATTAGTTAAAGATAATAACTTAAATGCCGCTAAATTATATTTTTAAAGATAATTATTAGTGCCAATTACGTTGATTTGCCTGAATAGAATTTGTAAAATGAATCAGTTTGGACTATCGTTTTTTTCCCTAACCTCATGTATTGGGTTTTTTGGGCTCATTAGTTCACCTTTATTGTGCTCTAATTTGTCCACATGAAAAACTGACTTATCCATGCAGCATAATTATGATGGGCCACTACTTAAACTATACTTTTGTTGGACAGCTGATGAGTGATAATAATAGGGTTAATGCTATTTTATGATCTTAAATAAAAGATAATGTAAAATGTATTAAAATATTATTTTATCTTATAATTTTAAATATGTCATGTGCAGTGCTGAAGGAGCTGTCGAACCTTTCTCATAGGAGGTTTGCATACATCTGGCCCCCTTAGGGACTTATTACATTTGTCCCTCCACCATACTAAAAAGTAGTGTCCGACTTTGATACAATATTTTTCACAATTCAAATTCATATCACATATTGTGAAAGTGGTAAAGGAGAGGGTGCAGGGGGAGGGGGGGAATTGCTCTTTTTCGATTAGATAGTTGAGTTATAGAAACAATAATGTATAGTGCTGAAAAGAAATGTCACCATATATTTTATACTGATTGGAACCTCTAATAGGTTTTATTGCGGTTCCCTTGGATTGTAAGGATTCTACTAGCTCTTTTTTTATAAATCAAAAGTTACAAAATTTGAATTAAGCTTTTTCGCATTAACTCATACTCGTTTTCTTTTCTTTCTTTGCTACAAAAGCCTTACCAATTATGTGTTTCATTTTTCTCTTTTTTGAGTAACAATAGACTACAAAATAATACAATAATTAATGAAATTAGATAATAAAGCTAGAGAAAGTTGAGACAGTGTATGTCTTTTCCTTAATCTTCCATCTTATAAATGCTAAAGATAGCGTAACTAGCCGTTGGAACATCTGAAATAAAAGGCAACTCAAAAGATTTGATCCTTAAAAATGAAATATGAGAATGTTATTTTCAAGAATAAGGTTGATTACACTAATGATCCTTAACCACCCAAAATTCCCTTTCCATAAAAGTGCAGCGACTTTAATGCTTGGTACAAGATTTGGGATCCGGCTTCTCTCCATTTCTATTGTCTCCATTTTCTCCAAGTTCTTATTTGGATATGAGACACGTGGCATGAGTTAGAATGAACGGTTAAGATTTAATAACTAAACTAAGATTCTAATCATGATATGAACAATAAATATTTTACCTATTTGCTTCCAACATTTTAGTAATTCAATAATTATTAGAGTTACAAAATATTTTATCCACAAATATAGTTTTAAGAAAAAATTCTCTCTATTTCTATGTTTTTTTTTTCTACTTCTATTTTCACACTCACAGTCTATCTTCCAACTTCTTTAAGTTAATTTTTTATTTTAACCATTTGATATTTTTTCTTTAAAATTAGCTATGAGTATAAATGGTGAACTTCAATATTTTTAATAATCAAGTTTCTTTTTAGTTATGCTAATTGAATATTTTTATTATAATATCAATAATGTTCGTATTATTATAATAATTTACTATTCAAAGATTCATATTTATGAAAAAAAGTATTGTTGTCGTGATTTTAGCTTTGTCAATTTTTCTTATAGATATTTTTTTTTTTTTTTGGTTGGGGGGGGACGAAGAGAAAAAATGATAAGAGTTTAGAAATTCAGAAAAGGGAGAAATAATAAAGTTTTTAAAATGATAAGGGTGTATCTATTAATTTTTTTAACCATAAAATATTTTTTTAATCATAGAGTAATTTTTTGTTCTAGTTACATCATGGTTGGGGGAAAAAAAGTAAGAAGAGAGAATTTTTAAAAAATATATTTATGAATAAAATAATTTTGTACTTATAATTGTGGAATTACTAAAAATTTTGAAAGTAAATATACAAAATATTTATTAGTCAAATCTTAACCATTCATTTTAACTCAGCTCATGTGTCTCTCATCCGAGAACAAACTTGAGGAAAATGAAGATAATAAAAATGGAGAGGAGCTAAATCCCAAGATTTGAAACTTATTTCCTTTGATGTAGGATGCTATAATTAATTCTTGAAGGAGTGACATATTTCTTTTTACCGTATGAACTTGATAAGTTTTCTTTTTTGCTCTTGAGCCAAGAATTCTTGATTATTTCTTTTACCATAATCTTTCAAAAGAGTCATTCGTTAACATTAAACATTAACATATTTAACATATTGTTCTTATGATGAAACCCAACAAGCCTTATGGATTTGTATCATGCGCTACGCTATTATCGAGCTTAAAAATATGCGCACAATACAAACTTGTATTATGTCTTTTAATGCTCTTCATTTTTCTCTCTCATTTCGAAGTGAAGTTCAGCTTATTAGACATCACGTGCACCCTTCAGAACATTACTAGCTTAAAAAACTAATAATCCTTTTTCACTATTTATCCTTATCGTCACCATCCAACCCTCTACCACCTTATCACATAGTGTGTTTTAGTTTAACTAGTTTAGATAGTTAATAGAACAAAAATGATTTATTTGATATTATGAATGATCGATGTGTTTTTTTATATTACATTTCGACTTTTTTTACTGTCTTTGGTCCTGAGCCGAGGGTCTATCGAAAAAAAAAAGTACTTTTTAGGAGCTAGTGATATGAATTGCGTACATTTTATCCTTCTCAGACCTTACTGTCTAGAATTACGTTGGATTTTTTTGTTGTTGTATGAATGATCGATGTGACTCAATGACCTAATTCAATGTATTTATACTGCTCAATGGTGCAAACTGCAAAGTCTTGGTGAAGTCTCCTCTTAATTTTGTTTTATTTATAAATTTATATGTCCACACTGACTAAGACATTTTAAATATCTTTTTCGATAATGAACTTTCAAATTAAACTCTCTCTACATCTTCACTGTCCCAATCAAATCATATCTATATGTATTCTAAGTTACTTTCATCATTTTAATTTATTCGTTTCATTTTAAATTGTCCAAAAAAAATAGACTGTGAATTTTGTGATCTTAACTAAAGATATATAGAATGAATTAAAATGTACTTTATTTTTGCGATTATAAACATGTCATGTAGAAAGATTGAATTAAAGAATTGTAAAAAAAAAAAAAAAAATTTAAAAATTAAAAAAAAAAAAAACGAAAAAGAATATATAATTATTTTTGTGGGCGTTTTAGAACGTCATTTTAAAATGTCCCTGTCCCATGCACAACTAATAGTAATTAGTATTAATTAATATATACAGACAGAAATGTTATATTTACATTAATATAGAAATTAAAGCTACCAACATGGGTTGTGGTGCGGTGGATGAGGTTGTTCCATCCTTAATCAGAGGTCGAGGGTTCGACTCTGGATATGGAGAAAACTCTATTGGGAGCGTTGCATTGGGCCGTAATGGGACCTGCAACGCGCGAGGATTCGACCTTGGGTATGGAGAAAACTCTGTTGGGAGCGCTGCCACTGTAATGGGACCTGCAATGCGCGATCCGGATTAGTCAGGGTTTCAATGCGGGTATCAAACACCGAATAAGAAACAAAAAAAAAAGAAATTAAAGCTTCTAGAATTTGTTGTTATATGCATGTTCCGGTCATTACACGTTTAGAATATTCAAGTTATTAAATTTTGTATAAATAACATATTCCCTCCGTCCTATTTTATTCGTCCCAAATTTTTTAATTTGATGTCTCATATTTTACTTATCAATACAAGACAATTTTTTTTCCTATTATACCCTTAGTGTAATTGATTATTCCTTTTTTTTTTCCATTATACCTCCGTCCCATTTTATCCGTCCCAAAAATATTGCAAAGAGGAATATCATTAAAAATACACCATTAAAAATATAAATGGTGTTTTGATATTAGTCATCCATCAATATTGAAACCACCAACAAGACACAATTAAGAGGGGTAAAATAGTAAAGTTACATTACCAATTATTGTTTTCTTAACAGTTGTGTCATCTCAATTTGGGACGGGTAAAATGGGACGGAGGGAGTAAATATAAACCTTTTTGGAAGTAATTACACTCTCTCCCACTTTTTAAATTACTTTACTCTCTCTACCTATTAATATACATAACATAGCTGACATATACATAACATTCTGTGTATATGTTGGGATTTTTGTAATATATTTAGGGAGTTGCGATTTTTTGTAATATTGGAAACATAAATTGTGTATTTGTGTAATTTTTAGTTAAATTTTAGGCCTAACCAATAGATAATCCTTGAATTCATGAGTAATTAAATTTTGTATGAGATAGTTTGAAATTATAACTTGTTTCAATTGAGTAATTGAACACGTGATGACGTTTGCTATAAAGTATTTTAATTTTATTGAAATTAAAAAAAATTGACTTGAAATATGTTTTCTTTTTTTAGTTTTTCTCATTGACTTTGCAAGCCGTAAACCTCAAGCTAGCTAGATCGTCCCAATTGAGGCTAATGTAATACTATAATTGAAGGAAATGTAATATTCATTATGATTAACTTAACTACTTAATATATCCTCGAGAATACACACAAAAAAAAACTAGAAATTGAATTAAAAATATATAATAGGAACATTTGCCATGTGTTCAATTGAAAATAAAATCAGTTCGAATATCTAAATAAAATTTACCAAAAAATTTAAAAGATTGTGCATAAATTAAGCCTAAATTTTACATTACTTTTCTCTTTTAATTCAGTTTAGAAAGAGAAGGATCCTACTTGTTGATCATTATCTTTTCCCAACAAATCTCCACATTTTTTAATTAGAACAAAACAATTGGGATTTTTTGCTTTAAATATACTGTCAATGATGGATTCAACATGTTTAACGCAGAAACTATGATAAATAATCAATAATAATGTCATGCAAGATAAAATAGAGTTGCTCGAATGATAAATATTTTTCACTTTCAATTCAGATATTCTGAGTTCGAATCATCAAAAAAGCAGAAAAGGTTAAAGCTCTTAGAAAGGGATTAAAAAAAAATCAAAATCCCTGATATTTTTAGTTTAAGCAATTAGAATAGCGATGACGCTTATTTAAGTTAATTCTTTATCATTAATTCAACATAATTACCAACTTAAAGTATCATATTTCTATTTTGTACTACTTTATTACTCTATTTAAATTCTGAATTATTCTCTTTATCGAAAAAGATGAAACATTATTTTATCAAGTTGAGGTAAAAAAGTTATGTAAAAAGGAAAAAGTCATTTACCTTTTGTTTCTTCCTTTTGGACCAAACAAAGAAGATATAAAGGAAAAGCTATAACAATTTTTTTTCCCCTAAGAGGGGAAACCATTTTCATTTTCCACTTAATAATCTAAACATAGGACTAGTGAAAGTGGTGAAAAGAAAAGAAATTTTTACCAATCAATAGTGCGGTGGAATGATACGCATTCTGTCATCTTTAATTAGAAATTTTAAATTCAAATTCTACTGAATATAAAATCACCTTTATTAAAAAGTGTTTTATCTCTCAATGTGAAACTTTCCGATGCAAAATTCAATTAGTTGGGATCAGAAGTTTGACATTGGATGAAAAATCGAAAAGAAAAAGGATTAAATATTAGGGTAGGATGGTTTAATTTAAAGAGTATAAAATCCCTATAAGCTATATATAGAGTAGGTGTTGTTATTGCTATCAATTTTATTAATTTGATCATAAATTAGAAGATTTAGACCAAGAACATGAACTACTTTAAAATAACAAAAAATTGAAGAAAAAACTCTAACTCAAACACAACATTTGGTGCAATTAATTATGTATAAATAATATAAATACCAACTCTTTTGGAGGTAATTACATTCACTTTCATTTTTTTTATTACTTTACTCTCTCTCCGTGTTAATATACATAACAGAACCGACATATACAGAATAATTATTCTGTGTATATGTTGGAATTTTTGTAATATGTTTAAGGAGTTGAGATTTTTTGTAATATTGAAAACATAAGTTGTGTATTTGTGTAATTTCTCCATTTAAAAATAGTTGATCCTTTTTGACATGACACTCCTATTAAGAAAACATTTATCAGGGATTTATTTTGTCAAGTTAGCCTATTTTATCAAATTAATCTTATTAATTATGCTTTAAAAATATAATTTTTAGTAAATGTACTTTGTTTAGTCATTTAATGTTAAGGATAGTATTGGAAGAATATAACAAAATACTCTTGATTTCATCAAAAGGAAAAACTAAATTGAAATAAATATTTTTAGAAAAAAAGGTTAACTAAAACGAAAGTTTTTAGAATTCTGACTTAAATTTCCAACTGTAAAAATTAAATTAATTGATTTGGTATAAACATTTAAATGCATTTAAATATTATATTTATAAAGTCTTTTGTCATCATATCTTATCCAGTGACGAAAATGAACCTTGACCAGCCTATGTGAGATAAAAATATTATTTTTCTCTCCGTCTTAAATTATGTATCCTCATTTGATCGGATACGATATTTAAGAAATAAGTATTAATTTTGTTAAAGTTACAAAATTACCCTTCTTAAAGAAATGAGTAATAATATTTAAAATCAAGTTGGACCATTTTTAACTAAAAAGACAAATAAAAAAAGGAGTAATAGTATTTAAAATTAAGTGGGATCACTAAGGATAAAATTGTAATTGTGTCTTTAAAAATTTACCAAATAAGAAAATACGACATTTTTTTTAAAACGGACTAAAAAAAAATAACGACACATAATTTTGGACAGAGGGAATGCTATAAAAATGATCACCGTCCTATTGACTTTATAAAGGTGAAAAAAAAAATGTTACTAACCTTAATCAAATATATCATATTCGAATTTTAAAATAGAATCGCTTTTTTGATAGACGTAAATGATGTTGGGGGTAAGGAATTCATCCAAATCTTTTTTATCGAAAAATTACATTATACATACAAAGTTAATTTATATATTTTTTTAATAACTATTAAATTCATTTACTTCTCGTATATTTATTTTTTCATATTTTAAATCTACAATTGATAAATTTGGCCTTTGGTCTAAAGTTCTTATGCTTTAAACGCCATTTTATAATATCAATTTGGGTGGAATTGATACCTTCTTGATAATATATTGGACCATTAGTTTAAAGAATAAATACACATATATTTTATTCATCACGTAGGGCATTTTATTTTAGAAAATATTCTTGCGTTATACTTTCGCGTAAAATTAATTATTCACATTCGATATTTGTATCGAACTATTAGTCAATAAACGGCATTTATCATTTATATGCACCTTTATCTCCAGCTATCGTCAACTCTATCACTAAATTATAGTAACTTGATATAATATGTTGTCAATATTGAATTTGACTAAGTTCTTTTTACAAGTTTTATATCTCGTAGTATCTTTTGTTTTATTACTAATTGAGATAACATATAAAACGATTTACTAATGACAAAAATATGAATAGTCTAACTAATGAGAAAATTGAATAATTCAAAGGGCATCTTTTCCCTCTTAATTCTTTTGGCTTTTTGATTATTGTGTTTTTTTAGCAACCTCTCCACCTTAATTAATAGCAAAGTCAAAATTTGGCGAAGATGATTCATATTTTAATGATTCACTTTAGTTGAACGATGGATGGTTTATCAGCAATAATATTTCTACCTTTACAAGAGTGATTTGTAGTAAGCAAAAATGAAAAAAAAAAAAAAAAACCTCCATCAAAAATCTTTATAATTCAACTAATTGGCTACTAGAACTTTCAATTCCACTTAATTAACCATATCAATTCATCTTATAATTTACTGCGGCCATATATCTATATCTATATCTATAATTTATAATGTATAATCTATATCTATAATCTATATCTATATCTATAATCTATATCTATAATCTATAATCTATAATATATTAAAAGTTTGAAGACCCTTAGAAAAGTGATTTGAACTTTTTTTCCTTCATTAAAAGACCATTCTTTAGACAAAACTGTCTTTTCACTATTTTTTTTAATTTAACTATTTTCTTTAATTTATTATTTAATTATTTTTATTATATTAACTAGACTTCTAAAATATATGAAAGGAGAATCAATTAATATATTTTTTTTGTATTGATCAATTAGAAAACTCCTAAAATAAAATAGAAAAATAAACATAAAATAGAACTCTATTAAGAAAATACACAAATAAAAATACACAATAATAGTGTACGAAAGTTTTATATTTTACCTTAAAAAGATAGAAAAAGTATTTTCGAGGACTCTCACCTCAATAAAACAACTTATAGCATGATACTTGAAAGGTAAGTCGATATTTTCATAACTTATAGCATGATACTTGAAAGGTAAGTCGATATTTTCATGTTAATGTAATTACATAACTAAGCAAGGGGTTAAAATGGAGGTGATTGGACTCTTGTCTTGTTTTCTTGACAAAACTATCACGTCTCCTTGAAAGGTAAACCCCATATTTTTATGTTAATTTGACAAATTTTTCGTGGATAATCTAATTAATATCCATAATATAAAATATTTTCATGTTAATTTTAGTTAACATAAAACACACATGCATTTTATAATATATGAAAGGAGAATTAATTAATATTTTTCTTTATACTGATCAATAAGAAAAATATTTCTAAAAAATACTCATAAAATATGAGTCTATTAAGAAATACTTCTATAAATATTGAGATGCACGTTAAACTACCGAAGAAACCAATTTACTTATTGGGAAAATTTGATTGATGCTCATCTAACTTGATTCAGTTCCATGTCTAGATTGGTAGAGGCTTAATCTTCTAACCCTCAGCTTCTTCACTGTTTTTGTCAACATAATAGAATTTAACACGTGTGTATATATATATATCTTCCTTATTTTCATTCAAGTCATTCTTTGGGGTAAAAATTTCCGCTCAACCAAGGATTATTTTTATCAAAATTGAAGTTTTGTGATCACTATTGTAGTATTTTATTGTAGTTTACAGGTCGTAGATGAATTTACTGATAGTAGATGAATGTTAGTCAACTTTGAGATTTTTTTTTAGGTAAATGTTAGGTTTAATTGTATTGTTTTTATATCTCTATTTTGATAATTCTTTTTGTGTAAAGGTTAAGTTTAGTTGTATTATTTTGATATCTCTATTATCATATTATTTTGTTATAATTTACAGGTGGTATATGAGTATCAGACGACTTTGAGATTTTTTTTGTGTAGAGGTTAGATTTAATTATATTATTTTGATATCTTTATTATCGTATTATTTTATTGCAGTTACAGGTGGTAGATGAACATTGATCAACTTTAATAATTTTTTTTGGTATAGGTGAGGTTTAATTAAATAAATTCATGTTGAATTTAATTATTGAATTCATCTTTATTATTTAAACAAATATTCTATTTAGTATAACGTTTGAACTTAATAAAGTGAGGTACACGCGTGAGGTGCGTACACCTAAACTAGTATATATATATATATATATATATATAATCTTTTTTTTTTAAAAAAAAAGAAACAAGAAAAGGATCTTTGGACCCAATAATTTAGCTCTGTAAACTGCAGACCCATTGTCGTGATTGAACACACACAATTTTTCAATAATTTAGATTCAATATTTAAATCAATAAAACAATAATTATAATTATAAATATTTTTAAAAAGAATATCCAACGAAGAAAAGTTGGCATTTAATACCTTCTGTCTTTTTTCCCATTTTGTTAACCGTTACCTATCAGTTTCTTTCCCTTCCATTTCTAATAATCTTCCCCCCCCCCCCCCCCCAAAAAAAAAAAAATAAAAAAATAAAAAAATAAAAAAATAAAAAAAATATTTTCACTCGATCCTTGTTAATATATACTTTTAAAGATTTCTTAATTAAAACATATTTAACTAAATTAATCTTACTCACAATAATATAATTCTAAATCTGATTATTACTACTTTACGTAGTGATTTTATTTTAAAGTACTTTACTCATTTCATTTTACTTATCATTGACGTTACATATTTCTTACAAGATTTTAGTTAGAGGAGTTTTTTTTTTTAATAATCGTGGTGTCTGGGTCAACTTACGTGCAACTTGATTAATTTCATGGGATAGCCATCACGTCCAATTAACAACAAGTATCATATAACCCTATTTATTAAAATTAGAACGGATAAAAGAAATCACCAATTACTCCCTTCATTCCTTTTTATTTGCTCTTTTTGGAGTTTGTTTATATTTCTTTTTAAGTACTTCTCTAATCTTTCAAGAATAATTTGATCAATGTCTTCTTATTATACCTAATTCAAATTACCAAGATCACTGATTAAAAATATCTTTTTTAGTGTATTTAATTACTATTTTGAAAAAACTCACAAAATTAATTAAAAATAAATTGATAAAGGTACTTTTAATTTTCTAGAATTGAGTAGTTAAGGGATGTACCCATCCAAAAGAAGCAAATAAAAATGAAGAAAGGAAAATTTGTCTGTTGGGATATTATTAAAATATTAGATCACACTTTTGAGTGCTAATTAGAGGAGCATCTTATTAAATTAATTTTATTAATATTATTTAAATTTTTTTAATTTAGCTACTATTATTACTTTAAATTAAGAATAGCAAAGAAAGTATATACTATAATTTTGTTCTTGATATATACAAATAAATTGAAATATTTATGGTATAGAGATCAAATAAAATGAAAATGGAGGAAGTATATAAAGTGGAAAACAGTTAATTAGTAGTCAAATTTCAAAATCCCTAAAATAAACTTCCATTGACTCTTTATAATTATCCTCCTTCCTCTTTAAATTCTCAATTTAACTTCACTTCATAATTTTATTTATTCATAAACTATAATAATTTTTTTTTCTCTATGAACAATTTATACAACAAATGTTACTTTTTTTTCTTCACTTTGTTATAATCGCCAGATCATTAGTCAATTTTTCTCTATGAGTGATTCTCAGTTTTCTTCTCTTTCTTCTTCCTCTTATGACGGCTCCGCTTCCCCCTCCGCCGTTGCTCCGCCGCCGGTAAATCAGTTTACTATTTACACTTTTTTGTTAATTTTTTTAATTAATCATTCAATTTTTTTTATGTTAATTTGTGTAATTTTTATGTTTATTTATGTGAATGTTGTAGTTGTTTTAGTTTAATTGATGTTTTTTTACTGGTGTTCGGGTCAGTTTTCGAACACTTAACTAATTTCACGAGATACCTTACACCTGCAACGTAAAGTAAATTTTTTTTGTAATACTGGTAGTGTCTGTGTCAGTTTTCGAGCACATGATTAATTTCACGAGATACATGATACGTTTCACCAATAACGTGAAGTGAAGTTTTTCTTTTTAATAATCGTAGTGTCTTTTCGAGCACCTGATTAATTTCACGAGATACGGACACCTTTCACCAAAGTAAAGTCTTATTTTTTTATATAATCATAGTATCTGGGTCAGTTTTTGAGCATCTGATTAATTCCATGAGACCTGTCACCTTTCATCAACAATAGAAAGTAAAGTTTTTTTTTTTAAAATAATCATAGTGTTTGGGTCAGTTTTCGAGCATCTGACTTATTTTTTGAGATACCTGACACCTTTCACCAATAACTTAAAGTAAAGGTTTTTTTTTTTTAATAATCGTAGTGTCTGAGTCAGTTTTCGAGCACCTGATTAATTTCACGAGACACCTGACACCTTTCACCAAAGTAAAGTCTTATTTTTTTATATAATCATAGTGTCGGGGTCAGTTTTTGAGCATCTGATTAATTTCACGAGACCTGTCACCTTTCATCAACAATAGAAAGTAAAGTTTTTTTTTTTTTAATAATCATAGTGTTTGGGTCAATTTTCGAGCATTTGACTTATTTTTCAAGATATCTGACACTTTTCATCAGCAACAGAAAGTAAAGTTTTTTTTTTTTAATAATAATAGTGTTTGGGTCAGTTTTCGAGCATCTGACTTATTTCACGAGATAACTGATACCTTTCACCAACAATAGAAAATAAAGTTTTTTTTTTTTTAGTAATCATAGTGTCTGGGTCAATTTTTGACCACGTCGCTGATTCTGACCACCTGACTGATTGCACGGGATTCCTGTCATCTCCCACTAGCAACAAAAAAAGAAGTTTTTTCTTATAACTATAGTGTCCGGGTTAGTTTTCGAGCTCCTCACTAATTTCACGTTTACATGCCATCTCACACTGACAATAGGTAAGGGAAGTTTTTTTAAAAAATAATTGTAGTGTCTGGGCTAATTTTGACCACTTGATTTATTCCGCGGGATGCCCAACAAAACAGGAAGCTTTTTTTTAATAACTGTAGTGTTTGGGCCAACTGTCGAGCACCTGACTGATTCCCATGGGATTACCTGGCACTTCCCACCATCAACCGAAGAATGATTTTTTTTAACAATTGATTGTTTATTAGTAGTGTAATTTTATGCTTATTTGTGTGAATGTAGTGGTTGTTTTAGTTTAGAATGATATTTTTACTAGTGTGATTGTGATGTAAAGTCTGAATTTTGTGTTGAATTTACAAAAAAAAAAAAAAGTTGAATTTTTCACTCTGGCTGTGGATTTTGAGTGTTGGGTATAGTTAAATTGCTTTGATTTTGTCAAATTTACTCTCTCCATTCACTTTTACTTTCACGTTTCGCTTTTCGAGAGTCAACTGTATGGATTTTGTTTTCATCATATTAATATGAGGAGGATTGCAACTTATAGTTTTTGAACATCTAAATTTTAAATTGAAAATATTGAATTAATCTAATTCAATTCAGCTCTGAAGATTATCAAAATTGACTCTCGTTAAGTAAAATGTAATAAGTAAAAGTGAATGGAGGAAGTATGATTTTCACTGTGGCAGTGGATTCTTAGTGTTGGATTACTTTGAAAGTTAAATTGCTTTGATTTTGTTAAATTTATGTTTTTTAGCTGGTAGATGTTAGAGGTAGTGTGAGAATTTGTATGCTGAATTTGATACTCGGAGCCTGTTTGAATTGACTTATTTTAAGTGCTTTTAAGTAAAAATACTAGCTTTCCCACAAGAGTGGGGTCTGGGGAGGGTAAGATGTACGCAGTCCGTACCGCTACCTCCGAGGAAGTAGAGAGGCTGTGAATACACTGGGGAGGGTAAGTTCACCAAAGTTGTGAAAGTTATATTAAAAGTTGGAACGCTTCAAACATTTTGTACATCTCGAAGGAAGCCTTGGAGTAATTATTAAGGTTGTTGTCATGTGACCAGGAGGTCACGAGTTCAACCCGTGGAAAGAGTCTCTTGCAGAAATGCAAGGTAAGACTACGTACAATACAATAGAATCTTGTGGTCTGGCCCTTCCATGGACCCTACGCATAGCCGGGGCTCTAGTGGTATTCTCATTGATATATATGATGGTGTTGACTGGAACTGAGTTTAAGATGTTAATTTGATTAACTACTATATTACTGGCAGTGGAATGAAATGTTTAAATGGTGCTTTGGAAAATTATTTTAATGGAGAAATCATCACATCAAAAGTTTGAATTTTGAGTGGTTAAAAGTGAATTTAAGTTCATGAAAGTTGTGAAAATTATGTAAAAAATTTGAATGGTTCAAACATTTTGGACATTTCGGAAAGGAAGAATAAGACTAGTATGTGTATCAGTACTCAAACTTTCACTACTGATTCTTCATTGCTTCCTATGTATGTCAAGTTGTTTGACAATCAAAATTCATTATTGTGCTTGTGATGTCTGGTGTAAATTTTGTGAATTATGTGATGAATTTGCAACTTTATTTGTAGTGCGGTACATAGTTGGCTGTGTATTTAGAGTGTTGGATTATTTGGATTTTAGTTTCTTTAGTTTGTGTGTCAATTCAGAGTGTGAGTTGCTTTAAGTGTCTCAAATTCTAAAGAAAATAGACAGAGGATGCAAGTTCTTGAAGTAGAAATTCAACAGTGCTTTAGTTCTCTTCTTGTGTGGTGTGATTTTCTTTTAAAATTTTTTTGCTGAAGTTGAGTTAGATTTATACGTTAGGATACAGTACTCCCCCTCTATTACCATTTCCATTTTGGGACGTTTCAAAAGGTTTGATACCATCCCACTCTGTACAATTTCCAAGATTTTTAATTTTTTTAACTATTCATGTATTAATCTTTTATGTAATATGTTATGTTTTTGTGATAAATCAAAAGCAATTAATTGTCATACCAGGCTGATGTTATCCTTAAAAAATTCTGTGCCATTTTACATTAAACCTTCCAAAAATCCTACCAATTATCGATCGATACAAGTAGATAGGTTCACTATGCACCAAGCGAACAAAAGAAAAGAAAGAGAACTTCTGGCTCTTGACTAGCAGACTCTCCAGTTTGACGTGATGTTTCTCTATCTAACTCATGGTTCAATCATACTTTAATATATTCTTCTCTGAGCACTAATAAATTACTAAAATGAATTTAGCATCTTAAACCGCATAAGAAACCACCATATAAACTGGAATCGGGCTGGGAGTACTGAGTACTAACCGAGTTCTGCTTGTGTTATGCAGACATTGAGAAATTTCAGATTTTAATTATTATCTATTTTTCTATTTGACCGCAGAATATGGCGGGGAATGGTGCGAGTGGAGATGATATTAGATCCCGACCACTTATTTCACAAGTTTCACGTCATTGGCGAGATGTGTTTTGGATGGGGGTATTCATGCTGCATCTACTATTGGTAGGCGTGGCACTTGCAATAATGGGGTTTAACAGGTTTAGGGAAAAGGATAGGCTCAAAATTGATAGATTCACGCAAATGATCCTTGAGAATCAGCCTGGTTTGACTGAGGACTTTTGGCCTTTGTATGCCGTGGCTGGTGCAGTGGGAACAGCTCTGGCATGGGCTTGGTTGGTTTTGCTTGGTTCAAGTGCTAATAATATGATGAAGTTCTCGGTTCACATCTTGACAACATATCTTGCTGTGATCAGTGTGCTGTGTTTCTGGCAGAAGCAATTTTTCTGGGGTGTTGCATTTGCTGTTGGTGCAGCATTGCAGTTTTTGTACGTAATATCAGTCATAGACAGGTATAACTTGAAACAATCATGATTTTTTAAAAATAAGCAAACAGAAAAGAATCTAGCTTTTATGTTTTTATTGGCTTCTATCCGAGTTTAATTCTCTTTGACAAAATATCTAATCTTTATCCATCTTGGCCTAGTCTTTCTTTTTTTAAATGAAGTGAATATGCAACTCGTTACCCAAACTTACTTTCTAAAACGCCAGCTTGGAGAAAGTTGTGTTGTTGTGGGATTGTATAAAGTGAGAACTTTACTAAGTTTTTCCTTACATATAAAGGGAAAACAGCGGTTTCTTTATATGCATATTTTGACGGCCATCTACCGTTTGTAATGTACATGTCTGTCTTCTGCTGGAGCATCTGCAGATTAGTTTTATTGAAAGAAATCGTATCTGGAGTCAGTTCCGTTATCCTGATTTTAAATGAAATCAGGTTCAAAGTCTATAGTAATACAACAATCATGAAGTTTTTAGTATAGAAAGTTATCCTGCCATTTGAAAGGAGGTTACTTTCCCTGAAGATAAGATTGGGGTAGTTTTACAGATGGGTACTCAAACCTTTACTTTAGTGCCAAAGTTACTAAATTTTTCTTATAAAGAAAAAGTCACTCAACTTTACTTAAGTATCACGAAAGTCACTAAACTATTTTTGTAACACTTAAGTCACTTGACTTTGCCCAAGTATAATAGGACATGTCTCGTTCACTTCCTCCTAGTGACATTTAGTGTTATGAAACATTGGATGGCTTTATTGTTACAAAAAATAGTTTAGTGATTTTTGTGATATTTTGGTAACAGTTGAGTAACTTAACTTACTGAAAAATAGTTTAGTAATTTTGGTGCTATAAACTTTAAACTAAAAGTTGATTGACCATCTATAAAATTAACCCTTAAAAATTTCTAGTTCATGCAAAGTTACATTTGACAGGTCTGTACTTTCATTCTCCGAAATAAAATGCCACGTCATGATAAGCACCTTTTTAGTTTGCCACATCCATGATGTTCTTTTATATTTTTAAAGTGTAGTGACCTCTCTTGAGGTAATATGCATTAAATGGTACAAAAAATGGGTGTATTTCAAGAAATTACTTGTCAGTGAAGAAATTAAAAAGTCCGAAGGAGACCTTGAAGAAAGAACCACACGATTTGATTCCTTTATATTTGACCATATTCCCTTTTAGTAACTTCTAGGATAGTTTAGGTTGGCAATTAAAAAAATTATAGGTTTGAATCGTGAGGCAAATAAAAGCCTGTCATTAAGTGGAAAAGTCCTCCAAGTTTCGAACCATGCACCACTGACCCTTGAAGGTTTCTCGGTTATCAAAAAAATTTGATGGCCTCATAAGCTTTAAAGCTATGGAGAGGTTTGTGTAAATTCTCCTAAACTCAGGAAGCGTAGTGTATAAGGAGGAGGCTAAGGCTCAGAAAGCTTATCAATTCAGTGGTCGAGACTATTTTTACCAGGTAAGGAACTGTTGAATAAGTTTTTTCAGAAAAGGGCAGCCCCGTGCACTAAAGCTCCTGCTATGCGCGGTGTCCAGGGCCGAGCCGGGCCTATTGTACGCAGCCTTACCTTGTATTCTTCAAGAGGCTGTTTTCACGGCTTGAATGTGTGAGCTCCTAGTCACATAGCAGCAGCTTTACTAGTTACTCCAAGGCTCCTATTCTGTTACATAAGTTTCAGTTTTGTGAAAATATTTCTTTCCCCCAATTTTGCAGACTTCCATTTACCATGTTGGTTTTACAAAGAGGTGTGAAGATGGTGTGTAGCCTTCCTGAAGTTATGGGAGTCTCATGTGCATTCATGCTGGTCATGCTTTCATGGCTAGTACTTTGGTCTTTTGGAGTAGCTGGTGTTGTAGCACTTAGTATTGGTGATGGTGGTCGCTGGTGGCTTCTTGTGGTGAGCTGGCAAGTTTTTGCTCTTCATTTGATCTGGTTGTAGGGTTTAGTCACTATCAAATTTATATTGATCATGTTGCCAAGCGCATGAGCTGTCGATTGCTTGTGTTTTGTACAGGTATTCTGTGTGAGTCTGTTTTGGACTGGTGCGGTTCTGTGTAACATTGTTCATGTAATAGTGTCAGGCATGGTGTTTCTCGTTCTCATTCATGGTGGTCGACAAGCAACCTCAATGCCTCCCAAACCATTGAAGAAATCCTTACGCTATGCTGTTACAACCTCATTTGGCAGCATCTGCTACGGATCACTTTTTACAGCTGCCATCCGGACATTACGGTGGAAGGTTGGTCAATCTGTTCTTGTCCAATCGTCCATTATATTAACTTCTCACATGAAAAGTAAAAATTTTTGTTAGTCTCTTACATATTGATTAACTGCACGTATGACAGTTAGGATTGACAAGTGGTTTTCTGTTATGCAGATTAGAGGAGTCAGATCAAAGATTGGCAAGAATGAGTGTTTGCTTTGCTGCGTCGATTTCCTATTTCATTTGGTTGAGACCTTAGTCCGTTTCTTCAATAAATATGCTTATGTCCAGGTACTTTGTTAATAATTTTAGTGTCATATCTTTTGTCCACTGAAGTCGTGGTTGATTCTTCAACATATTTGTAAAATATGCCCCTACAAATGGGACACTTCCATGAAGGTGTTAAAAAGAAGATAATGACAATCTAGTTAACATACGTTAACAGACTTAGATTCACTTATTTTCAGCCAGGACTTTCAAAGGGATTTAAAATATAAAGAAGTAAACATGTGAAGAAGCCAAGGAATTCAATATCTACTAATATACTTTGAAAATAATTTTGACAACTTAACATTCCAGCAAAGGGGATTCAATATCTACGAATATACTGTGCCCCTGCCTACTTCTCCTTTGCATCTTATGTAGTGATACTTCCCTTTTACTCATATTGAAAGAGACTGAGTGGAAATCCTCTCTTAATACAGAGATCAATAGTCTCCGATTGGGTTGAGAGTAGCTGCTGCTTTGATATTGCTGTCTCCAGTGAGCTTGTTTTTGTTTTTTCCTGTAGTATTCGTTGTAACATCATTTGTTTGATTTATGTCCAAAGGGATGACTGGGTGGTTTAGGCATAGGAGTAATGAATGCAGATCCAACATCCACATTCCAGCCACAATATACATCATGAGCTTTCTCTATATTTGAGGACCAGGACCAACATCTGTACCTGTGGATTGTAGCAGGACGTATGAGTTGAGATTTGTGCAAATTGGCTTTGATATTGCTTTAATAAAGGAATCTTTCAATTGAGTTATAGTGTTTGGTTGTAGTCTAGGATTCGTTAAATAGAAGATGTGTTTGCCAAGTGTGTGCCAACTCTTTGTTAAATCTTCTTTTTCTTCTCCTCTTCCCTATCTCTGTGTTTAGTGTGATCCACTTACATTTATTCAATTTAACACATGACAAGCTAGTGATGAAGTCTCGAGTATGTTTTATATTCTGGCAATTAGACGTGTAAGTATTGCATTCATGGATGATAATAAATCTTTGGAGTAGGTAGAGAGCGACACAGGTTAGAAGTTACATCTGAAGTATTTATCCCACTTAGGGGTGATACAGGGATTTTAATGAAATATGTGATGTAAAGTGGCACATGCACTAATCAGTTATTTCTTTGGGTAACTAATTTGTTGGTTTTGGTCCATTGCTGCGCATAAAAATATAAGAAATTTTGAATTGTAGTGAATATTTGAAAATTTCACCGGAAGCAGATGTCAATTAGTTACTGAATTTGATGCCATATTTCAAACATACTCCTTGCAGATTGCAGTTTATGGTAAAAACTTTAATCGCTCTGCAAGAGATGCCTGGGAGTTGTTCCAATCAACTGGGGTTGAAGCACTTATTGCCTATGACTGCTCAGGTGCTGTTATATTGATGGGAACTCTTGTGGGTGGGCTGGTAGCCGGAACCTGTGCAGGAGTTTGGACAAGGATCAAGCATCCTGACAGAGTGATGATGGTCGGTTCTACGTCCATGTTGATGGGAATGATCTTGGTAAGTCATAGTCAGCAACCGCACCTCCCGTATTACTTTTAATGTCTGACAGTGATTGCCTCTTTTTTCTCTTCAAATTGTCTGAAATAACTCCCTGTGCACATATCAATCAGTGCTTTTGTATTTGTGGGGAAAGAAGTTCAATTAATCTTAAAATAGCTGTATAAATTGACAAGTGACCCTAGATCAATGCAGAGAGCCGAGTGTATGACCTAACGATTGATAAAGTGGTTGAAAGTCATGAGACACCGAAGTTCAAATTCCAATAGTGACAAAAACTAGGTGATTTCTTTCCATCGGTCCGAGCCTTGATAGGAGACTTATCGGTACCTGTGTTGGTGGGATGTAGTACTCAACGAGATAGTCGAGATGCGAGAGACACCATAGGTCAAACCAATTATTATAAAATACAACATTACCCAGCGTAGTCTCACAAAGTGGGGTATGGGGAGGGTAGATCACACACAGACCTTACCCCTACCTCAGACGTAGATAGGTTATTCCAATAGACCCTCAGCTCCAGAAAAAAAAAAGCCCAAAACCAATGATAAAAAGCAATGATTATTAGTTGCCAAGTTAGTTGCCTATATCACCAATACACACTATTTGAAACTTAAGCTTGTTTCCGATAAGATGGTCGACGCGAAAAATGTTGGAGATCCTTGTGGCTCACACCTCTCATGCCAGGACTCAGAGTCTTCCCTATCATTTATGACATACGATATTGGTTTTCAGGTCGGACTGGCTACAGTTGTGGTGGAAAGCGCGGTGACATCCATATATATCTGTTTCGCGGAAGATCCTGTGTTAATACAAAGATGGGATGCGGAGTTTTTCAACAAGATGTCGGAGATGCTGCATCAACGATTACAACACAGAAGTTCACGGGCAACACAAGTATTGACCAGCAGATTCGACAGCCAAACGCAAGAAACTGCCGTCTGAATTCCTCACTTTTAGAACATTCATGTCTTATCTCTGTCTTCATGTATTAGTTTTTTGATTTTGTCAATAGGTATGTAATGTAGATTAGATAAAATCCATCCTGGTCTATTTCCCTTCTCAAAGGGGAAGGGAAAAGCCTCAGTTTAATTATATCCTAAATAGTTTGTCTTTTTTTACTTCTAAAATTTGAATTTATTAGGTTTTTAGAATGGTTGGAGAACTTTTGAAAGTTTGTCCTTCACAATTGTATTTGTATTTGTATTTGTATTTGTAACTTAAGGTATTATTTGTTTCTTTTTAAGGTTAAAGATGTTTGAATGTGAATATATATGACTCTTTTCTTTGTGGATTGTTCATCAGTTTGTCTTATTTAAAAGTTTAGTAAATGTAAAATTTAGATACATAAATAAGTAAACTTTATGTATGTGTGTGTCGGCGGGGGTGGGGTGGGGGGGGGGGGGGGGGGCGCATGGACAATTTATTTGGAGGAACACTTTTTCTAGTTTGTTAAAGATCGATGAAAATGACTTTCTTAATGGAAGTAGGGAAAGCAAGTTATTTGTCCATCCCACCCCCTCGTACCTTTATAATATTTTATTAGATTGGATATATGCTCGTAAGATATCATTTTCTTTTCGTACTTATCAAACATTAGAAATAAGTAAGAATACTTTCCTCCCCGCCAAACACATCCATACAAGCTTCTAAAATCACAATTAATATAGTGTAGCAAAATTTATTTGTTTTGTGAGGCACAATCTTATATCTAGTTAGAGGTAATTAATGATCCTCACCCTGAGATGAGAGGGAAGGTCAATTTCACGCGAATTAGGTGGATCTCGAACCTGTGCTTACACTCCACAACAAAACAGAGTTGTGGAGAGAAAGCACGGATATATATTAGAGCTAGCCAGAGCAATCAGATTTTAAGGTTCAATACCCCTTAAGTTCTGGGGACATTGTACATTAGGAGTTGTATACATAACGAACAGATTACCTTCTTCTGCTTTACAGGGAAAGACTCCTTTCGAAGTTTTCCATGGTCATCTCCCTACTTTCACTCATTTAAGAACACTAGGTTGCTTGTGCTTTGCCAAGAAGCTTCTTCCAGGGGATAAGTTAGATGCGAGAGCAATCCCCGCAGTTCATATGGGGTATTCTGCAGTAACTAAAGGTTATGTTTTGTATAGCTTAGTTACTCACACCTTTCTCGTGTCAAGAGATGTGTTGTTTAAGGAAAATGTTTTACCTTTCCAAACTAAGACTCTTTCTACTCCTATATTTTTGGACTTTTCTACTGATCCTTTTATTCCATCCTCTCAAGACTCAGTACAGGTTGATGAAATGTTGCCTCATTCTCCTATTGAGGCTGATCATGATGCTACTGTTGACCACTTGACTGCAGCACCTGTGCCTGTTGATGCTTATGACACAACTCCTGTGGCTATTGATATGCCTATTGAGGTTGTTCCTAGACGGCCCACAAGGACCAAGAAGCAACCTACTTGGATTACTGATTATGTCTCCAATAATGCTTTTGCAAGCACTCCATATTCACTCTCTCAGGTGTTAAGTCATGCTCATCTTTCACTTGCTTATCAACACTATTTGACTGTCTTTTCTTGTGTTACTGAGCCCAAGACATATAAGGAAGCTTGTTCTGATCCTAAGTGGATTAAGGCAATGCAAGAAGAAATTCTTGCACTTGAAGACAATCATACTTGGAAGTTAGTTCCTCTGCCTCCAGGGAGGCATCCTATTGGATGTAAAAGGGTTTACCAGGTGAAATTTAAAGCTAATGGTGAAGTAGAAAGATACAAAGCTAGATTGGTTGCTAAAGATTATAACCAAAGAGAGGGTCTTGATTATCAAGATACTTTTTCACCTGTGGTGAAAATTGTTACTGTTAGAAGTGTATTATCTATTGCCGCAGCTTCGGAATGGCATATCCATCAAATGGATGTATATAATGCCTTCCTGTAAGTCGATCTCTTTGATGAGTTTTACATGACTTTGCTTGAAGGATTTTCTATCCAGGGGAAGTCTTAAGGACTGGTTTGCAGGCTAGGTAAATCCCTGTATGGTCTTAAACAGGAAAGTAGACAATGGAATGTGAAACTTACAGATGCACTGGTTGCTTCAGGATTCATACAAAGTAAACTAGACCACTCATTGTTTATAAGAAGACATAATGAGAAAATTGTAGTCATTTTGGTTTATGTTGATGACATGATGATAGCAGGGAATGACTTAAAGTTAATTGAGCAAACCAAGAAGGAGCTACATGCCAAATTCAAGATTAAAGACCTAGGAACTCTAAAGTACTTTCTTGGAATAGAATTCAGCAGGTCTAATAGAGGAATATTGATGAATCAACGAAAATATACTCTAGAAATGATAGAGGAAACCGGTCTTACTAGAGCAAAGCCCTTATGGACACCATTGGACAACAACATGAGACTAACTACTAGAGAAATGGATGAAATAGCTGGGGTAGAAGATGATCCAACATTGGAAGATATGGGATCATATTAGAGATTGATTGGTAGATTGCTTTACCTGACTTTAACAAGACCAAACATATGTTTTGCCGTGCATACACTAAGTCAGTTTTTGCAAGCACCAAAGAGATATCACATGGAAGAAGCACTAAGGGTGGTAAGATACATAAGAAGACAAGCTGCAATGGGAATATTGATGAGTAGCAGAAAACAAAACAGGCTGACAGCATATTGTGATGCTGACTGGGCAGCATGCCCAAACACTAGGAAATCTGTGACAGGTTTCCTAGTTAAACATGGTGATTCTCTGATATCTTGGAAGTCCAAGAAACAAACAACCATTTCAAGAAGCTCAGCGGAGTCAGAATACAGGAGTATGGCTTCTGCAGTCTCAGAGATAGTGTAGATCACAGGACTGTACAAAGAACTAGGAGAAGACCTGGAGTTGCCAGTAGAACTCTATTGCGACAGTAAGACAGTCTTATAAATAACAGCAAAACCGGTATAGTATGAGAGGACAAAGCATATCGAAATAGACTGTCACTTCATTAGGGAGAAGATTAGATTGATTAAACCATTATTCTTAAGAACACATGAGCAGCAAACAGATATTTTAACAAAAGGGTTGATTAGATCACAACATGAATATTTGGTTTCCAAGCTGGGTGTTTTGGGTGTGTTCATACCTTCCAGTTTGAGGGGTAGTAATGGAACAAGAGCTGTAACTTGATTGTATTGTACAACTGGCACAAGAGTTAGCTAATATAGATTCAACTAATTGGTGATTAGTTAGTAATCTAGTTGATTAGTTATAGATGTACAACTGTCAATAGTGTGAGAATGTGGCATGTATATAAGGGAGAAGAATGTATTCATTTTAGATAGTTCAATACAGAGACGGTTATTATTTTGTTCAGCATGAGTTAGGGAATTAATTTCCTTTCTTTCTCTCTCTTACTCTCTATCTTCTCTCTTAGCTGATAGAACACAAATTCTGTTTAGCTTCAAAAATGCAATATACTTTGATATACTCCTCTCTGGTGATAAAAAAGTTTGCTTGTTGATTGGCAATTCAGTTCATATAAGTTAGGAATACAACTCACTTTCAAGTTATCCCAAACTATTGATGACTCGGGTTCTAAATCGACATGTCAATCAAAGGCATTGGTCTCAATATATGTGTGGTGGTCACATAGTGATAGCTAATGGTTGTGGCTTGTGTTTGTTGTGCGGCAATAATAATAAATAGAGTGATGGTGATAAATGAACAATACCTTAATAATTTCGAAACACGTTATAAAAGAAAGAAAAATATTATAATACTGTATATCAATCAACAACACAAGACCAATCCATAGTCACAACTCACAAACATCAACAATTTTTGTCCAATCTATATATGACCATGTAGTTAGTTCCCTTTGTTAAATAAATCCTCAAAATGTGTTCTATCTTAATTAAGCCTTTATACAATTGTCAGAACTTTACCAATAAGGACAAGAAAAAAAAGGAAAAAGTCATCAAAACCACCTTAAACTATATCCGAAAAGTCGAAGACACACTTAAACTATTGAAGTGACCTAATACACACCTATACTACCGAAAAGTGAATTTAATTCCACCCCGACGCACATTAAACCAGTCACATAGTAGGAGGTGCTTTACACTCGCCCGCCACTTCAGCACCATGTCACAAATTTTATGGTTTTTTTTTTCATTCTTTTCTTTTTTTTCTTTTATTAATTATATTTTACACTAATTAATTCCTAATTAATAATTAAAATCCTCCCATAATTATATCTTCTTCATCAATAAACCACCCCACCCTCTAAGAACGACTTTTTTTCTCTCTATATTTCATCTCTCGGTTACAACTAGGTTGAATAAGCTCTTTAAGGTCTAGAATGATTGTTTTGTTCAATCTTCCCATAGTTTATAAATATTGTTTATGTGCCCAATGACATAAATGACCAAAAGTAAGCAAGTGGTCGAAAAATGACCAACCAATCCATGGCCATCACTATTCAAATCTCAAAGTTTCGACACCTAGAGGGGTTGTTCCCAAGCGTAATTGAGCAGCAGCTTCTAGGACAGGATCACCGATAGCAAATAAGCAGACTCGTTCTTATCGTAAGTACGGAAGAACGGGAATCATAAAAATCCAACCAAAAGAAAAAAAGGAAAGAAGTGCCGAACAACATTCCATACAATTATTCAAGTAAAAAGTAAACTTATAAGGAGACAAGCTAGATTATCTATTTAAAATTTTCATCTCCATCTCCATCAATAAACCACCCCACCCTCCCCATCTCTCATCTCACCGAAAACACCATATACGCTGTCAGTCGTCCACCACCATCACCACTTATTCTTTTCTTTTCACCACCAATAGCAAATCCAACATCACACACTTCAATTTCTTCTTCTTCTTCTTTGCAATCCACCACCATTATCATTATCGAGTTTTTCGTCTTCATCACCTTCAATTTTTTTTTGTTCATCACCCACCACTAACAAACCTGATGAGATATCGATTCCTCATCAAATTTTTTTTTCCTTTGTAATTGATTATATTTAACTTGTAATGATTTCTTTTAATAAAGTGGATATATTTTTTTTTGTGAAAAGAAAAAATAAAAATAAAATCTGAAGGTTTATAAAGATATATATGAAGGTTTATAATGATATTGAGAGAAAAGGGGTGAGAGATAAGTTAAATTTTCTCTAAAGATGTATTAGTTTGTAGTTTATGGTGAAAATGGTGTTGTTGGGTACTATTAAGAAAAAAGAAAGGGAAGTGATGAAGATAGAGCAAAGAAGAATTTAAAAACGTAAAAAAGGTGTCAAAATAATAAAATAAAAGGAACAAATTGCAATAAACGCGCTTATCTTCAAATTTAAGTGTGTATGCCACTTCATCTTGTAGGGTGAAACTAAATTTACTTTTTGGTAGTATAAGTGTGTATTAGGTCACTTCAAAAGTTTAAGTGTGTCTTCGATTTTTCAGATATAGTTTAAGATGATTTTGATGACTTTTCTCCAATAAAAAATATTATGTTCATCCCATTACATTATTTTTTATGAAAAAGTAATATATATATATATATATATATATATATATATATATATATATATATTATTGTGGGAACTAAATTAGTGAACAAGGAAGCAAATGGGCTTCTAATGGGAAAAGATGGATCCCTTTAATTTTCTAGTCCAAAACAAACTTGCTTGAATTTTCCCAATCAAATATGGACCACAGTTGAACAATTGCAGACCAAACAGATAAAACTTGTCATCAAAATCACTTAAACTATACTTGAAAAGTCGAAGATACATTTAAACTATTGAAGTGATCTAATACACTTCTATACTATCAAAAAGTGAATTTAATTCCACCCCGACGCACATTCAACCAGTCACATAATGGGAGGTGCTTTACACTCGCCCGCCACATCAGCACCACGTCAACGCCATGTCAGAAATCTTATAAATTTTATTTTTTTCATTCTTTTTTATTATTATTATTAGTTATATTTTTCACTAATTAATTCCTAATTAACCATTAAAATCCTCCAATAATTATATCTTCTTCATCAATAAACCACCCCACCCTCTCCATCTCTCATCTCATCGGAAACACCATATACGTTGTCAACTGGCTACCACCATCACCGCTTATTCTTTTCTCTTCACTACCAATAGTAAATCCACCATCACACCACTGCAATTTCTTCTTCTTTGCAATTCACCACCGTTATCATTATCGAGTTTTTCTTCTTTGTCACCTTCAATTTCTTTTTGTTCGTCACCCACCACTAACAAACCCGTCATCAATATCTACACAATTACTTTTCTTTAAAACCTCATTCTCTTTTATTTTAATTTTATTGGTGATTTTTTTTTCCTCAGAGTTTTATAGAGTGGGAGAAATTAGATTAATAAATCGATCAGTAAGTTGGTGAAAATTTTAAATTTATCGTTAATATAATAATTATCTTTAATTTTTACGTTAATTTATGAGATTTTAGCAGAAAAAAAGAAGAAGAAAAAGATTGAACAAGTAGGATAAATGAATACCACATTGAGTTTGCCAAAAAAAAATACTTGATAAAGAATAATGAAAAATTTATATTTCCCCGGTGAGATATCGATTCCTCATCAAAAGATATTTTTTTTCCTTGTAATTGATTATATTTAACTTGTAATAATTTCTTTAAATAAAGTGGGTATAATTTATTTTTTTTGTGAAAAGAAAGTAAAAATAAAATTTGAAGGTTTGTAAGATATATATGAAGGTCTGTTATGATATTGAGAGAAAGGGGGTGAGAGATAAGTTAAATTCTCTCTAAAGATGCGTTGAATTTGTAGTTTATGGTGAAAATGGTGTTGTTTGGTACTATTAAGAAAAAAGAAAGGGAAGTGATGAAGATAGGGTAAAGAAAGAATTTAAAAAGGTAAAAAAGGTGTGAAGTAATAAAATAAAAGGAACAAATTGTAATAAACGAGCCTATTTCTCTTTATCTTTATTTTTTATGCCACATCAGCTTGTAGGGCGGAACTAAGTTCATTTTTCAATGGTATATGTGTGTATTAGGTCACTTCAGTAGTTTAAGTGTGTTTTCGATTTTTCGAATATCATTTAAGGTGATTTTGATAACTTTTCCCCGACTTATAAATGACAAAATTGCTAATGAAAAGACAGCTTAAAAAGTGACAATTGACCAATATAATAATGGGCAAATAACATAAATCTCAATAATTTAGAGTTCAATTATAAAAAAATTCAACATTTACATAGTTACTGAAAATCTCAATTTTTGGATCTGTCGAGATACATATTAGCTCTTGATACATTTTTTTATTTTATTTTGAGCCTATTGAGATACATAATACATCCAACAAAAATACAGATTTTCCTTGTAAAGATACGTAATTAGCTCCCGATATTTTTTTTTTTAATTTTGAATATGTCAAGATATATAATTAGCTCTCTGATACATCCAAGGAAGACATATAATTAGTTAGAATTTCTGTAATTACTTTATAAGAATAAAATTTGTATAAATATAATAAGTTAAAGGTATATATTCCTTATAATATAACACAAGAAGTTGGTAAATATATATATAAAAAAAGTGTAACTAATGAAGCTCTTCCAACTTGATGGAAATTATTGTGACCAAGTCATTAACAAAATGAGAATTGAAAATGGTATAGTAACATCATTGTATATAAATTCATAAGTGGGCGAAAACAAAAGTATTTTATTACTCTCTTTAGTTCAATTTATAATTTGATTTTGACTTGACATGAAACTAAAGAAAGTAAAAAAATAAATTGAATTTTATGGTGTAAAGTAAAAAAATATACATATAAAATGTATCAAATATTCTTTAATTTATGACCATAAAATATCGTGTGAAATATTAGAATTAAAAAATTTGCTAAAAAGGAAAAAAAACAGATTAAAAATGAAATAAGGCAAATAAAAAAAAACTAAGGGAGTAACATTTTTTCTCATCAATAAAAAAGTATAATTCCAAAACAACCTCTCTACCTCTCGATATGATCTTCGTACGCTATATCATTTCTATAACTTATTTTTTATTGAAGATGTTGTTATTGCAATAAAAGAAGTATAGTAGGATGAAAATGACATAATATAAAAACGTGTCATTTAATTTCACCTCAACCGATACCTACGTCCTCCAACTTTGGACATCACAAGTAGGCACTTAAACTTATAAAGTTGAACAAATAGACTCATGATCCTTATATGACATATACCCGTAGGACACATCTAGGACATCGAAGATACACGTGTCTATTTGTTTTAATTTTATACAAGTTTAAATATTTACTTGTATGAATTCAAAATTGAAGTACATGAATATCAGTTGATGTTAAGTTAAATGATACGTTTATGTATTATGTCAATTTTGAACATATCATATGAACACTTAAACATGTATAAAATTGAATAAGTAAACTCATGCATTCTATATCTGTCTAACGGGCCGGGCCGGGTCAACCCGGAACCGGCCCCCTCTCTCTAACCGGGTTACGGGCCGGTGACGGGCCGGTTTTGGCCTTAACCGGTCCGGTCCGGGCCGGGCCGCACAGTAAAAAAAATAAAACCCACCCGGAACCGGCCCACTTAACCCAATCCGGTCAAACCCGCTAAAACCCGGTCAAACCCGGATAAAAAACAGTCAAATATACACTATATATACGCTATATACACAATCTATACATTAAATATACACTTCTATAGAAGATATATACAATGTATACATTAAATATACACTTCTATAGAAGATATATACACGTGTATACATTAAATATACACTTCTATAGAAGATATATACACGTGTATACATTAAATATACACTTCTATAAAAGATATATACACATGTATACATTAAATATACACTTCTATAGAAGATATATATAATGTATACATTAAATATACACTTCTATAGAAGATATATACACGTGTATACATTAAATATACACTTCTATAAAAGATATATACACATGTATACATTAAATATACACTTCTATAGAAGATATATATAATGTATACATTAAATATACACTTCTATAGAAGATATATACACGTGTATACATTAAATATACACTTCTATATGAGATATATAAACATATACACATGTATACATTAAATATACAGTTGTATAGAAGATATTAAAACTTTAAATTGATAAATAAAAAAAAATAAAAAACAACGACTAAGGAGTGAATGAATTTGTGGAATTTTATTGATTGCAAAATGATCCAAAATTTATAATTTACATGAATGAAAAATCTATAAATTATGCATCATTTTTTCCAACTCATTCATGTTAATATTAATTGGAATTTGCATAGGATAGTCGAAGTCAACGGGGGCAAACCCATGCATTGGACTTGATTCTGTTGAGTTCTCCCGTGAAGTCATTATTTCTTCAAGTTTGAGGTCGTCGCTTGGCTCTGGTTCCATTCCTTGGTTTCTTCTTTCTGCTCTAATCCAATCTCTAAGGCAAACTAAAACATTCATTGCGTTGCTTCCCAATGAGTGTCGGTTGTCTCCAAGCTGCTGTCGTCCCTGACTGAAGGCGCTCTCTGATGCAACGGTTGACATTGGAACATTCAAGATATCTCTGGCTAATCTTGAAAGTACAGGATATTGTGATTCATTATTTCTCCACCAATCCAGCGAGTTGATCCGTCGTCTGCGATCCTCTGGTGGCGTCCGCAGATAATATTTCAGCTCTTCCCGATAAGTTGATGTGTAAGCTCTCTCATCCACACTGTTCCAACAAGTTAAATCATAAAACGAATCAGGAAAACCACTATGTGCCGACCTTTTAGAAGATGATGGCTCCTCGGGAGGATGAGGAGCGACAGTTGGACTGATATTTGTAGGTACGGCTGAATCAAATAAATCAGCATAGTGATTATATAATTTTTCTATATAATCTTTTGCATCAGCCGTAGCCGTCCACAAATCAGGCTGCTCTTGTTCAGACTCACGGTTAGTATTTATTTCTAAGTTAGCATAAATAAGAGTACTAAAGTGACACATATGATTAAATTTCATGCAAGGATTTAAAATAGCACCAACCAAGTAAATAGGGGGAATCGGGAAGAAATATTTTTTAAATTTCGTAAACATAGCGCCAACAACTTCTTTATAACCTTCTTTATTTTTATATTGTTGGAGCAAACCAGAAATATCGGCTATATATGCCAAAATATTACAAACAGTAGGATAGTATGCACCGGAAAATTCAACCGTAGCTACATAAAATTTTTCTAAAAACTTAACAAGATCATTAATTATAACCCAATCAGAATTATGTAACATGCAATCAGCAGAATCAGCAAAAGAACCACAGTGTTGGTTAAAAGTTAGTGTAATAGGAATTCTATATTTATAACAAGTTTTTAAAAATTCATACGTAGAATTCCATCTAATATCAATTTCCTCAGGCATTAAAATCGGTGTAAGTCCATTTTCTTGACATTTAACTTTAAATTCTTTAATTCTCGCTCTACGATTATTTCCTTGAATGAAACCTACGGCAAGACGAATTTTTTCAATATAAACCTCAAAAAAGTCAAGACCATCTTTTACAATTAAATTATAGATATGACATGCACACTTAATATGGAAAATTTCAGGAAAGGGTGGAGATAACGTAGATTTTATTTTTGTTATAGCATTCTTGTTGTTAGAAGCATTATCAAAAGCAATACATAAAATTTTATTTTCTATACCATAATATCTGGCAATTTTAATAATAGAATCAGAAATAAATTGTCCAGTATGTTTGCGATCTTCATCATATAAAAAAGCAAGAATACGTTTTTGCATTATGAAATTACTATCCATCCAATGACAAGTAACGGTTAAATAATCATTTTTATTAACAGCACGACCAAGATCAGAAGTTAGGGACAATCTACATTGAATATTTTTTAAGAATGTTGATAAATAAAAACAATATTGTGAATGGAGTTTAAAAATATCAGACCGACAAGTAGTTCTAGGAATACCATTAAACATAGGATTATAAATTGCTTGTATATAACGGATAAAAACATCAGAAGAAGGAAAAGTAAAAGGCAAACAACCCACAGCTACCATTTTAGCTATTTCTTCCCGGTCCCTCAATTTATTATACTTTTTCGCTACTTGACCGGTTGTTGGGTCCATTCTAGTTTGCGTTGACCCACCAACATCCCCACCACCTTTTACAATATTTAACTCTCTTTTGTGATTTTCAACTATATGTCTCATTAACGTACCCGTACCCCCTTGCTTACCGCCACTTCTATGCTTATATATTTGTTGACAAATATTGCACTGCACCTCAATATCTGATATACGTTCAAAAAATTGCCATGCAATACTAGTTCTTTTACGGGGTTTTGGGGCACTGGGAGGACGGGAAGGGAGATTAACTGATTCAGATCTAACGTTAGCATCTCCTACTGCGGGTGTTTCAGCAATTTTTTCATCATCTTCGTCTACATTAACTGCATCTACTTCATTTTCTTCTTCTATACCGTAATTTTCTTGAAATTCTACATAATCCATATCGTGAGCACCTACACCTATTTCTTCCTCAAAAGGTGTACTAAGCGGTACCGGAGGCGAAGTCATACGGGTATATCTATTACTTGAACTACCTCTACCGCTAATAATTCGCTTTTTACTACCACTACTGCTTCCGGGACAAAATTTTTTAACACCTTTAGCAGCGAGGTTTTTTAATTTATCCATAATATAAATTAAATTAAACTAAAAATATTCAAAATACACAAATATAACAAAATTAAATATTAAACAATTAATACAATAAATAAAAATTAAACGTAAGAGATGGAACGACAATACCAAATTTTGGAAGTATCCGAAGATTGCGACTTTAGAAACTTCCGCTCTTACTTTGTAAACGAAAAATTAAAAAATTAAAGTGAACACTTTAAGAAATTAAATATATTGAATATTTGAGAATTGAGAATTGAGATTTGAGAGAGAATGAGATTTGAGAGAGTGAAAAATTGTGTGAGAAATGATTTGAAGTTGTAGGGTATTTATAGATTTATTTTGAGGATTAAAAAATATTTTATATATATATATATATTTTTTTTTAATCAAATGGGCCCAAACTAGCCGTTTGGACCCAAAAAACGGTAATATTACCGTTGGGCCAAACTACCAACAGATTTTTTTTTTTTTTTTTTTAATTTTTTTGGGTTACCGGGCCGGGCCGGGCCGGTTAACCGGCGGGCCTGGACCGGGTTGGTCCGGGCCGGGTTAACCGGGCCCAATTTTTAAAAAAAACCGGACCAGGACCCGGTATCCTAAAGCCCTAGGGCTTTCCGGGCCGGGTCAAACCGGTCCCGTTTGACACCTTTAATGCATTCTATATGACATGCATATACCTGTAGGACACCTTGTAGGGCATCAAAAGTACATGTACTTATTTATTCACCTTTATATAAAATTTAAATATCTATTTATATATATTTAAAGTTAAAGTATATAAATATCAGTTGATATTAAGTTAAAAAAAAAGTACGTTTATGTATTATGTCTAAGAAAATTGAAGAGGTCAAGTGATGTATAGATAAGAGAAATAAAGACAAGATAAAGCCAAAGTAGAGAAAAGATTCACAATCCAGAAAAAGGCATTGTGTCAGTTTTATTAATTGCACCAAAAGCAAAATAAGGCAACTATGGGCCATTTTACTTATTAGCATTATCCAACTTGCTACACATGCTTGCTAGTTGCTTCCAAGCAAATTAAACATATATCCCTTCTTTTATTTATTACACATCCTATCCTTTATTTAATTCTCCAACTCCCACATTTTTATGAAGTAATGAAACATTTCGTGTTCGAGATCTGAGTATGAAAAAATTTTAAATTGGGTGTGGGCAGTGACAGAGCCATCTTTGCTTCAGGGGATTCATCGGAATCTTCTTCGACGAAAAATTATACCGTTTTTATGCTATTTTTACATGTTTAAAAATATTTTTTATGTATATACAGTAGATGTTGAATTTCCTTCGACTAATTTGTATATATACTTGTGAACTCCATCAGTGAACATCCTGGCTCCGCCGCCGAGTATGGGGTATGTATTTTATGTTATAAGTGAACTAACTTTGATATTTAAATGAAGAAGAATAGAAGGAATCGGAGGGTTCGTTTAGAGATAGAGCTGGGATTTGAACGCTGAGGGCCTTTAAGTTTTAGGATAGGATAATAATATCAGGAATTAGTAATTAGATTTTATACTAATTTTGGCCAAACACATAGGTAGGTATGTTTTTAGCTTCGCCCCTGAGTCTATCATTCTCGAGTTTCGAAAGTTATGACTGATCTATAAGAGTTGACTCAAAATGAATTTTTCGATCACCCCTGCACCCCCCCACCCCCCCCAAAAAATAAACCTTATAAGAAGTATATTTTTTTTTATATAGATTCTACACGACCAAATGAAATTATTTTGATATGTACATCTCAAATACCAAGAAGTTATACAAGAGAGTTTCTCCTTCTATCACATTTACTTAACGTACTTTTTTTTTAAGTATTGACACTTTTCTTTTAAATTAGAAATAATTTTATTTATTTTTTAATTTTAATCTTTGATGAAATTATTCATAACCATAAAAGTGCTATCATATTATCAAAGATCACAAGTTTAATTTCTTTTGATGTATGTACTGCATATTTTGTGGCGAATTAAATATTGTTACATAAATGAAGTAAAGGATTAAATAATTACACCAAAGTAAAATTAAATGGAAAATTCTAAAAAGCTTTTCAATCACATCACCATCGCATCATCTTTTGTGCCCTAAATATTCTGAATAATATTTAATTACTACTCCCTATATATTTTAAATTACTAGTATAAACTTTTCAACACATTATTTAATACTCCATCAACACAACTTCCCAAGACCTAGTGCTATTGTCATCTAACAAATTTCAATTACATGAATGAGCATTTAATTAACTTCATATAAAAAAAAAGTAATGTATTAAGAATGACTTATAATTAAGTCATACAAACATAAATATTTGTAGGAGGGGGAATTAAGAAGGATAGATCAAGAAGAATGACTTATAATTAAGTCAATAAAAAAATAATGTATGAGATACTTTAAACGAATTTCACGACTTTAAAAAATTATTGAATCAAACCTGGTTGAGAAAAATTATTTTTGATGAACTCTCATTTCTAATAAGGCATTATAATCAATATATAAAAAGCAAATACAGTAATAACTAATAAAGAAGGCATGTCGAAAATAATACTAACTTCGTTTTATATTAGTTGATCCCTATTAACTTGGCACACTCATTAAGAAAATAATAATTATGGGTTTTGTTATATCAAATTAGCCTTATTAATTATGCTTTGAAAATATAAATTTGAATAAATATACTTTATTTAGTCATTTAATGTTAAGAATAGTATTGAAATAACATAGTAAAATCCTCTTGATTTCATCAAAGGAATAACTAAATTTAAACTAATATTTTTTAAAAGAGGACCAACTAAAACGAAATGGAGAAAGTAATAAATACTAGTAATCTATTTAAATTATAAATTACTATATTCACCCATATTTTATCGAAAAAAAAAAGAGGAAAATAGAAAGGAAGAATAAGGTGATACACATTTGTTTTTTTAACCAGAAAATGACAAATCACTTATTATTATTATTTTTAACCATATAGTAAGAAAAGAACCTTACTTTTTGTTTGTTAGTAGAAAGAGAAAGTGAATTTTCCAGATTTACTTTCTCAACGTGCAATTTTGTCATAATATCTATTATTGGTAATTTTACGTACTTACACTTTCAGTTTTACTTACAGTAAAAACCATTATAACACGTAACAAACAATTTTCAATAAAAGCCTGCAATATATATCAGAGTTTCTGCAGAAAAAACTGCAAACATAAGTAACCTTTCTATACACAATAATAATAATAATAATAATAATAATAATAATAATAATAATAATAATAATAATGAAATACTCAGACAGAACTAAAGTATCTGTACTGAACAACATTGTATAATTAACTTTTTAAATTTTGATCCGATATTCAATATTTATATTGAAATTTAGAATGCATTTGGAT
This sequence comes from Capsicum baccatum var. pendulum, assembly GCA_030864225.1. Lineage (NCBI taxonomy): Eukaryota > Viridiplantae > Streptophyta > Magnoliopsida > Solanales > Solanaceae > Capsicum > Capsicum baccatum. The sequence goes on from CM061560.1 coordinate 277,402,568, forward strand.
ATGTGTAGAGAAAACTTGTGTTGAGAGTAAAATGCTAATAGCAAATTTATATTCGGAGGGATTTATATCAGGGATGAACGTAGGTTGAAAATATTGATACTTCGACACAAAACAGGCATAAAAATTAATATAAGATGAAAAAAATACCCATAAAATTAAAAAGATAGTTGAGTGCTTTGATTTTCATGCGAAATCTTAAAATTTTGAGTGTCAATATATGTGTTTGAACTTCTCGAGTATCTATGACTCCTAAATTCTGAATCCGTCACTGATCTAAACCTGATAAAATGATTATCATTTAATTAGAAAGTCACAGATTTAGGTCGTTTTCACGACTTCTATCAGAAATGTAAGATAAATTTACGTATAATAGATCCTTTTTCCAGACTTCACACGTAATTAGTCAATAGTATTCATGAATCTGTAAAATAATTTTGAAATAAACAGTTAATATTGAGGATATAAATTATAATGGAGAATATATTTTATTTTTTTCCTGATATTTTCATGAAATAAAAATAAAAACTTATTTTTAATATAATATACAAGTAAAAATAAACGGAACAAGATGTATAACTAATGATATTAAAACAAAGACAAAGTACTTGCATGTGCTAGCTATAGCTAGGCCTTGATGGTATTTTTTGTCTTGAAAAGTACACCATTATATTAAATATAAATATTATTATTATTATTATTTTTTTTTTTAACTTCAACATGAAATCTATAACACTGTTTTCATATCCAAATTAAGGTCAGAGAATCCTATAAGTAATAATTAATGAATACTGAATATTGGTACATCATGATATAATTAGCATTTTGAATAATGATATGAAATCAAATTCTATTGGTATTAATTAGAATTATTAGTAGAACTATGTCTAATAACTACTTCCTTCGTCCCATTTTACTTGTTTCAAATTGGAATGACACAACAATTAAGAAAAATAATAAATAACATGGCTAGTTTATCAAAGTATCTTTATTAAAGGACGTTTACATTTTAATTTAAAGAAAAAGTAATTAATGCAAAGAGTAAAACATAAAAAAAAAAGTTTGTCTTATCTTGATAAGTAAAATGAGACATCAACTTAGCTAATTTGGGACGGGTAAAATGGAACGGAGGAAGTATAGTGACAAGTTATAACGTTTTTCTTATTATATATACCTAGATAAATTTTTACAAATTATTATCTCTTACTTCTAGTAATTTTTCACTAGTACCATTGCAATTTTAGCATGTGGGTTCTATTGATTAACCCATTTTATGAATGGAATATATTTGTCTATTTGTTATGTTTATTATATATACATAAAATAAATTTATCACGTGATTATACTGCTACAAAAATACAACTTAATTACAATAAAAAACACTCGAAAGAGTTGTGCTACGAGCCCACGACACAATCAAATGCGTCATGACTAACCAATAATTTTACCATAGTTCACGAGTTATTATTTTTATTTCTTAGTAGATTTTTTCACTAATTATCATAACGATTTTAGCATTTGGGTTTTATCACTTAACCCATTTTATGACCAAAATATATTGGCCTATTTGTTACGTTTATAATACACACATAAAATAAATTTGTCACGTGATTATGGTGCTGAAAAAATACAACTTCATTACAACTCAAAAGACCCGAAAGAGTTATGCCACAACACAACTAAATGCGTCATAACTGACTGACAATTTTATCATAGTTCACGAATTATTATCTCTTATTTCTTAGATTTTTTTTCACTAATATCATATCAATTTTAACATGTTTATTACGTTTATATAAAATAAACTTATTATGTGATTATGCTGCTACAAAAATACAACTTCATTACAACTCAAAACACTCGCCAAGGCACAACCACATACGTCATGATTAACTGACAATTTTACCATAATTCACTAGTTATCATCTCTTAAATTTTTTCACTAATATCATATCAATTTGAGCATGTGGATTTTATCCATAACCGATTTTTTGACTAAATTATAGTTGGCCTATTTGTTACGTAATAAAAATGTTGGAATCTGTAAAGGTGTTTACTACGTATAAAAAAGATTTTATTGGGAATCTAAAATGCTCAACTGGCAGGAGGGAGGGGTCAATTTTACAATAATGAAAAAAGCTAAGAGTGGCTATATCTGAAATTCAGACTTTATATTAAATTACTATGTGTACTATTTTAATAAAAAAACGTACTGATACGCAATCCTTTGTTCAAAAATATTGCTTTCAAGATTTCCTCTTAGGATCAATTTGATCATAAAATCAAAATTAATATTTTTAAAATTAATAATAAAGTTGGAGTTATGTTTGATCATAATATTTTGAAAGTTGATTTTTGAAGTTAAAAATTTATAAAAAAAGAATTATTTTATGAAAATTAAAAATTAAATCTGTTTATTAAAAATAAATTAAATGATCCAAAAAGTGGATCCAAAAATAATGAAAAACCCTCTTAAGATGTTTTTTGAAAATTTAAATATTATAAAACATATTTTAAAATATTTTTGATCAAATAAGTAATTCGAAACAAAGTTAAAACGTATCCAAAAATATTATGAATAAACGCCGGCTCAATACTACTATTAGAGTAATATTGGTCGTTTGGTAAATGAGATAATATGTGATATTTTGAAATAAGTTTGTAATATTTTTTTCGTTTATTTGTATTTGTTCATCATATTAAAATTAGATGTTCAATAATAATACTTAAGTTATTTGAAAAATCAATCAATAAATTTATTATTTTATATCTATTTTTTACTCTTACCGCTAACTATACTATTAATTATTCGTTGCATTTCTCGACATATCAAATTGATTAATTATAAAAGGTGATATATATATATATATTATTTATTTAGTGATCATTACGGTGTGTCAAACCAATTATAGTCTAGTAAAGTATAAAAAAGGAATAGTATTTAATGTTTAGGAATCGTTTGATAGGAGGGATAAATTGTGATATTCTAAAATTAAATCTTAATAGAAACTATACCTTTTTTAGTTGGCAAAACTTTTTTCTAAACTTAAATTATAAAATATTAAACTTAATCTTATTTATTATTTGATTATTTTACTTTAGATCGAAAAATTAGTTTGAAGAATATAATATAATCTCAAAATAATTTAATTCACGTGTCAAACGAGCTCCCTTATAAGAGTAGTTTTTTTCTTTCTTTCTTAAGTTACTTCACTTTTTTTTTTTTTTTCTTATTTCTTTCACCACCTTTCTTTAAGCAGCACAAAGAAAAATAGAGACAAATTTCTTGAGAAAGAAGAATTTTTTTATTTGGTGTTGAGAAAATAGAGGAGAAAAATGCAAGCTTACAAAGCAGCAGTAGTACCAAATGTTACACTTAATAATAATAATAGTAGTGGTAACACTAATACTATGTATTGCCATTCAACTTATTATCTCAGGTAGTAATATATTTCTCTTATTCTTTTTCAGTTTTTTTTTTTTTCTTCATGTTTTTGATTTTTTCGTGCATGTTTATGTTTCTTGTTTTTTAAGTACATGTGTTAGTTAAGTGGTTAAAAAGATTCAATTTCTTACATATTTTTGTGGGGTTTAAGTTTTCTTGATTTTTAAGTTTTTGTATTAGTAAAAGGCTTATAAAGGGCTTCATTTGTGCATGTTTATGGAGTTTTAAGTTCTTGTGTTAGTAAAGGGCTTAAATTTTTTTTATTTTTGGAATGTTTTGAACTTGACTTGTGCATGTTTATAATTATGGGACTTAAGTTTTCTTGATTTTAATAAGTTTTTGTATGTGTAATGGGCTTAAAAAGATTCATTTTTTCATGTTTTTGTGGGGTTTATGTTTCTTGGTTTCTAGTGATTGTATGTGTAAAGGGGTTTGAAAAGGTTCTACTTATAAATGTTTGGAGCTTGATTTGAGCATATTTAAGGTGTTTTAGTTTCTTGTATGAGTAAATGGCTTAAAAAGATTCATTTTTTACAAATCTTTTCAGCTTGATTTTAGCATGTTTATGGAGTTTCAAGTTCTTGTATCAGTGAAGGGCTTAAAAAGATTCATTTTTTGACATGTTTTCAGCTAGTATCTACTTTGGGGGGAAATTACACTTGTTATACATGGTTAAAATTATTTTTATGCTTATATATAGTAGATATTAACCCCTTTCGGCTTCTTCGCGTGTTTACTTCATAGTTTGAAACCCCTCAGTGAAAAACTTTCTTAGGTTTTTAAGTTCTTGTGTGTTAAAAGAGCTTAAAGATTCATTTTTTTTTATGTATATATAAAGTAGTTGTTCTCGACCTCTTTAGAGGTAGTGTTATGGACTGTGTACACTCTGCCCTCCCCATATACTGGGTTTGTTGTTGTTGTATATATAAAGTAGATGTTGAACCCCTTTAGCTTCTTCGTGTGTTTACTTCGTATTTTCAAATTTGTCGGTGAAAATTCTGGCTCAACTACTATTTAAGTTTTCTTGGTTTTTAAGTTCTTGTGTGTTAAAGGGCTTAAAGATTTAATTTTTATGTGTTTGGTTGTTAAATAGAGGTGATGAAGCTAGTAGAAATGCGGCGCGCTTTGCGGATATTGGAGAACTTGAGCAATCTGCAGGATTCACTCAAGAAGATGCTGTTGATTTAAGCAGAAGTATCATTTCTTTAAATATCTCATTTGTTTTATTTCTTTGATTGTGACCTTAAAAAGTTTCATTTTTTTTTTTGCTGTGTTTTTGGTTTCTTGAAAGGTTCTGTGTATGGTGAAATGAGGCCAAGCAATGTTGGTGTAGTTTCTTGCAACAATAATAACTTACATTTTGGCGAACTTAATACGGTAAGCGAAAAAAAGAACAATCTTTGCAGCTAAAGAATCTGTATGTTTTGTGTGTATGTATGTATATATGCTGCCGTGTGACCTCCGACCTGGAGGTCACGGGTTCAAGCCGTGGAAACCGCCTATTGTAGAAATGCAAGGTTAGGCTGCTTATAATAAAGCTTAAGTGGCTCGGCTCAACCTTTCCCCGGACCCCGCATATAGCGGGAGCTTTAGTCCACCAGGCCGCCCCTTTATATGTATGTATATTTATAAAAAAGGGCAGCTTGGTGCACTAAAGCTACCGCTATGCACGGTGTCCAGAGAAGGGCCCACCACAAGGGTGAGGCTTGAACCCGTGACCTCCTTGTCACATGACAACAACTTTACCAGTTACTCCAAGGCTCGTTTCATGTATATATATATATTTATGAAATGTGAAAAATTGGTATTGCAGAGTATTGGTTCAACAGAAATTGGTTCATCAGAGACAGGAGTGGATACAGGGAGGTTCATGTTGCAGAAGGCACAAACAGCAATGTTGGGGGCTGGTTTGGTAGGTGGTGTTGCTGGTAGTGTGGCATTGGGAAATGTGCAGCATTTTGAGAATTGGGGTGATTCTGGTATTGCAGACCATAGCCAGCAGACTGACACTTCCACAGATGTTGATACTGATGAAAGAAACCATCAGGTTTTTAGCTTTTCTTAACCCCCCCCCCCCCCCCCCCCCCCCCTCCAAATGAATATTTCAATTTTTGACATTTAGCAAATTGTCCATCCTTGTCTTTCTTTTCCCTTAAAGAGAGGGATAATGCCATATAGACAGTGAAGATTCATGTAGTAGACTCCAATGAAAAAGTTGCAATTTTTGATATTTAGCTATAGTCCTTTTTTTTTTCTTTTTTTGACTTTCTGTTGTTTTCTTTTTTCGAATTGCTTTGTAATGTTTTTACTTGAGTCGAGGTTCCAGTGGAAATAGCAGCCTCTCTATCTCCCACGGTAGTCAAATAGTAACTGGTAAAGTTGTTGCCATGTGACCAGGAGGTCACGGGTTCAAGCCTTAGAAACAGCCTTTGGCAGAAATGCAAGGTAAATCTGCTGCGCACAATACACCCCTGCGGTGGAGCTTTTCCCCGGACCCTGCGCATAGCGGGAGCTTTAGTGCACACGGGGATAGATGGTGAAGATTCATATAGTTTGCCTAGTGAAAGTTGCAATTTTTGAACATTTGGTAGTGGTCCATCCTTGTGTCCCCCCCCCCCCTAAGGGGAGGGATAATGTGATATAGACAATGCAGATTCATGTAGTCAACCACAATGGAATTTTTAATGTTAGATATTTTCCATCCTTGTGGTTGCCGCAATGAATACGGACATAGAATATTTGTTAGTAAAATTTACATATTTGAAAACTACGTAAAAAGTACTTTACAGGTCGCAATAATTAACAATTTCATGTATTTAAAAGACATGAAAAGATCATGGTCAAAGATGAATTCGTATGACTCCCGAAATCCACACACTTCTGCGTATATTGGGATTGGGGGTAGTACTTTGTTATCTTGATGTGTTAGTCTGGTTTGAATTTATAATAGCTTCATGTGTGATGAATTTATTCGATGGAGATATCTCGAGACCGTAACATTTTACTGAAGTTTCAAGTTTCTGTTGTTGAAATTACACTTTTTTTCGGTCGAGGAGATGTGTTAAAATTTCACCAATCAGTAGTTAAGCTAAGTAGGGTAGCAATAAGATCTTATGTCTCTCCAAAATCTTGTGTTAATGAATTGGATTTATTGATTGACTATTTTAACATGCCTATCTAAGCTATATCTTTGAAATTTAATGAATGGTTGGGTTGGATTGGGAAATTACCAAGAAATATTCAATAAATGAACTGGTTTGTTTGTCGTCGAATTTGTTTGAACGAATTTCGCGCATTGTTTTCGCTCCTGTTCTGAACTGTTTGCATTTATTTTGATTTATACCATAGGGCCAAGGGATTCAGCATGGTGCATTAATAGCTGTGGACTCCATGGATCAGTCCAAAATAAAGCTTGGAGACCAGAAGGTTGTTGTACTGGTTTACTCTTCTCTTTATTCCAACGTGTAACGTGTGTATAACCATGTGAATTAGTGTATAATTTGTGTATATCGGCTATAAAAAGTAAACAGTTAATCCGTGTATATCGGCTAGAAAAAGTAAACAGTTAATCCCACACGTGATTTGTATAAAGATCCCTTGTTCTATTGTAACAGTTGTTACATTTCATTACTGTATTTACTTAAGCTAGCTTACTTGCAGACACTTCGCAGGCTGGCTCAGAATCGAGAAGCTGCTAGGAAAAGCCGATTGAGGAAAAAAGTAATATTATTCTCCTTTTCCGAAATTTAAACGAGATTGATTTAGCATATTACTGTTATTGATACTTTTCGTCCTTCTGATTATTATGTAGAATCTAAGTGCTGTATTGTGTTTTGAGTTTCGCTCACTTTAGTTATTTAACTGTGTGGTTATATAGCTTCTTTCAGAAAATGTTTTTATTTATATATGCGTACATTTGCATATAGATTTATATTACCGTAAATATATGTGTACATTTGCAACAATGAGTCATTTACTCACACATTGCGTCAGTCTTGATGACGTCCAGATATAGTTGTTTGTGTAACAGGTCCACGATGTTCTTTCATTGTATTGTTTATGCAAAACTAAAGTTTTTCGCAGTTGCAAAATTAGCAAGATATTGTCATACGTCAGGTGTTTGGCCGATGATATTTCTTTTGCTAGTGAGATACGTATGTTATATTGGTAAACACGGTGATGACTTAAGCTTATAGTTTAATGTTAGGCTGTCCGAGATGTTGATCTGTAACACCCCAACTTAGGATAAGGAGTTCCACATCGACAAAACGCAAGAGGGATGCTGGCTTACTCCCTAGTGATGCGTTTTAAAGCCGTGCGGGCTTGGGCCCAAAACAGATAATATCACTAGTGGGTTGGGGAGTTAGATGGGTCTCTCGGGCCTTGATGGTTCGGGATGCCCGTCGCGGTCAGGGTCTCGGCTGTCGTGACAAGATCAGTGATGATCAATATGTTATACATCCTTGCTGATCAATATGTTATACGTCTACTTATATATGCTCGATGTTTAAATGATTATTAGGTTTTCGTTTTTCATAGGCATATGTTCAACAGCTGGAGAATAGTAGGCTCAGATTGTCGCAGTTAGAGCAAGAGCTAAAACGAGCTCGACAACAGGTATCCCTCTCACCCTCCGCCAACAGATTGTGAATCGTTTAAGTAGTTAAATTAATTATACTCTACGGAAGACTGAGATTTCTCGGATGCAGGGCATATTTATTGCTAATGGATACACTGGGGATCAGAGCCTTTCTGCTGGTGGAAATGGTTAGAAAGTTTTTCGTCTTGCTAGAATTCGTTACATGTCATGTTATCATGAGGAAATTAGTGTTTTACGTGTCTTGTTTTTTCCTCCTCTGGTTGAAGAACTTATCACGAGTAATTCTTTTATTGACTTGTGACATGAACGGGGGGGTAATTGTGATACTTACACAGGGGCTTTGGCATTCGACATGGATTATGCACGTTGGCTAGAAGAACATCAACGGCTTATCAGTGATCTCCGATCAGCTGTAAATTCTCACAGGGGAGATAACGAACTGCGCCATCTTGTTGATGGAGTAATGTCACATTACGACGAGAAATTCAAGTTAAAGAGTGTAGCTGCAAAATCGGATGTTTTTCATATGCTGTCGGGCATGTGGAAGACTCCTGCTGAACGGTGTTTCATGTGGTTGGGCGGATTTCGTTCTTCTGAACTCCTCAAGGTAAACTAGCCTCTTCCGTTCAGCTACCGTACTATGTTTTTATCGTGTCATTTTCTATAGCCTCTTACGTTGTTCTAAACTGATGTCTGGCATCGGGAATACAGATTCTTGGCAACCACCTCGAACCATTGACAGAACAGCAGCTCATGGGCATATGCAACTTGCAACAGTCTTCTCAGCAAGCCGAGGACGCCTTATCACAAGGTATGGAAGCCCTGCAACAATCTCTCGTCGATACACTTTCATCTACCTCTCTTGGCCCTACTGGCACCGGAAATGTAGCTGACTATATGGGGCAAATGGCAATTGCGATGGGCAAGCTTGCCACTCTTGAGAACTTTCTTTATCAGGTAACTAAAATGTCCTCTGTTAGACGCTCCTTACGACACAAAACTTTTCTCCATTCAACGAAATTCACATTTACGCTTTCTTAATCGCTAGGCTGATCTTCTGAGACAACAAACTTTGCAACAATTGCATCGAATCTTGACTACTCGTCAAGCTGCTCGTGCCCTTCTCGTCATAAGTGATTACATGTCAAGGCTTCGAGCACTCAGCTCGTTGTGGTTAGCACGCCCCAAAGACCAACTCTAGCACATGAATACTTCATTCCTACAAGGTTCCTCCTCCTCATCGCCATTTCTGAACCTTTGAATAGTCATTATATCGTTAGCTCACAACTTTCAAAAGTCTTTTCATTCGGAATTGCACAATGACAATCGTATAGTACTCGTTTACTATCTCGATCCACACTGACTCGAAACATCTTGGAACGATTAGTGATCTGTATACTACTATCTAGTTCTAGCTATTTACATGTTCTAGGCACGTTAGTCATCTATTCGAATATAATCTTTAGTAAATCGATATATGTAAAAGCATCGTCCTTCTGGTTGTAGTTGATGTTTGTTATTTTGGTTTATGGAAAAAAGCTTCTCATATTTCTCGGACTCCACTTGTGAAATTACACTGGGTATGTTGTTGTTCGATAGTAAGACTTCGAAAGATTCACCTTTTAAATTCATAAATAAATAATAAATGAATCTGTTACATGGCTAATACAGCTAAACTTATTGAGTTTTATGTGGCTATATTATCTGCATGAATATATGATACAATGAATTTATTTTTGATGATCAAAAAATAACTAGAATGGTTAACAGTTTCTTGTTGCCACTGGCTTGTATATTTTTCCTCTTTCAGTATTCTTCCTTCCTGGAAACAAAACATTGAAAAACAAAGTATTAGCAACAACACAAAATAAGGGAACTTCGGTACACTAAGCTCCTGCTATACGCAGGGTTCGGAGAAGGGTCGGATCGCAAGGTTTTACTGTACAAGTGAAAAGAAAAATCTAGACACGACACTATGGGGTCGTTTGGTTGGAAAAGTATTATTCCGAGACAATTAATTTCAGAATTAGTTATCCCATCATGTATATGGGATAACTTATCCCATCACTATGGTGTAAATGGTGAGATAAATAATCCCGGGACTAACTAATAGCTCACACCAAACATGAGTACCTTATACCTCACACCAAACGACCCATAATGGCGCAAAGTTTTTTTGGATGCCAAAAGTGCTTAGGTTAGAAAGTCGAGATGTTTGACCAAAGCTTGCAAGTAAAAATGAAGCTATTAACTAGTTCGTTGTCAACAAAGTTCTAGTAAGGACGGATAAAAAAACTTATTCACACTCGATGTTTACATCAAACTACTGTAATTACCACGGTTAAGTGATTAGTGAAGTGAAATATATGTTAATTAAGTACAGTAATAAACTCTACCTTTAGACGCATGACATGCATGTATTGGCTTGATGTAAATGTCGGATGTGGGTCTCGGTAAGTTTTTTTTGGGCGGGCGTGTGGAACCGGGGAGATTACTCTTTTTATTGGAATAACTTCCTGATTATACGTGTTCGAGTCACCAAAGGAGCAAAAATATGAGCTCCAAATTAAGGAGGGTAAAAAAATAGAAAATTTCCAATTATACGGTGGGAATCTCGAAGGCCGTAGAATTTAATTGACCAAACGTAAACTGCTACTCTCCGAAAAATATTTTCTTCAATAAGTAAATTTTAAAAGTTTAATCAAACAGACTGTACTAAAAATAACTTTTATATATATAAATAAAGAGAAAAAGGACACATACTTGATTTATTTCTTCTTCTTGATTTAACAATATGTGGAATAAAAACTCCAGTACCATTGAACACTTCATTTGTATTCCCTTTTCTCCATAAATCTGATATCCATTTTGGAACTTTATTATTATCCTCTTTATTATCTCCATACCAATAAAACTGAATTCCCGATTCCATGCATAGCGGCATCTTTAATGCACCGACCTGTACTTTTTTATTCGATTGTTGAACACATTCTTCTTCATCTTCTGATGTCAATATTAATATTTGTCTTCTTAACTCATCGTAAAAATCATCGCCTTCGAATTCGTCTTGGAAAGTCCTCTTAAAATTTTCCATTTGATGAATATTTGGAAAATAATTGTTCTTGATTTTTATTTTTTTGAAGTTTTGGCTAATGGTATTTATAGTGTTTATTGAAGAGGAAAGGTCATATGATTGTGGTCAAAGTTTCTAGTGATATTAAATTTGTAATTTCAACACGTCTCCAAGTGGAAACAAATCCAAAGAATTTGTCCAATTTTTTGTATGTATTATTATGCGTACATTAACCTTTCATTATTTTAAGGAAAAGATTTTGATTTGTTCTTTTTCTCTAGAATTATCGATCCGTTAAAAGTTTGGCTTGTTTGTGTTCTTATCGTTAAAAGAATCAGAGTTAGAGTTTTACATATTAAAATGATTTTTTTAAAATACAAATGAAAATTTTGAATGGATTTTTTGTCGAACTCGCTTCCTACAATGGAGCTCCCAAGTAGTAGGAGGAGCTAGGGCTCTGATCGCGTGGCTGTTGAAGAATGTGCTCCACTTATCGTTGTTATGATTTTAAGCTATAAACTGCTCTTAATTACTAACAACGAAGTCTGTGTAGCTGGATCAAACTTTTAACAACAATGATAGTATATTCGGTGAAATCTTACGAGTGGGCTTGAGAAGAGTAGAGTGTATGCCACTCCCAGAGGGTGTTTGGATTGACTTATTTTTAGGTGCTTTTAGCTTTTAAACACTGTCAGTTTTGATAGTGTTTGGTGAAGTAAAAAAGTGCTTTTAAGCACTTATTTTTAAGTCAAAATAAGTGTTTATAAGCCAAAAGCTAAAAGCAGGGTTATACCAACTTATGACTTTTGACTTTTAGCATATAAGTCACTTATTAAAATTCAATCCAAACAGGACCGTACCTCTTAAAGTTAGTCTGTTTTTAAAAAACCTCGACTCAAGTACAACAAATTCAAATTAAATACATAAAGCTACAATAACAAATTTGGACCTTTTACCATAATATATGAATTATTATGCGATTATTTAGGTTAGCACAAAATCATAGCTTCATAATAAATTTGGATTTTTTTTTTAAATATAATATTGGTAATCTTGGTACTTAGTACTTGGAATATGTTCCATTTTGTACATTAGTCTATGCTTTCAAATTAATCTTCATTGTTTTAATTAAAGATAACTTATTATAATGTTTCATACTTTGAATTTTCGTCATTTGTTTGCGCAATACTCCCTCAGTCCCTAATTACCCGTTCCAAATTGAGATCACATATTAATTAAGAAAAATAATTAATAACATAACTAATTTACCATAATATCCTTATTAAATACTGTTTACATATTAATTTGAAGAAAAAGTAATTAATGCAAAGGGTAAAACATGGAATTTTTTTTTTGTCTCTTCTTGATTAATGAAAAAAGAAAAGTAAAATAAAAAATCAAATTAGAAAATTTGAAACGAATAATTTGGGACGAAGAGAGTGGTCAAATATTGTTTGAATTTAGGTCAATCATATGTATGAGTGGTCCCTTTATAATCAAGTAAATTATTGTATTAGTCCATAAAGTTAGGAAAATGTTTCTCCACTCAACCTAGAAGGATTTGTATTTTTTTGACTTTTCAAATGTGGATTATTCACCATTAATGTCTTCTACCAACCTTCACATGATAGTAAAACAAAAAACAAAGCAAAAAATGTACATTAAGCTCCGGCTATGTATAGGGTTTGGAGAAGAATTGAGACTATAAGAATTTGTTATATAAAGTCTTACTATATTTTTATAAGATGAATATGTGACCTCTTCTGTTATGAGTCGGGGATCTATCGGAAATAACCTCTCTACTTCATTCGAGGTAGCGGTATGAACTTCGTATATTTACCCTTTACAGACTGCACTTTGTCGAAATACATTGAGTATATTATTGTTGTTGTTTTTGAGTACGTGATCTCTTGATCACATGACAATTAACAACCTATCAGTTACATCAAGGCTTTCCTTCTCACAAGGTAAATTAATATTAACGACAAATACTTTTTGAAGTGACTCTAATATTAAAAAGATTAAGTTTTATATATTGACTAGGATTGAAGGCAAAAAAGGTCAATTATTACTAGATCATAAACTAGTCGAAATGAGATAAGTTTATCCTTCTTTTAGTTATAGATATACGATTCTCACCGATGATTATTCTATCTCATATGGAAAAATAGCCATTTCTGCCCTTCTCCATGTGTAAAAAAAAAATAGTAACGGACTCAACATTTTCATAAAAAGATTCAATATATAAATATGTGAACACATAGTGAAGTTAAAAATTCATATTTGTTATATATACATTACCAAAAACTTTGACCAACTAATGTTCGATTTTTGGTCACTATCTGGTCAACTTTATCAACTACTAATATATTTGTCAAAGTATTAAAATTAGTGTGTATTCATTGACAACATACACTATACAGTGAAAATCAATTAGAAGAATCAATTTTAATAAAGTAAATGTGAGGACTGCTAGTTTACCAATTTAGTTTGACTTGTTTTTTGTTTTATTTATTAGTGGAACATCCAAACACGGTATTATGATTAGAATTACTTATTCAGTTATTGACACTTGGAGTTAAAGTGACATTTTAGTTCCTAAATATCTTTACTTGACTTTTAGCCGCCATTTGTTTCCTTTTCCACTTCAAATAAATTTTATTTGTTTAAAAAAAAGAAAAAAAAAATAGTTTTCTTGTTTCTTTCAGCCTGCTTTCCACTTCTTGGAATGTTCTTTAGATATTGGTATTTTATGTAGCTTATATTCAATTTATTACATAATTTTTTTATTTTTTTTAAATATGCAATAGCATATTAAATTTATTTGATAATAAATAATATTTGATACACTGTGCATAAAACTTAAATTCTTTTATGTACTATGTTCAAAATATCTTGGGTGTATTTTGGTCCTTTAATTATTGTCAAATTCTAATAGTAGTTTCTTTAAGCATCTAAATTGAATTTTTAAGGTGAAAAATACACTTTAATCATTTCTAATTTTTTATGTTTTAGTGTCTTCTACCTACTTTTACATGGTAACTAGTAAGATAAAAAAACAATATGCACATTGAGTTCCGGCTACGTAGAGGTTTGGAGAAGAATCTAGACTCTTAAAGGATTTGTTATATGAAGTCTTACTACATTTTTATAAGATGAATACGTGATCTCTTCTGTCATGAGTCGAGGGTCTATCGAAAACAACCTCTATTTCATTTTAGGTAGTGGTATGAACTTTGTACATTTTATCCTTTCATACTCCACTTTGAAGGAATACACTGAGTATGTTATTGTTGTTGAGTACGTGACCTCTTGATCACATGGCATTTAACAACCTATCAGTTACATCAAAGCTTTCCTTGTCACAAGGTAACTTAACGTTAAAGACAAATACCTTTCGAAGTGATTCTAATATTAAAAAAGATTAAGTTTTACATATTGACCATGATCGAAGGAAAAAAGGGTCAATTTCTATCCGATCATAAATTAGTCGAAATGAGATAATTTTATCCTTCTTTTAGTTTTCGATTCAAAAATATCTTCGTTGTTAATTAAGTAGTCAGAATATACGGTTCTCACTAACGATTGCTTTAGCTCGTATGAAGAAAAAGTCTATTTTGCCCTTCTCCATGTGTAAAAAAAAAGTGACGGACTCAACATTTTCATAAGAAGATTCAAATATATGAACATATAGTAAAAAAGAATAGCCCGGGGCACTAAAACTCCAGTTATGCGCAGGGTTTGGGGAAGAGCCCCATCACAAAGGTGTATTGTACGCAGTCTTACCTTACATTTTTGTCAGACACTGTTTTCAAGACTTGAACCCATGACCTCATGGTCACATGACAACTTTATCAATTACTCCAAGGCTCCCTTTAATACGAACACATAGTGAAGTTAAAAATTCATATTTGTTATATATACATTACCAAAAAACTTTGACCAAGTAATGTTAGATTTTTAGTCACTATCTGGTCAACTTTATCAACTAATATATTTGTCAAAGTAGTACAATTAGTGTTTATTATTCATTGACAACATATATACACTATACAGTGAAAATCAATTAGAAGAATCAATTTTAATAAAGTAAATGTGTGGACTGCTAGTTTACCAATATAGTTTGACTTGTTATTTGTTTTATTTATTAGTGGGACATCCAAACACGGTATTATGATTAGAATTACTTATTCAGTTATTGACACTTGGAGTTTTCAAAAGTGACATTTTAGTTCCTAAACTATCTTGACTTGACTTTTAGCCGCCATTTGTTTGTTTTTCCACTTCAAATAAATTTTATTTGTTTAAAAAAAAAGAAAAAAAAAAACAGTTTTCTTGGTTCTTTCAGCCTGCTTTCCACTTCTTGGAATATATTCTTTAGATATTGGTATTTTATGTACTCTAATTACACTTGTTCAAAAACAAAAAAAAAAAAAAAGTAAAATAAAATAAAATTTAGTGTGTTTTGAACTATTAACTCTTTATTTTTAATTTTCTTGCTTGTAAATATACACAAATTTATATAAATATTAATTGTCTCGATATTTAATTATTCATATTTTTATGTTAAATGTGTACTAATTAATAATCTATATTTGACGATAATTAATAGAGTTTCATCCATCATAAAAAACATGACATATCATGTCGATGTTGCTCGTCTTGAACCTGATCGTACCCTTTGGTTTGGTTTGGTCAAGCTCACGCAACGCAGGCGTCAATGAGGAATATTGAGCCAATGATCTATCAAAAATAATATTTTAATCTCTCAAGTTACACATAATGTTTTTGTATAATGTATATGCTATCCTCTTTAGATCCATTGAGAAATTACGCTGCATATGTTGTTGTTGTAAAAATACGAAATACCTTTTACATAAAGGGACCAAAAACGTACATTTAAATTAATCAAAAGTTAAATGCGTTTAAGTCATATATCACCGACCAAAAACATAATTTACCAATATCATAGGATTAAAAAGTATTACTATATATTATCCCAAACATCTTTTTAATTTTGACCAAATTTCAAATAATTACATTTTAAAATTTTATTGAAATAGTGGAATGTCACCTTAATGGTTATAATATATAACCGATCCAAGAATGTTGAATATCAACAAATATTGTTCAATTATCACTATTAAATCGTAAAATGAAAATGAATTATGTTATGGGAACCTCCATTAACGTGAATTTACGTCGCATCAGACTCATTAAAACGATGACACTTTTATTTATTCGACTCATATATATACAAACACATATTTTAAATTTTGCGATAAACGTATATACATATACAATACATGTGATAATCCAATAATTTGATCTTAAATATAAAAGTGTAGTGATTACTTTTGCATACCAAATTGTACAACTTGCACGCCGACCGGACAATCTTTACAGTTTAGTTATCGACGCTCTTAATTTCTCAACAAGAAAATTTGTTGTTAGACAAAATCCAACCTTCATCTGTAGAAAAATAAGAGAGAAAACAAAACATGATCAAATTGAAATACATGCAATGTGTGATTGAGCACTTCATGGTCAAACATTACTAGTATTCTATATATTCAAAAAATCATGCTATTTTATATGATTCTTGATTTATAAAGTACGGTGAAAATCTGTATTAATTAATTAGTCGCATATGATCCGTATCGTTTCAATAAAATTAGTGGCTTAAAGTCAAATTTAAATAAGAGGTCTTAAATATATAAATATACATACAAAAAATAATATTATAATAATTTGAAATTGTTTTTTTTTGTTGTTTTATATTAGTTGTTTTAGGTGTAATATTTTTAGAAGTCGCATAATCTTTAACTTCACATATAATATGATTATTAATAAAAGAAAGATTAATTCTAGTTAATAAGACATTAGTCATTTGTTTGCAATACATTAACTTGGATGTTGTTGTAAAAATATTAATTATTAATATGAAGTTTGAGTTGTTTAATTCAAAGTTTTAAAATATTTCTAATAAAAATTAGATAGCTCTTCCTTTCGGTATTTTTTAAAGATAGTTTTTTAACCATGTTTCACAATCTTTGTTATTACTTCAAATGAAGTTGAAATCATAAAATTTATTATTAATTTTTTTGGAGACCTCAAAATTTTAAAGCCTAAAACAAACACTTTAGGACTTTACCCTTAAGCCACCCTTGGCCTTACTTTGGTTACGTGATCTAGTTATATATATATCATATAAAATATAAATTAATTAATCATTGTTAAGTGACAAAAATCTATATATATAAATACATATAATATATTTATTATTTTGATGTAAACAACTAGTGGAAATATATTTTTAGCGAAATGCTTTTACCAAATACCAAAACATACATTAGATAATATAAATATTGGAGACAGATAAATTTTTTCCCTAGTTCATTTTCATGTAATCTCAATTCAACAATGCATTTTCCTTCTTCCCTCATCAATATAATATGAGCAAGCTTACACAAACAAATGGCATATCGATATGGAATTCATTAATTATTTTTGCTTCTTATATCATTTTTTAAAATATTTTTAGAGAGAAAATCACGACTACAACAATAACATAATCAGTATATATAATCCCACATAGTGTGATAAAAGAACAAACTACTAAAACCGAAAATGGACACTAAAGACACAAAATCAGCAACCACAAGTAAAGGAAAGCAACACATAGAAAGGAGATGAACAAGAAGATTGCATAAATGTAAAGATAGGTAATGAGACCCTTACTATCACTAATAATTAGCATAAGAAAGTGTATCAAACCTTCAAACACACCTCACCAATGGTAGTTCAAACCTCACTCTTAGGTGGACCAAAGGAACTCACACTCCTCAATCACATCTTTCTTGCCAATTGATCAACACAAGTGAAATCTATCAAATGTGTTAATCTCTCAAGTTTGGATGT
Organism: Capsicum baccatum var. pendulum; assembly: GCA_030864225.1. Classification (NCBI taxonomy): domain Eukaryota; kingdom Viridiplantae; phylum Streptophyta; class Magnoliopsida; order Solanales; family Solanaceae; genus Capsicum; species Capsicum baccatum. The sequence continues at coordinate 277,420,604 of CM061560.1, forward strand.
CTTTTCCAAGACCTACTCTAAGATGGTTTTTCCAATCCCTACACTAAGGAAAGAAACTACACTAAGAGTAATACTCTTTTTCAATTCATCAAAGTCTAATGAAAATACAAGTCGAAGTGTCTATTTATACTTATACAAACAATGACTAAAATATCCTTACTGAAGGGAGCACCTTTGGAGTGTAAAAGAGGAGTCTCAAAAGACCATAATACCCCTAAGTTAAGGCGCCCTTGGAGTGTATCCAAGGATGCCTTGGAGTATATTCAAGGTCCCACTTCACGTATTAGCAAGTACACTCCCTTGGATGAATCCAAAATACTCTCAAGAGCTTCCATCTTTATACGTGGCGCCTTGTATGTTTGGACTTGATGAATGGTGCCTCTTTCATGCTCTCAAAATCGAGAATGGTTCATTCTTCAAGGCTTATGTTCCTCGGGTTAGTATCAAGGCAAGCATCCAAGCAACCTTCCATACATGGGATTGCTTTATGCCTTGCTCAAAATGGGTCTTCCTTGCATATTCTTATGCTCTCGGGGTGACCAAGTCTTGGTCCTTTAGGTGTTGGCCTCCAAAGAAGCCATCAAAAGATAAGGTGGCTATTTAACTTGTATCATGCTCCCCTTCTTGAAAAGGATTTGACCTCGAATCCAAACCTTGCAAAACCGAAGAGAGGACAAACGAATACAAAATCCTCATTGCATGAAGGTTAGGATTAGCACAACAAATCATCTCAATATGCCTAGGTTGCACATATTTGCAATATAACCTAGTATCCTTTGAATCAAATATTAAGAGTTCAATGAAAGATGCACAAAGGATTTGGTTATGGGATTTACCAAAAGCGATACTTTGCTTGTCATATAGACCAAGAAACAATTTGGGTGAACCAACATTATCAATTCTATATTTGGCACCGGGGTCAAACAGGAAGAATGACCATAGACACGGGTTTAGACAACACTCCCATTTCCCATAGGCATTCACCCAAACTACACGACATACTCTCTATAATAGCATATATATCATCACAAGCAAGTAGAGAGTAGAGAAAGGTATCACTCAAGTCAACTTCTACTAAGGTGTCTTCATGTATGTACTCACTACTAGTTTCAACATCATTGCCATAAGTACTCTCAACAATAAGGTCACACATAGTAGAAGAAGAAGAAGTAATTTCCAAGCAATAGACACTTTCTCCTCTTATGGAAGAACCCTCAAGTAGACACATACCACCACAAAAATCAAAGGAATTATTGCTTAAGTCTTTACAAGAAACAAGCAATTCATCCTCATAATTATCAAACAAAGGTGGGGTGTCATACAAAGGATCATATGCGCAATCATTTTTCAAGGAAAGACCGCCTATTGGGTTTCTTTAATAGTCAAGCAAATCAAAATATTCATCACCCAATTGGTTATTCCTTTCCAAGACTACACATTCCTTACCCTTAAGAGTACTCTCATCTTTCAAGAAGAGATTTCCATCTTTAGGAGGAATGTTATCACACCATAGTAGGTTAGCATATAGGCTATAGCCTCCAAAGTAAGCTATACCATCCTTTTCACCACTAGGCTCATTACGAGTGTTTATATCATCTTTAAAAACGACATTATTCCTAAAGAGAGCATGATCTAATCCACAGGTAGATTCAGAACATGTGAGCTCTTCACTCTCTAAAAGATCAATATCAAGTTTCAAAGCGGTTTCAAGCACAAGATTGTTTCGAGAATAGCTCTCGGGTTCACTCCTATTTTGTTGACCAACATTATCAAATTCTTTACTCACTTGAGTTCTATTAATTACAACACACATAACCTCAAGTGGCGGGTAATTTTCACACAAGATTTGATCAATACAAGTTTCACAAGACGATGTACGTTCATTCAACACAATGGCTTCAACACTAGATGAACACAAATCAATCTTACAAGAAGATTCAATTCGGCCATCAATAGGATCAACTAGTGTATCCGCTCTCATAACATACACATCATCAACAATTGGCAAAGAATCAATAGACGATATACTTTCATTCATCACATTGGCTTCAACACTAGGTGAACTTAAATTGATCTTACAAGAAGAGTCAATTCTGTCATCAATAGGATCAACTAGTGTATCCACACTTACAATATGTACACATCATCAAGAGGCAAAGAAACAATAGACTCACAAATAGATAAGCTACTACTCTGTCACACCTCAAATCCTATTGGGGCGGACTGGCACCCGTAACCGAGGAGGCCCGGGAGAACCAGCTCATAACCTTATACTTCCCATTCATACCTCTATGACAACCCAAAATTCGGACAGCATCATGTCGCATATAAAAGGAAATAATCACCTGTATATGCTCGAGCACATATATATATGTATATACAATACTTGGCCGTTGGAGCCATCACGTCTATTAACAAAAACCACCTTGACTGTACATTAGGTCTACAAAGCCTCTAGACAATACACAGAGTTTAACTAAGGTCGGGACACACCTCGCCATATAACTAACTTCTATACAATACCAAAAGTGACTGGATATGACACGAAAAGCCCCGAAGCAAACTGGAGCTCACCAAAAGCAGCTGGGTATCCTGGCTCCTACTTGTGCGGTGTATGAGCTGAGGTACCTGTGCCTGCAGTATGAAATACAGGTCCCCCGTGGGGGACATCAGTACGAAATATATACTGAGTATGTAAAGATGTAACACCCCGTATTCAAGTACGTATATTGATCTTATTTATATGGAATTATTTTTTTTTATTTATTTATACCGGAATTTGCCCGTCGATGGTTCCATGCGAAGGTTATTGAATAAGCTTTCCAAAGATATAAAGATTTCCAAAAACGGATAAGTTTCGGATATAATCGAGCACGTTCGAAACTATAAAACGGTGACCGGGATATTGTGAATAGTAAATGTGCAGGAAAATTTCCTGCACACAAACTACTGAGGCCAGCCAAATTTTTGGGTCAACTTTGAACGATCATAACTCCCTTAATATAATGAACTGAGAGAGATACGACCTATAAAAAGAAAGATCTTTGAGTCTTCTTTCCAATGTAATTGGTTTCATTCAAATCCGACATCTAGGTAAGGAGTTATACTCATTTTACTTCAGCCTCTCAAACCAGATTTTTAGGGTCAACTTCAAACGATCATAACTCCTTGTACAGGACGAACTGGGTGGCCTACTTTATATGAAATGAAATCCCTTTGAATTATATTTCCAACGATACCAATTTCACCCAAATCGTATATCGAAGCAAAGAGTTATGGTTGATCTACTTTAGCTTATCAAAACAATCCACCAAAAGGATAGATTTGACATTATTTAAATTTTAAAGGCACTTTGGTCATTCCCTATGATATTATGGACGGGAATATATGTATATATATACATGTATATGAGTTCAAAAACTCATTTTCATCATCAATCATTGAGAAAGAACAAACCCTACCAAATTTGACCTTTAAATTACTTTTGATTCAACCGTAGAAATTCCAAAGTAATCCGATAACTGCGTTTGTCATCTCGAGAGCTTCGAACGACACCTATTATTTGTGCAAATAGGATTGCATAATCAAGAGGTGAATTCTAAGGTATGAATATTGTTTGTCTTTGTTCTCTTCCATATGTATATGTGTGATAGAGGATTATATGTATTGGTTGTTATTGAAAGGTGATGAAAATAGGGTTATGGACTATTTTGCATGGTTTGGTTGTATTGAATTGTGGAGGGTGAATATGTTAATTGAGTTATGGAAGGTGGATATGGTGATATACTATTGAATTGATGATTATTTATGTCTATGGCTCAATTTGGTTTAATAAATTGGTTGGAAGGATAAATTAATCCAAACTTGATATTGGAGGATTTGTATGAATATGCATGACATGCGAATGTAATTGGAGTATAAGAGGGTTAAAGTGACACCCTTTATGGTGTAATTAAGGCTTACTACTTAACCACTAGTTTGGTGAATTCAAATAATTGAATTGTGACATTTAGTCGCTAATACTAGATTGCTGTATATGTTCATTGTAGATAAGTAATCCGAAAAGACGAGAAGTCCATTTGGGACTAGTATTGAAGGTTGACAATCAGGTATGTAAAGCATACTCTATACCATATCTTTGGCATGAAAGTGAACAATTGTTCTATTACGAAAGTTTCCAAAGTTATTCAGTAACATGTGATCCATAATGATTTTGTATGATGTCCTAAGTTACCAATGAACTTGTTTCCACCCTACAAGATGTCAAGACATTCCAATACTTACTTTTTTTCCAAATCTTACATGTTTATTGCACTAATGAATGTCAGAAGGTATCCGGTTACTCAAACAAGATCCATGTGTTATTAATGACTCCAAAACGTTTCATTGATATACCAATAAGTTCCTACTTCATTGTTATGGCATTGATGACTCCAAAACACTTTATTGATGTGCCAATGAGTTCTTACTTCATTGTTATTGCATTGATGGTCTATTTATATGTCTCTTATTGATGTATCATTATTTCAAAGTGTCAAAAATGTGGTGACGACCGAAATAACAATCTCAAAGATTAATTGAACTAAGTGATGGAAGTTCTCTCTTATCGGGTGGTATCCCAGGGGCATAAGCCTATCATGGGTCGATCCCTATTTATGTGTTTATGGGTGGTATCCCAGGGGCATAAGCCTAGCATGGTTCGATCCCAGTTGATATGTACTGGAAGCAGCCTAATGGTCACAGTATAGTACAGTTATGATTACAAAGATGATAAGAACGAAGGTAAAGTGATTGAATAAATACAATGTACAGGTTGTCACAAGTTCTAGTAAGTGTGGTCCACTCCTATTATGATTTATTTACTTGTTTCTGATTTCTATTGAGCTTTATATCATATGTGATTATCTACAGCTTTACATACTCAGTACATATTTCGTACTGACGTCCCCCACGGGGGACCTGCATATCATGCTGCAGGCACAGGTACCTCAACTCATACACCGCACAAGTAGGAGCCAGGATACCCAGTTGCTTTTGGTGAGCTCCAGTTTGCTTCGGGGCTTTCCGTGTCATATCCAGTCACTTTTGGTATTGTATAAAAGTTAGTTATATGGCGGGGTGTGTCCCGACCTTAGTTAAACTCTGTGTATTGTCTAGAGGCTTTGTAGACCTAATGTACAGTCAAGGTGGTATTTTGTTAATAGACGTGATGGCTCCAACGACCAAGTATTGTATATACATATATATATGTGTGCTCGATCTTATACAGGTGATTATTTCCTTTTATATGCGACACGATGCTGTCAGAATTTTGAGTTGTCATAGAGGTATGAATGGGAAGTATAAGGTTATGAGATGGTTCTCCCGGACCTCCTCGGTTACGGGTGCCAGTCCGCCCCAATAGGATTTGAGGCGTGACAAAAGCTGTAGATAATCACATATGATATAGGAGCTCAATAGAAATCAGAAACAAGTGAATAAATCGTAATAGGAGTGGACCACACTTACTAGAACTTGTGACAACCTGTACATTGTATTTATTACTTTACCTTCATTCTTATCATCTTTGTAATCATTACTGTACTGTATTGTGACCATTAGGCTGCCTTCAGTACATATCAACTGGGATCGAACCATGCTAGGCTTATGCCCCAGGGATACCACCTATAAACACATAAATAGGGATCGACCCATGATAGGCTTATGCCCCTGGGATACCACCCGATAAGAGAGAACTTCCATCACTTAGTTCAATTAATCTTTGAGATTATTATTTTGGTCGCCACCACATTTTTGATACTTTGAAACAATGATACATCAATAAGAGACATATAAATAGACCATCAATGCAATAAAAATGAAGTAAGAACTCATTGTCGCATCAATAAAGTGTTTTGGAGTCACCAATGCCATAACAATGAAGTAGGAACTTATTGGTATATCAATGAAACGTTTTGGAGTCATTAATAGCACATGGATCTTGTTCAAGTAACCGGATCCCTTCTGACATTCATTAGTGCAATAAATATGTAAGATTTGGAAAACAAGTAAGTATTGGAATGTCTTGACATCTTGTAGGGTGGAAACAAGTTCATTGGTAACGTAGGACATCATACAAAATCATTATGGATCACATGTTACTGAATAACTTTGGAAACTTTCTTAATAGAACAATTGTTCACTTTCATGCCAAAGATATGGTATAGAGTATGCTTTACATACCTGATTGTCAACCTTCAATACTAGTCCCAAATGGATTTCTCGTCTTTTCGGATTACTTATCTACAATAAACATATATAGCAATCTAGTATTAGCGACCAAATGTCACAATTCAATTATTTGAATTCACTAAACTAGTGGTTAAGTAGTAAGCCTTAATTACACTATAAAGGGTATCACTTTAACCCTCTTATACTCCAATTACATTCACATGTCATGCATATTCATACAACATCCTCTAATATCAAGTTTGGATTAATTTATCCTTCCAACCAATCCATTAAACCAAATTGAGCCATAGACATAAATAATCATCAATTCAATAGTATATCACCATATCCACCTTCCATAACTCAATTACCATATCCACCTTCCACAATTCAATACAACCAAACCATGCAAAATAGTCCATAACCCTATTTCCATCACTTTTCAATAACAACCAATACATATAATCCCCTATCACACATATACATATGGAAGAGAACAAAGGCAAACAATATCCATACCTTAGAATTCACCTCTTGATTATGCAATCCTATTTTCACAAATAATAGGTGCCGTTCAAAGCTCTCGAGATGACAAACTCAGTTATCGGATTACTTTGGAATTTATACGGTTGAATCAAAAGTAATTTAAAGGTCAAATTTGGCTAGGGTTTGTTCTTTCTCAATGATTGATGATGAAAATGAGTTTTTGAACTCATATACATGTATATATACACATATTCCCGTCCATAATATCATAGGGAATGACCAAAGTGCCTTTAAAATTTAAATAATGTCAAATCTGTCCTTTGGTGGACTGTTTTGATAAGCTAAAGTAGATCAACCATAACTCTTTGCTCCGATATCGGATTTGGGTGAAATTGGTATCGTTGGAAAGATAATTCAAAGGGATTTCAATTCATATAAAGTAGGCCACCCAGTTTGTCCTGTACAAGGAGTTATGGTCGTTTGACGTTGACCCTAAAAATCTATTTTGAGAGGTTGAAGTAAAATGAGTATAACTCCTTACTCAGAAGTTGGATTTGGATGAAACCAATTGTATTGGAAAGAAGACCAAAGATCTTTCTTTTCATAGGTCGCAGCTCTCCCAGTTCATTATATTAAGGGATTTATGATCGTTCAAAGTTGACCCAAAAAATTGGCTGGCCTCAGTAGTTTGTGTGCAGGAAATTTTCCTCCACATTTATTATTCCCACTATCCCAGCCACCGTTTTATAGTTTCGAACATGCTCGATTATATCCGAAACCTTTCCGTTTTTGGAAATCTTTATATCGTTGGAAAGCTTATTCAATAACCTTCGTATGGAACCATCGACGGGCAAATTCCGGTATAAATAAAATAAAATAAAATTAGTTCCATAGAAAATAAGACCAATACACGTACTTGAATACGCCAATATACGTACTTGAATACGGGGTGTTACATACTCACACTCAATGGGCTACTAGCCTCACAATTATTATTCATATACATAAAAGTGTAAGAGTTAGCTATTTTACATTAAAATTCTTGAGTAGATTCTTCTTTGACCTGGTATGAAGGTTTCTCACATGCTTCGGCAACAACTTCTCCTTGTCCTTGTGCTCCTCCGCTTGTCATGTTTGTACCCACACAAATGTCCTTAGAAATAGAAGGACAAACATAGTTAGCACGATTTGGTTGCAACCCCTTCACTTCACATAACCTCTCATTTTTCCACTCTTGGATTACCACCTTACACACCCTTACTCTTCTCAATCTTTTATCTCTTATAATCATTCGGTTTGGAGTAAGTGATCACATCTCTTTGTGGTTTGGGAAGAATTGAGGTAAAGAGATAATTTCTCCAATGGTCCACTACCACCTTAGGCCAATTTAGCATATTTGGAACTCTATGTTGTGCAAGAAAATCGGCACCCAAGCATACATAACCTGGTGTCAAGGGGAAGATATCGCATCACACCTCCTCATAGTATTCAAATTAGGTGAAGACAATCCTCACTCTCTCGGTAACTTTATATCCGTCCAAGGAATATGGAACAAGTAAAGGTTCTCGAAACAATCTCAAATAGTCAATCATGGGTGGCATAATGTAGTTCTTATGGCGCCAATCATCTAGCACAAGAAGGCAGCCTGGTACCCCATAAATGCTTACCTTTCCAGAGTGAACACTTCTCTTAGGATCAACATTGTAGAGTTTAGGATAACCCATGGGCACATAAGTACCCCTCGTCCTTGGAGATGTATTCTCTCTTCTTCTCATGGACAACCTACACTATAGCTAGTATACTCATTCACATCACTTCGACCTTGATAAGATGTACTACAAGGTGAAGAATATGAATCTGCATGCTTCACACGTGCACTCTCACCATAGTTCTCATAAGCTTTGCGAAGGAAGGGGTTATACCTTACCCTAATTCTAGGTTCGGAGTGGGAAGTGTAAGACTCCTCGCATGCCCCAACTTCATCATAAGAACCATCACAAGGTCCTACATCATCTCCATATTCACCATAAGCACTAGGAACTTCATTCACCTCATTTTCTCCCTCAAAACCATAACACTCAATTCTATCTATGTGTTGATCATGGTTATATTCATAGCCACCATAATCTCCAACATCATCGTGGCCATAAAATTCCTCACTACAATTATAGTCTCCCATATTGTAGTCACAATAATCCGAGGCTACCATGATATATTTCCCATATATCACCTTGTCTCTACAAACTGAACAAACAAGATTAGTAGTAAAAGCTCCTCACCAACACTCGTATATACGCACTTTTGTGATCCTTACAATTAGTGCGATGAATATTGCAAGTTGCTTATACTCCGGTAGTCAATAAGGTGGCAATCACTACTTAGCGGTCGGAATAGATTCTTGTTTGATCGACTTAAGACACAAAATAGAAAAATCTACTTACGAACTTGAAACAAAGAATTCCAATGAATCAAAATGAGAAAAACACATAAAGAACGAAAACACGAAGAAAGGACTCAAAACTAATTCACAACCTAGTAGATAGTTACTAGTTTGCCAATTAGTGATGGAATCAACAAAAATGCAACTAAGAAACAAGAATAGAAACTAGGAATTCAAAAATTTGAGCTAAAAATATGGGTGTGCAAAGTGATGACATGGCAGCTTGTGATTGAGCGATAATTTATAATTTTTTTTTTGTGTTCTTCACTTTGAGTTTCATCTAATCTTCAATTCCAAGAGTGTATATTCGGTTTTGGGGGGGAAATTGCAAGGTTTTTGGAGCCTTTTCAAGCTTCAAATGAATTTGAATTGAATTGGTCCCCCCTTGTACTTGCACTTGTACTTGTACTTGATTATTCCTTACCTTTTGTTGTTTTCTTTCTTTTGGATGACTAGGAAGGTGCTTGGAAATGTTCTTGAACAATTACTACACTCTCTTTCCTTCCTTTTTCAAGATCAAACACCCACTTTTGAATATTCTTCCTCAACAAGATATGAAGATGAGGAAGAACACCAAGAACATTCAAGTGTTGACCAATGTTGACCACAAGGCAAATGACCTCCAAATTTAAATTTTCTTGAAGATCCAAGGTGTCTCTGCCAACCCAAACACAAATATCACAACATTAGTCCAAAAATGTCGCAACCACAATAGCACAAAACATGATCCACCCTCAAATAGCTTCAAACACAAGCTCAACAATGGTGGATGGTTCAAAACACCTCTGATTTAGCTCAAATCTTAGATCTAGACTCTATTAGTGCTAGAGAAAAACAATCTAGTACTAGAAACTCACAAAACACACAAAAATAAAGTAGATCTAAGATCTAAAATTTTGCCTAAACACAAAAACGTGATACACCTCTTTTTTCTTTTGGATTTTTGGACACTTATTCTAGTGTTAGGAACAAGGATCTAACTCTAAAAACACACAAAAATCAAGTCTCAAAAATTAAAAAAATCCTAAAAAATATGAATAGTAACTTTTTTCGTTTTTCTTCTTTTTCACTTTTTTTTAAATTTTCAAGATAACAATCTCAAGATTGATTTTGTTGGAACAAAATCAATTCTTGATCTTGATACCAAATGATAAAAGAACAAACAACTAAAACCGAAAATGGACTCTAAAGACTTAAAATCAGCAACCACAAGTCAAGGAAAATAACTCATAGAAAGTAGATGAACAAGAAGATTGCATAAATGTAAAGATAGGTAATGAGACCCTTACTATCACTAATGATTAGCATAAGAAAGTGTATCAAACCTTCAAACACACCTCACCAATGGTAGTTCAAACCTCACTCTTAGGTGGACCAAAGGAACTCATATTCCTCAATCACACCTTTCTTGCCAATTGATCAACACAAGTGAAATCCATCAGATGTGTTAATCTCTCAAGTTTGGATGTCTTTTCCAAGACCTACTCTAAGATGGTTTTTCCAATCCCTACACTAAGGAAAGAAACTACACTAAGAGTAATACTCTTTTTCAATTCATCAAAATCTAATGAAAATGCAAGCCAAAGTGTCTATTTATACTTATTATAAACAATGACTAAAATACCCTTACTGAAGGATGCACCTTGGAGTGTAAAAGAGGAGTCTCAAAAGACCATAATACCCCTAAGTTAAGGCACCCTTGGAGTGTATCCAAGGATTCCTTGGAGTATATTCAAGGTCCCTCTTCACGTATTAGCAAGTACACTCCCTTGGATGAATGCAACATACTCTCACGAGCTTCCATCTTCATAAATGGCGCCTTGTGTGTTTGGACTTGATGAATAACGCCTCTTTTATGCTCTCAAAACCAAGGATGGTTCATTCTTCAAGGCTTATGGTCCTCGGGTTAGTATCAAGGCAAACATCTAAGCAACCTTCCATACACGGAATTGCTTTATGTCTTGCTCAAAATGGGCCTTCCTTGCATATTCTTGTCCCCTCGGGGTGACCAAGTGTTGGGCCTTTAGGTGTTGGCCTCCAAAGAAGTCATCAAAAGCTAAGGTGGCTATTTGACTTGTATCAAAGTGGAGTCTGGGGAGCAAAAAGTGTACACAGTTCATTTATATACCACTATCTCAAATCAAATAAACTAGAGAGACTGCTTCCGATAGACTCCCTGCTCAGGACATATAACAGTATAACGAAAAAAAATACAAAAGCACACAACAAGATGGGATAACACGCCGCTAGATACTAAAGGAAACTAGATACTCATAAGCAGTGGCGGAGCCAAGATTTTCATTAAAAGGGTTGAAAAGAAAATATATCAACTAACCAAAGGGGGGTTCAACATCTAAAATATATATGTAAAAATTGATTTTGACTATATATAAATAATATACTTTTCCGTCGAAGGAGATTCAGATGAACCCCCTGGTCTAAGGGTAGCTCCGCCCCTGGCCCCTGCCCATAAGGTACTGTTATAAACTATCTATTCAAAAACATAGACATCACCAGAACACCATAAACAAAAAACTTTAGACACAAATACAAACAAATCACTCTTCCCTACTAAAACGACTAAACTCCTGCCCACTGTAAACAACTTTTCAAAGAGAGGATGAAAATCAAACCTGAGCAACAACTGTAATGTGCATTGAGATGCTGCCAAATGGCATGAAATTAGTGGTCTTGATAGTCAAATGAAGCCTTTGAATCACACTTAATATTTCATCAATAATTCCTTTTTGTTGGTTTTTGGAGTATAATAATATTGTAATCAACAATTCCTCTTCTAAACTTCTTACTTCAACTTGTGGTAAATTACTCTTCATCATGTCTATTGAAGATATTTCATTGTTTGTTTTGGTGTCATGATGATGTTGCATTGTTTCTCCCCTTTCACCAAGTTGTTTAATGAGATTGGTTGCTCCTTCAAGAATTGATGCCTTGTCCATCTATAATAATAATAATTTTAACACATGTTTAATTCAATACACCAATACACCTTGTTTTGAATAATATAATGTTATATTCGCTCCGTTTCAATTTGTTTGTGTAATGAATGGATAGAAATAAGTAATACCACAAAACGAAAGAAAACAAGAAGAATACACAAATTTACGTGAAAACCCTTGACTGGAAAAACCACGGACAGAGGAGGATTTTCATTATAATGGAAAGGAGTACAATGAAGGAGACTTAGTCTCAATGACGTATTTTAACCACCAAAAAATAACCCACTAAATCACACTTATATAATACGTGCGTATAAATAAATCCTAGGCCCAAAAACATATCACAAACATGGACCACACCACGATCTTTTCAGGACCAAATTAATAAAATTTGGGTCACAAACTCTAACAGTTTGTCTGATTTTAACTTAACACGATAAGTCTTTAATTGCAGGATGGTTAAAGCCCTTAAATGGCCCTTAGATGGGTTTTCGAATGGAGAATTTTTTCGATAGGATAGAATATAATATAGTCACAAATAGCCATTTTTAAGCCCCTAACAATTACAAGATAGTCATCTTTATGGAGTTTTACATATATATAGTGGCGGAATCAAGATTTTTGTTAAAGGAGCTTAGAAGTAAACATATGAACTAATCGAAGGGGGTTCAACATCTACTATATATACATAAAAAATAATTTTAACTATAAATAGTAATTTTTTTTGCCTCGGCCAAGTGTAGCTCCGATCCGCCCCTGCATATATACCCAATATCGTCTCACATAGTGGAGTATGGAGAGAATAGAGTGTACGTAGACCTTACTCCTACCCTACGACAACATGACTCTTAAATAATTGGGAGTTGATTTCGTATACCATACAATTAATGTTGGAAAATATGTTCTATGAACACATATAAATATATACGAAGAAGATCACAAAGATGAAGGTTTAATAATCTAAACAACAGACACAAAGTTAAAGGCTTAAAACATGCACAAAATACTTTCCTAAAAATGATATTTGTTCCACTTCCTCTGCGAGATTGCTATAGGATTTAATGCAAGTTTTAATGGATATGACAAACCTTTGAATTTTTGCACCAAGCAAATCGTGAAGATAATCCTATTGGAAAACAAGAACTTGAACTTGATCTTTTTGAAGAAGAAAGAAAACTTTGAGGAAAGTTGTATCTCTGTAGAACTTTATCATCTTTTCAGAAATTCGGAGAAGTTGATTTAAATAAAAATAATAAAAATCTAAGAATGAAAGGACACAACCTTTCATCTATTAATATCTTTTCATCTAAAAAATACCTCTTCGCTAAAAAGACAACCTTTCACTAAAGACACCTTTTTATAAAAAAAAAAAAATTTAATTAATTTATTTTTAAAAAAAATCCAACAATTAAGATAAAAAAAACAAATAAGTTAACAAAATGTATTTGCAATATTATGAAGAAGTAGGTTACCTTGTTGAGGCCAGGAAGAAGAGAGGCTAATGAACCAAATAATTCCGAAATCTTTTTTCTTCTATTTCTTTCAGCTAACAAATGTTCATGTGCTTGCTTTCCCCTCCTTTTTCCTCCAAATTTTGCACCAATATTATTATTACTAATCTTCGAAAAACTTATACTATTATTTGCGTCTCTTATAGGTGGATAAGTCAGAAAGTGACAACGTTTGTCTGAATATTGTTGTGTGTTGAAAGAAATTATACAAGATAAATCATCTTCTTCATGAAGTCGTTTTCTTGATTTTTCACCATTATTATGATGAGAAAAAATAAGAGTAAGATCATCCATTTCTTTTGAGAGTGATTATTGAGAAAGACAATAATGAAATAAAGTCTAATTTGAATATTTTGTGTACCTATTATGTTTTGCTAAAGTGTAACTGCCTTTTTATAGTGTTGCAAAAATTAATTTTAATTTATGCAATGAATTAATATGTGAAAGTTGCTCAAACTGCTACTGATGTTACCCCTTAACAATATTTATTAATTTATATCCCTATGTTTTTATTTGTATGAGGTGAAAGATTAGATTAGTCTCGCTAAATTTATTCTTGAATGATTCATCGATGGAATTAGGCCTAGGAGTCTCGGGTTTGAGTTGTAGTATGAAGAAAATCCGGTCGCAAGCATCATTTTCTAAAATGGATCCTGCAGTATACAATTCATCGTATTTATAAAAATTTCAATTAGAATATCAAACATCGAATGTAAAACAAAAGTGTATTTTGTATTGTCATATGTTTCGTATCAAATGGCGCATGGGTAAGGGAGCAGGCAGGCGGCTAAGGAGGGTTTCGTTAGAGATGTGGACCCTACAATACCAAATTATTACTATTATCTTAAGTTTGTAATTAATTAATCTAATTAAATATTAATTTCATATAGACTTGGAACATAGTCTTATTTTAATATTCTTTAATGAAGTCTAAAGTCCTAACATGTTGCCAATAAATTGTCATACTAATCAAAAATGAGTTTAAGTTAGATGCACCGACGGTGTATTTTTTTTTTACACCATCATGTGATTTTTATGTGTTGTAGCACGCCATTTATTTTTATATTTTTACCTGAGAAATGAATGACCTGCTACAGCAGGTAAAAGTTACCTGATAGTGTTAAAAAAAAATACCAAACTTAAATTCATCAAAATACTTATAGGAAATAACATTTGACACTTGCATGATGAGTAAAATGATTTATTTAAACTTAGGTTCGAATATTGGAACTTATTCTAAGGTTTGAATCTTGTCTTTCCCACTTATTTGTTGTATATTTCATACAAGAGAAAAGATAAATTCGTCAATATAAGAAAGCCAATGTAGTAAAACTCTTTTTGAAGTATGGTGTGTTTGGTATGAAGAAATATTAACTTATTTTCCAATATTGATTAGTATTGTTGACTTGTTGTAATATTGACCTCAAATTCATATTATCAAAAGTGACTTTGAAACAAACACAATATTTTTACTTTGCCATGCTCCTCAAATAAATCCTTTGAACCCTGGTATTTCCATGAATTCCCAGACTCGTCTGTTGACAAAACTTTCTACGTGCCTTATTTCGGCTCACAATCATGTCTCTTTCATGTGTTGGCTTTTTATCTTGATTTGTGCAATTGAAGAAGCTGGTAGTAAGTTTTGAGATCATTTCTCACTTGTTTTGAAATGGACTTGACTCAAGGACACGAGAAAAATGACAATGATAATTTTTCTTTTTGAAATAACTGACTCAAGAAGAAAGGAAAAAAAATAGAAATGTAGAGAAGGAAGAAAAGACAATGAATGTCCCTTTCAAAAATAAATAAATAAATTATCTGAAAATGATAATCAACTCTAATGATTATAACATGCATTTCGAATTAAACAACCTGATCTACCCACACTAATCATTACAACTCTTATTCACTCATTGGGTTTGAAATGAAATCAATCTTGAATATGTTCTCTCTAGATCACAATCCTCCTTCGGCTAGTGACACCTTAATGGATTTTTGCCAACGCTTATCTCATTTTCATTTCTTTCTCAGCTCATTTCCGCCTTATAGTGCCAAAAGGGTTTTCATCAATAAGACTCTCTCAATGTTACTCATTCATTTTTTCATCTTTTTTTTTTTTTGAAAATAATGCCCAAATCCGAAACATCATGTATCCATAACATGTTTAGCCTTGACATTCTCAAAGATCGATCTGAAGGTCTTTCTTTGGTTGTAACTTGACTTTTGGAAAGGGTTAGAAAGAATGGTCGGCATGAGGCTAAAAAGATTTACATAACATTATGTGAAACATACAACTTTTGAAATCGATTTTTTTAAGGAAATAAACTTTGCCCCAGTTTCATTTCATTCTGGGTAATTTAAATTTTCTTTTGGTTGGACCGAACCCCAGAGTAGGGCTGCCTACGTATCGTGTCACAGCAAGAATCAGGTCAAACGTAGTTCAGGCATCTTGTTCTTTTGCTTGATTTTCTTTTCTTTTTTTTTTGACTTTTCTCTCTTTTTTTCGAGAGAGAGAGATGTTTTTTTCCGACTCTATTTTTTCTTGACACTTTTATGACTCTATTCTTTTTCTTGACATTTTTTTTTTGAATTTTTTCAGACTCTATTTTGATTCCAAAAGAGGGATATAAAAGAAATAAAATAAAATTTCAAAAGGAAAAACAAAGGATGACACAACATTTGAATAGCAGAATGAAATGCCTTCGTCATATCCATCCTTAAAAATGCAAGTACATAACATGCAATGAGAGAGTGCAACATAAAAATCATACACATCTTTTCAATATTGACCTTGACTGAACAAGTGCACATACGTCACTTCTTTTAAGCTTGTAAACCATACAGGTCTACTTATGTTGTACTTTCTTCACAACTGGTGACACTTCTTTTTTTTTTTAGCTAACTTCCTTTTGCTTCTTATGACAATGGAAACTATATATCCTCTGATTGATCTCATTTAAAAATGTTTGAGTTGAACTTTCTCATTGAAGATCAAGTCATTTTTTATTCGCAAAGTGATTATCTTAAAACATTCAAGTGAGGATGTAATTAGGTCCCCAAACATCTCAACACTTATTTTTCTTACATTTTTTTTCAACTCTAGGTCCTTGATCGTATGTTTCAGCATTAGATTGAGTTTTAAGATCTAGCTAAAAATTCAACATGTATATCATATCACTGGAATTACCACAGAGGAAAAAAATGTGTATAGAGAAAGAAAGAAAGAAAAAGAAAAAAAAAACATATATTTAAATAAGAAAAACAAAAGGGATACATATTTTATTGACAGAAAAGATAGAAGGGTTTGAACTCAACAATAAGAAAATAATACAACATAGAATTTGAACAACCCTTAAATTTTTCGGGAAACAAAAGAAAAATAAAATAGACCACCAAAACTTCTTCTTCGTGGAGAGCAAAATAATTTCTGAATTACCGAGCTTGACATTTGGCCATTGATTTGCACTTCAATATTAATGGAGTCTCCACAATCATTACTACATCATTCATTTTTTTCTTGACTTCAAAAGTATCCTGAACTATTCTGAATTTTTACCATCAAATTCTCTCCAAATTAAGCCATTAACAGTTTCTCTTTTCCCTACTCCTCTTAATTGATTTCAAAACCTTTTTAGACAAGTCAAAGGATCATCATGACCATCTTACATGTCCAAATTTTGTGTTTTGGACTCTAGGGGCAAGTGAACATCATGAAACATGTACAAATTCTCGTGAGAACTCTCTTTTTCGCTCTCAATATTTGCATTTTTATCATATTTTGCTTCAAATTTCTCACTTTTCAGACCAATTCTTCTTATTCCTTATTTCTAACAATCTACACCACCTCATCTCAGACATTATATCATTTCTTGTGGGTCATCTTGCCTGTTTTTAGGACCTGACGTTGTATGAATGAAAAGCCAACTTAGCCACAAACCGACCACCTTGATAGTATTTTAATTTTGGAGAAAACTAATGTAAATTTATTTTTTTAAGATCACCGAATCCATGAAGGACTGCCTACGTATCTCATTAAGATGAAAATCAGGTGTCCGTAGTTCTAAAAAATTGGAGATACGAAGAAATATTTCTTTTTTTTTTTTGAATAATGAGAAATTTATTTATTTATTAAATAATATTTTTTTAATTTTTGAAAACAATTTTTTTTCATTTTTAGTTTAAAAGGAAAGACAACCATTTTTTAAAAGATCACCGAATCCATTAAGGACTGCCTATGTATCTCAATAAAATGAGAATCAGGTGTGCGTAGTTCTTGAAATATATGTCGTACAAAACTTAGCCTCAAGACCCCTAAAGGTTCACGGCTGCTAAGATTTATATATATATATATTATTTTGTAAAAACTTAGCCTCATGATTCCTAAAGATTTCGGGCTATTAAGATAAATAAAAATTGGACTTGAGGATTTGAAAAATAATTATGAAAGTAATCATATTTTCAAAATATTCCCCAACAAATCTACGAATAATTTTTCAAAAGATAGGGTCGTATCCTGGGAAGGACTTTCTACGTATCACACTAAAGAGTGAGAATCAGACCCTCGTAGTTCATAAAGACCATAAAATTATGTTACTAAAATTTTTTCTTTCTTTTAAAAATAAATTTTTTCTTTTTAAAAAATGATTCATTAAATGTGAGGATAATTTAATCTCTTGTATTTTAAAGTTACCTAAAGACGGTCAACAAACAAACAATCTTCCAAACAAATGTCAAAGAGCACGAAGGATGCACATGTTGGTTTTTATAAAGTAGGTCACCTGTCCTAGACAGACCCAGCCTCTGTGCCGAGTCCCGCTAAGTCAAATGCATATGATGCAAATAAAGCGGCACCTAATAGGGATAACCAGATTCTGAGTTTTCAGTTCTTCTAAGATTAAGCCTAAGAGGGATAGGTATCTAGACTGGCTTACCCGAGCGGACACTCGAGCCGGGGAGGGATAACTTGATCGGTAGCAGGGCAACACCGCCTTCGTTGCCGATCCGAACCCCGCCTAACATGTGTGACTATAATCCTTCGCCGGATGCCTTGACACTCAGGCTATCTAAAAAAGAAAGTAGGATACATGTGTTGTATTCCTTCTATCTTATTTCAGAGACTCAGAGGGGTGCGCAAGAGAAGACAATATATAGTACAGTTCAATAAATATCAAAGCAGTAAATGAGCGACAAGTAGCACATAAGACCATCAAACATAATATATAAAAATAATTAAAGCAAGTAAAAATCAATATCAAAAACTCGAATTCTTATATATCCCCAGCAGAGTCGCCAGAGATGCACAATCCTTTTTCCGCTCCAGGACCGTGGTCGAAGGGTTTTTCCAATTAAAGTGACTGTATTGAATAGGGATTAATTAAATTACAGAGTCTCCACTTGGAATTGAGTTATGGTGTTCCAAGTCACCTTATTAAATCCCTTATCAAAAGGAAATGACTCTTTGTTGGTTTGCGAAAACAGAAGACCGGGTAAGGAATTCTGTTAATTGAGGGGAAGGTATGAGGCACCCCTCGAGTCCCGTGGTTCTAGCACGGTCTCTTTTATTAACTTATACTTAGCTTTAATTATTTTGGATAAATTATGTTTGTAGGCCTATTTCGCTCATTTTTAATATTGAAAAAAAAACTTGTCTATTATCTTATATTACATAAATCAATGAAAATTAATTTTAGAAAAATTATTTATCAAGGTGCATTATTGCATTCTTGAATTTTAAATGTCTCAAAAAAGATACGTGTGCCGCATTCTTAATTGAGACGAATATTTTAACTTGTCTAAAAATTATCTAGCGTTAAAAAATAAATTAAATCAAAATTCATTTAACATAATTAATTAAAGCAATAAATAATTATTAAATTCTGTTAATAAATAATCAAATATACAAATCTACTTATATTATGTTAAATTTAATATTATTCCCAAAATTTAATCTTTTTAAAATAAAAGGATTAATCTTACTCTTGCGAACAAATTATAAATATATAAACTTAACAAAATTACTTAAAAGCTGAATTGACATAATTACATAGAAAAATTAATTAATAGAGTTACTTTCAGCAAAATTATCATAACGAATTTAACAACAATAATAAAAAATAAAAAAAATGATCAAGTGTTACATTTAATAAAATTATTATAACTAAATTAACATGGAAAAAAAAATTATAAAATCATGCGAGTTTTCCTTCTTTTTTTCCTTAAACTGTTTCACTGTTTCCTTACTGCTTTTCTTATTTTCCCTTTTCTGCCCATTTCCGTTTTCTTTTCTCAAGTCTTTTTCTTTCTTGTGTTTTTGTTTATATTATCCTTTATCTGCTATTTTTAATGTTTCCTCTTCTCTGTCTTTACTAACATCTATTAAGAAGAAAGAAATGATAGGCATGAAAACAAATTGTACCAAAGCCTGCAAACACTAATAATGTTTTTTTTTTTTTTACAACATGATAGAGATGTAAACTGATTATTAAAGTGGATTTAAGATCTTCACATTAACTTTTTGAAAAGTTTTAGATTTTGAATCAAATTAAATACTTAGCCTATTAATAAAATTCTAAATAAATTTGAACACCACATTTGCTTACAAAAAGATAAAGAAATAACGAATTAAAACCATCTTTTACTGACTGACGCGGCTTCTTTTAATTTTTGTCTAAAATAAAAAAATCACGATTAGTCAGTATATCATATTTAATTTTTCTTTATCAACTCATTAACTTCTTAACATATTTACAATTTACAAATATAGAGATTAATGGTATCTAAGTAAAGATAATAAAATAAATTATTTAACGTAATCAAACTTTAAAAATGAATAACACATGAATCACATAAATAATGTTATTCATGCTTTGATCCTCAATAAAACTTACAAAAATAATGATGCTGAATTGGATAAAAACCAATGTGATAAAATAAATCTAGTATAAAAGCAAGAATGTCGTTATCAGAAACTCGAACGGAAACTCAAACTCAACTTTCTTTTTTTCTCTCTTTATTGTCTGATGTTTTTGAGTATTTTCCTTACTGTTTTTTTTTACTATGTATTTTTTCTCTCTGTTTTTTTTTTATGCAATCTGATAGATGATAGAATAGTGTTCATGTACGTAGAATAGTCTGAGGGTGGGAGTCCTTGAAGAGAAGGATTTTGGGGAGTAGTTAGGATAGTTTAGGATTCAAATTTTGAAATATTGTTTGTTTTTAGGATAATGATCTCCTTCTTTTTTTTTTCTTATAATAAATAAGTAAATTATATATAAAATAAATAAATAATAATAAAAGAATATTAACTAATTAATTTTTATACTTATAAAAAAAATATAACTATCTTAAAATAAAATATAATTAAGAGAAAATAAAATTACTAAATTATTTATAAAAATCTAAATAATAAAAAAATATTTTTATGAAATTTTTTTATATTATTTTAAAAATAAAAATAAAATATCTTAAATGTAACTTTCTTTCTTTATTTCCAACTAAAACTTATTAAAATAAAATAAGAATTAAAATAATATCGGATCAAATATAAATATTTAATACAAAAATATATATTAAATTTGGGAGGGTAAAAAATTACGTGTCTACAGTAAGTATATTAGATTTCATCTAAATGCGTGAATTATAAGAGAAAGCATATTTTTAGTTATGTAATTACTGCATCTCGACACTATATTTTTATACGGAAACTTAATTTTTTTTTTTCATGAGTTAAGCATATGAAAATTCTTTATGACAATGAATATCGGTGAGAGACTAGAAACCTAAAACATTTAACTGCTCTGATATCATGTTAATGCATCTAAGAGTCAATAACAATATCGAATAACTATCTTTCAAACTTATTAAAGTATATGTATATTACCAAATTCAAATTTTCAAAACTACTTCCTCCGTTCTATTTTACTCGTTCCAAATTTTTTAATATGTTGTCCTATTTTACTAATCCTTTTTTACTTATCAAGACTAGACAATTTTTTTTTTCATTATATCCTTAGTGTAATTGATTACTCCTTTTTATTAACATTTTTGAAAAATGTTGTAAAGATGAGTACTATTAAGAGTACACCATTAAGAATATAAATGGTACTTTAGTATTAGTCATCTATTAATATTGGAACTAACAACAGACACAATTAAGAGGAGCAAAATGGTAAAGTTACATTATCAATCATTATTTTTTTAATAGCTGTGTCATCCCAATTTGAGAAGGGTAAAATGGGACGGAAGGAGTAATAAAGATGAATAATTTAGTAAATAATTTTTCTTAAAATTAGTAATTTGACTATTGAGAGACCTATTATGATCGACTCGAGATGTGGACCCTACACTACCAAATTACTACTATTATATTAAGTTTTTGTAATTATTTAATCTAATTAAATATTAATTTCTCATGGACTTGGAAAGTAGTAGTCTTCTTATTTAATATATTCCTAAAGTCACATCTTGCCAATCAATTATCATATATTCAAGAATACTAGGAACATTGACAATTGCATGATGACTAAAATTATTTATTACTTATCTACTACTTTTTACTTTTTATTTTTCTCATGCCCATTGGCGGAGCCGCCTTAAACAAAGAAACACCCTTCTTTAAATAATTACGTGATCTATAAAGATTAAATGTTAGTTATTATAAGTAAATATTTAATTTTGCACACCCTTAACATAATTGGGAAAAAAATTTGCACACCCTTTGCTAAATTTTTTGCTCCGCCGCTGCTCATACCTAACTTGAAAATTTGAGATTAATTATACGACTTGTACAGGGACGGACCCAAGTGGTATCCAGGGGGTTCGACAAAAAATTACGTTGTATATATAACGTAGAAAATCTATATTTATGTATATATATTAATTTTGAACCACCTGAAAACAAGGTTGTTGGATAACTCAGTGGTTCTATGTCCGCTTCTTGAGTTGCTCCTTCAGCCCTCGGTTGTGGGTTTGATTCCCACTACCATAAAATCTGTTTTGCAGAGCTGCTATAATAAAAAAAGAGGACGCATGTACAATTGCTATACCTTAAAATTATATTTTATTGACGTATTCACATATTTATATTTAACCCCCTGAAATAAATTTCTGAATCCGTCACTGAACTTATATGCCATAGATTCGAATCTTGTCACTCTCACTTGTTCGATGCATAATTCAAAGAAGAGGAAAAGGCGTTCGTCAACAAAGAAAGGTTTATCAAGTGCATCTTTTTTTTTTCCTATTCAAACTTTGAAGCAGTGAGTGTTCGATACGAAAAAAAATATTTTTTAAAAATATCTAGCAGCTATTCGATGCATAACAAGTACGGAGCAAGATTATGAGGAAAAATTATATTTTTAGTCACATAATTACTAGATTTTGACACGTCTTCTCACACGCATACTTGATTTTATTTTTTTCATGAGACAAACACATAAAAAAAAAAAATCATAATAAATATTAATGAGACTAAGAACATACTCTATCTATCTGCTCTAATTTCGTGTTAAAATGTACATATATATGATAAATTACTCCATCTAAAAATTTAAATTATTATAGAAATCTCAAACTTTTATATATTTAGGTACATCTTAACAGGAATTAGTAACTCCCTAATATTAAATATGATTATGCTGAGATGCTCTTTTACAATAAGACAAAAAAAAAGTATATGATTCTTCAATGCATCTAATATTCTAGTATTGTATGATTGACTTTGAGTTATCTGATATCTGTTGTTGAAGAAAGATATAGTTATTTTAATTTAATTGAATCAAAAGCTGATTCGAATATTATGAGTGCCATTTAAAAAATAAAAAATTGATAAATTAATAAAACGAAACTCCATCATACTCTACGACATTGGTGACGGTATCCAATGAAAAACGCTGACATCAAAGTAATTAATTAAATATATAAAATATGAACAAAAAAATAATTGTACGTTAAAAGACAAACATGTGCGATTGGGAAAAATTTTAATTTGAGTTAACAATAGTTATATGACGCACCACTTATTTTTTGACAAATATTTTGTGGATCCCATTTTGTCATTCAATGTTGTTTTTCCTTCATTTCCTCATATTTCTTTTGTATACTTTCTATTTTATATTCTTTTCGTTTATTTACTTGATTTTTGTATTAAATATTTCAATTTAATTATCTATTTTCATAAATCAAGAGTGTTTATTATTTTTTTTCATATTATCTTTAGCATTAACTAAGTATATTATTTTCTTTGTTTAATAATACTTGTTCACTGTTAACTTAACACACAAATTAAAAAATAATAAATAATAAAGATGATGATACCATATCACCTTCTGAATATGATTAATTTAGTGCTTTAAAAAATGCATCTGATAATGAATGTTATTAATATCAATGGTAAAATGGATAAAAATGAGTAAATTATCCATTAATTTTAAAATTGTACAAGTATTGTTGGACATATTATTATAAAGACATTGTTGGGCAAAGGAGAAGTAGTCAAATTTATAATTTTAAAACATCATCAATAAAGTTAATTTAATTATTTTTTTAAAGGAATGAGTCAAATCAAGAAGCCAAGTAAAATGAAACAAAAGAAATATCTCAATATTTTCCTAATTTTTTTTATACCCCTATCAAGAAATTGATCAATAACTTAGTTGAATTTTTCTTTCCGATTAATCGTTGAGCCCCTTAATAAAAAGTGTCCATAAAAATAGTGAAATGCAAACATGGTATATTTGTAGATAGAGGTATTTATAAAAAAATAAATTAAAAATTGATAAATTCTTTTAAAAATTAAGTAATATATATAGATTTTATGATACATATTAATGTTTTATTTTATTTTATTTGTAATATAGAATTTAATTGTTATATTGATGTTGCACTTATCATAAAATTTTAAGTTACGGAAGTCTAAAATATTACACCCTGTCTCCCTCCATTTATTTTTACTTGTTCATTTTTTTAATTTTAAGATGTCTAACAATACTTGTTTAATTTATAAATTAAATGATATGCATTTTTTAAAGCAATAACTTAATTATATTCAAAAGGTGAAATAGTATCATTATCTTTATTATTTATTATTTTTTAATTTGTGTGTCAAGTTAACAGTGAACAAATATTATTAGACGAAGAAAATACTATACTTAGTTAATGCTAATGATAATATAAAAAAAAAAAATAAAGACTCTTGATTTATGAAAATAGATAATTAAATTGAAATATTTAGTACAGAAATCAAGTAAATAAATGGAAAGAATATAAAATAGAAAAGTATTGTTAAGAATAAAGAAAGAGGAGGTAAATTAGTGAAGTACAAAAACGAAACAAAAGAAATATGAGGAAATGAGGGGAAAACAACATTGAATGACAAAATGAAACCCACAAAACATTTGTCAAAAAATAAGTTGTGCCTCATACAACTATTGTTAGTTGCGTTTAACTAAAATTAAATTTTTTCTGCCATTGGAACTAAAAAAAATGCATTTTTCTGTATTATAGTTTTATCTTAAAATTTAATTTTATACTATTAGGACTCGTTTGGTAGATCGTATTAAATAAAATAATCCATGGATTAAAAGTTAGTCCAGCTATGTACAATGCTTGGTTGCTCAATTTAAATTTAATCTCACCTAATACATGGATAGCTAATACACCATAGAGTGTAGGCATCGTTTTCATCCCAAACTATGCAAGAAAAGTCGAAGCCACACCTAAACTATACTAGTGACCTATTACACACATAAACTATAAAAAAATGAAACTATTTGTCCCTTGAAATGTCATAACCAGATTTTATCTTGAATGTATACACACACGTTGACACGTGTCAAACACATATTTTTTCACTTTTTTTTCTCTTTTCCCCTAAATTAATCACCTGCACAGACACCCTTTCCATCTCCACCACCTCTATCCATATATATATATATATAAAACTCCAAAATATCATCTCCTTCCGTCCTATTAGTTAAAATCTGGGCAAAACCCATTTACTGATAAGCAAACGAATTCGATCGAATCAAAGCAATCCAAATCCGACAAACAAAATCACTTCAATCCTTTCACTGTTTCACAATCTTCCGTCATTTTTTTGTGAAATTCTAGAAACCCACAACCCAATTTGATAAAATTCGAGCTAATAATAACCTAAATGGTAAAATTCAAACACAAAACTCAATTCTTGACAATTCAAGAAACTTACAACTCAGTTCAATAAAATTCAACTAATTTACAATTCAATTCGTAAATGCAAAAAACCCATAACTCAACTTCATAAAATTCAATAAATTTAGAATTCAATTTGCAAAATTCGAGAAACCCACAACACAATTCAGTAAAATGCAAGAAACATAGAATCCAACTCGTGAAATTCAAGATACCCACATTTCAATTTTGTAAAATTCGAACAACCCACAATCCAACTCGTGAAATTCAAGATACCCATAATCCAATTTTGTAAAATTCAAAAAAATCCACAATCTAATTTAAATTTAAATTAAAATTTAGTAAATTTTGTCTAAATAAAACTCAAATTCACAGAGAAATATAAATTATAAATTGGACAGAAAACATCAATATCAAATTATATTCCTACTATTTTTTCTAACAAAACCAAAAGGACATAGCAATAATAACAAACTTCTTCCTACTTGTAATAATAAAGAAAAAAATAAAAAGATAAGTGCATTTATGAATTCATTAATGAATTAATGGAAGTTGAGGGGAGGTAAGGAATAAGAAATGAAGTTAAGGAAGAAATGAGAAAACATGAAAGAAGATAGAGATGAAGAAAAAAAAGGAAAAGGGAAAACAAATTAAAAGGCAAAGAAAGAAAATAAAAATTATATAAATATAAATCAAAAACTAATTAAATATAACTGATTGATAAAATGCAATTGAATAATGACACGTGTACGTTTTAATAAAATTTTGATTTTCTTTTCTGCTTTTCACGCGCGTGTAGGAATGTGATATCACGTTCTTTGCCAGATCAATTTGGAGGGGTAAAATAGTTCCACTTTTTTATAATTTAGGTGTGTAATAGGTTACTTGTATAATTTAGGTGTGACTTTGACTTTTCTTGTATAATTTGGTGATACAAATCAGTTTACCAAGATGCCAAAACAGTCCACAAAACGTGAGAAGAACAAGCAACATAAAGGGATACAAGATAACAAATATAAAAATACACACATTTGCAAAATAATGAAAGGATAGATAGTGAGACCAAGATTATTACAAGATTAAGAACCAAGTATATTTCAACATTAACCTCTAATGCATGTAATAATCAAAACCACAATCTTACGGTGACTGCCAAGGTAATCGACTCACCTCAAGATCCATCGTTTTCAAGAAAAGAACAATATTGGCTTTTCCAAGCCCTATACTATGGATGACTTTTCCAAGTCCTAACTAAGACTATACTAAGGTGGTCTACTCTCAAGAGAGAGGATTTCAAGTGTTTCAATCTTTCATCTTTCATAAACTAACTAGCAATGAGCTAATAGAACCTATTTATAGTCTAACTTATTACATAACAAAATAACCACAATACCCTTAATGAAAAGGGGTGGTTATGGAGTGTTACTTGGACAAGACTAAGTAACCAAAATGTCCTTAATGAAGGCCCAAAACCGTGAGTCCTCAATCTTCAATACTCCAAGCAATCTCTCACACGTGGGATTTCTCTTTGGTGTACTCAAATCGGCCCCATCCATGTAGGATCTCATTTCCTTAATGTGACCGAATCTTGATGCCCCACGTACTGACTTTGAATGATGTCATTGAAAGCTAAGGCGACCATTTGAATCGTATCATCCTTCCCTTCTTGAAAAAAATTCGACCTCGAATCCAAACCTTGCAAAATCAAATAAAGGACACACAAATACATACTACTCATGGCATAAGAGCTAGGGTAAGCACAACAAATCACCTCAACATGCCAAGGTTGCACATATTTAGAATATAACCAAGGATCATTTGAACTAAATATTACATAATTAATGAAAAATGCACAAAGGATTTGACTATAGAATTCACGAAAAATGATACTTTGCTTGCCATGTAAACCAAGCAACAAGTTGGGTGCACTATCATCACCAATTCTATATTTTGCACCGGGGTCAAACGGAAAGAATGGCCAAAGACACGGGTCTAGATAACACTCTTCTTTCCCGTGGTCTCCACCTAAACTAAATGTCATACTCTCTACAATAACATACATATTAACCAAAGAAAATAGAAAGTAGAGAAAGGTATCACTCAAATCGACTTCTACTAAGGTGCCCTCATGTGTGTACTTACTACTAGTTTCACAATCATCACCATGAGTACTCTCAACAATAAAGTCACACAAAGTAGAAGGAGAAGTAGTTTCCAAATGACCATCTATGCTTCTGAAGACGTCATTGGATGCGAACGCATAAACATTCAAGACTTGGTCACCTCGAGGACACAAGAACATGCATGGAGGACCCATTTTGAGCATGACATAAGGTAAACCCGTATATGGAAGATTGCGTGGGGGCTTACCTTTGATGCCAACCCGAGACTACAAGTGTTGAAGAATAACCCTACGGTTGTGGAGCATTGAAGAAGAACCCTTCATTAAGGGTGTTTTGGGGATCACACTTTGTTAGAAAGACACTTCATGGACACCCCTTTCATTAAGGGTATTTTGGTCATTTTCGTTATGTAATAAGCTAGCCTCTATATAGTCTTCTATTAAGTTATTTGCTCTTTAGCTTTGGAAAGATAAATATGTGAAAGACTTCTTCTCTCTTTAAGAGTGTAACACCCTTAGTGTAGGGCTTGGATAAGCCATTAGTGTAGGGCTTGGAAAAGCCAATATTGTTCTTTGCTTGAAAATGGTGGATCTTGAGGTGAGTTGATTTCCTTGGCGGTCACCGTAAGAACTTGATACTTGTTAACTTTTTTTGTAGAGGTTTTAGAGTTTTGATACACTTTTTAGTTGTTACCTAATGGGTTCTCTTTGTGTCAAGTTAGCTATCTTTTACTTTTTTTAAGTTTATGTTTGCTTTTCGTATCGTGTTGTTATCTTGTTGTTGCGGGTAAAGGCTTGTGATTGTGGGTTATTTGCAGACTGTTTTGGTGTTGTAGATACCATTTGGTATCATTTGGTATCAAAGCAAGGATTGATTTTGTTCCAACAAAATCAATCTTGGGCTTGTTAGTTGAAATCCAAAAATCTCAAAAAAAGAAATCTGTCCTGTTTTTGTATTTGAGCTAATATTTGAGACTTAGATTTAGGATATTTTAGTGTGTTTTGTTGTTTCTTGTGTTAGTCCCTTCTTCACTAACACTTATAGAGTCTAGATCTAAATTTTGAGTCATTTCCAAGTTGTTTTTAAACATTGAAAGTTGCTGTTTTTTGAGGATTGGTGGCTTGAAAGAGTGTTGTTGAAGTTTGTTGTTGAGATTGTAGCTTAAAAATATTTTTTTTATGTTGTTGTTGAGGATTAGATCTTGAAAAATGTGTTGTTGATGTGTGGGATCCAATTTGAACCATAGAACTCCAAGATTCAAAAGTTGTGTTCTTCACCATCATCATATTTTATTGAAGAGAAAATGATTGTTTGATATTAAAAATTAAAGAAAGAGAGTGTGTCTTGTTGTTAGTCTTGAAAGACACAACTCTAAGACATTCAAAGGGGAAGGGGACAAAAGAGTTTCAAAAGTTGTCTTGCCAAAAGGGAGAAAGTCTACCTACCAAGACTTACAAAAAGGGAAAGAACTAAAATTCTTTCAAAAAGGTGCAAAAAAAGTCAAACACTTTTTTGAATTTGAAAAAAGGGCTTCAAAGTCTTGTTGTTACCCTCCCATAGCTGAAATTCCACCATTCTCCACTTGAAATTTGATCAATACAATTTGAAGACAAGAAAATTTCTCAAACTTTCAACAATTTTAATGTCCAATAGGAGGTTGCCATGTCATCACCCTAAAAAAAGACCCTTAGGCTCAAAATTTCAGATTTCTAAGTTTCATTTCTTGTTTCTTTAGTTTCAATTTTCTTGATCCTAGTACTAATAGACAAAATATTAATCACCTACTAGGTTGTTAATTAGTTTTTGAATACGTTTCTTTCGTATCTTCGTTATTTGGGTGCTTTTCTCGTTTGTAACTCATAGTAACTTCTATGTTTCAAGTTCGTAAGTGAATTTTATTTTGTGTCTTGAGTCAATCAAAACAAGAATCCATTCCAGCCGCCAAGTAGGATTGACATCTTATTGACTACCGGAGTATAAACAACTTTCAATTATCGCCACTCCAATTGTGAGAATCACAAAGGTGAGTGTATCGAGTGTTGGTAAAGAGCTTTTACTATTAATCTTGTTTGTTTTCTTTTATTTGTTATTGTTTTTTTTTTGGTTTAGGTCCCATGGCTGCCCATAATTTTAAGGCCACGTGTAATCGCATCCATGACGATCTTGAAGATATGCAACGGCACATTGAAATTATACGCCAATTATTACCCAAACTCTTTTCTTAAAATCTAATTGTCCGAACAACTTGCGATGAGAGCTTCCCGAAGGAAGTTGTTGCCCAAGCTTCTGATGGACTTTCACATCGAGGTGAAGACGAACATACTCATGAACGTCAAGGTAAAATAGCTAACTCTTACACTTTTGTACATGCAAATGATAATTGTATGGCTAGTAGCCTATTGAGTGTGAGTTGTAGCTTGCCTATATGTGAGTCTATTATTTCTTTGCCACTTGATAATGATGTACTTGTTGTGAGTGTGGATACACTAGTTGATCCTATTGATGACCGAAACGACCCTTCTTGTAAGATCGATTTATGTCCACCTAGTATTGAAATTATTGCGTTGAATGAAAGTACACCGTCTTGTGGAATTTATGTTGATAAATTTCTGTGTGAAAATTGCTCAACACTCGAGGATGTGTGTGATGTGATTAATGAATCTCAAATGTGTAATGATGTTGAAAATGTTGATCAAAGGAATAGGAGTGAACCCGTGAGCTTGCCCTTTGATTCTAATATTTGCTTGGCTCATAGGGATAATCATTTGCTTCAAATATCTTTAAAACTTGATAATGATCTTTTAGAGAGTGAACTTACTTGTTCTAAATCTGCCCACGAGATAGATCATGCTCTCTTTAGGTATAATGTCTTGTTTGAAGATGGTATAATCACTCCCAATGAACCTAGTGGTGAGAGTAATGGTATAGTTTGTCTTGAAGGATATAGCCTATATGCTAACCCACTATGGTGTGACAACATTCCTCCTAAATATGAAAATCTCTTTTTGCAAGATGAGAGTACTCTTTTTGATTCCTTGGGGTAATTTTTCTAAACGTGCATCCTTGCTTGACACACTTTTGCTTAAATTGCATGAATCCCAATTTGTGGATGCCAAGTTGTCTATTTGTTTGAAGAAAAGAGAGCTTATGTGATTAAATGCTTTGTCTTCACCCGTGTATGTCTTTACACTTGATTCTTTCCTATACTACCTCTTTGCCTATGATGACATCCATGCTAGTTTCAGGTTTGCATTAAGTATAGGTATAGGTTTTGTTGGTTGGCCCACTTGTTTGAATGACAAAGTTATGTGGGATTGGTGGACTTTGATACCAATCGTGGCACCACATTTGATGAGGCCTCTTGAAGAGGTAATGAAACAATTGTGCTTTATGGTTCCTAAGACAAGGGTAACCTTACTTTTTGGACTTAGTGATACCATTACGACTTTTGTAGTTTCTTTATTTCTTGATACTTGTCATAGTCATTTCCTTTGTAACATTCTTACTAAACTTTTCTTGACTAATACAAAGGATTCATGGTTATATCTCAAGTATGTACCACCTTGGCATGATGATGTTATTTGTTGTACTAACCCTAACCCTTATGCCATGAGAAAGTTATTCTTGTTTGTCCTTTCTTTAGTTTTGCAAGGTATGGACTCAAGGTCGAATCCTTTTTAAGAAGGGGGGATGATACCAGCCAAATGGCCATCTATGCTTTTGAAGACGTCATTGGATGCCAACGCATAAACACTCAAGACTTGGTCACCCCGAGGACACAAGAACATGCATGGAGGACCCGTTTTGAGCATGACATAAGGTAAGCCCGTGTGTGGAAGATTGCGTGGGAGCTTACCTTTGATTCCAACCCGAGACTACAAGTGTTGAAGAATGACCCTACGGTTATGAAGCATTGAAGAAGAACCTTTCATTAAGGGTATTCTGGGGATCACACTTTGTTAGAAAGACACTTCATGGACACCCCTTTCATTAAGGGTATTGTGATCATTTTTGTTATGTAATGAGCTAGCCTCTATATAGTCTTCTATTAAGTCATTTGCTCTTTAGCTTTGGAAGGATAAATATGTGAAAGACTTCTTCTCTCTTTGAGAGTGTAACACCCTTAGTGTAGGGCTTGGATAAGCCATTAGTGTAGGGCTTGGAAAAGTCAATATTGTTCTTTGCTTGAAAACAACGGATCTTGAGGTGAGTTGATTCCCTTGGCGGTCACCGTAAGAACTTGGTACTTGTTAACTTGTTTTGTAGAGGTTTTAGAGTTTTGATACACTTTTCAGTTGCTACCTAATGGGTTCTCTTTGTGTCAAGTTAGTTATCTTTTACTCTTTTTAAGTTTATGTTTGTTTTTCGTATCGTGTTGTTGTCTTGTTGTTGTGGGTAAAGGCTTGTGATTGTGGGTTGTTTGCGGACTGTTTTGGTGTTGTAGATACCGTTTGGTATCATTTAGGGTGGAAACAATGTCTTTTCCCATCTTATCCCTAAACCATGGGATTACTTATTCTTGGCTTAATAATGCATGGATAAGAAAATTAAATGACTCAACTACCCCACAATTCTTTTTAATAAATTTTTCTTTTAGATTCATTTTAAATTTAATCACTACAAATTTGGTTGTTATGTTAGAGTTAATTTTCCAACTTTTTTTTACTTTGAGTATGCGGATCAAGTACTTAAATATCATTTACTCCCTTGTGTTGGTTGATAGTTTCGAATGTGAACTACATTTATGCTACTTTGTAATTGTTCAATTTACAAACGAATAAATTTAAATAGAAAAAATTATTATCAAATAAATATATAATTTGAAAATCTAAAATTATATTATCAACAGTCCGTGATGTTCTTACATAGTGTGCTTTACATTTTCTAAAAATTATTTCTCTATAATATGACAATTATTTGTTTGTTTTAAATTTTTCTTGATTAAATAGACTCAATTTTTTTTAAAGAAATAAATGATCAACTAAGCGGAGTGAGAATTATTATTCATATTTAACTTTTTTAAGATCGTGCAAAGGGTGAGCAACTTGACTAGTTAAATGACGTAGAAAATCTCATAAAAATTTAAAGGTATAATTGTAAAAGAGATTTTGTTGAGTTTTAAAATACATGATATATCTAGTTTTTAATACAATAAATCAAACATTTGATAAAAAATAATCCCTATATTACTAATTCCTGTATTGTTATTATTAATTCATGGTTAACTTCTCTTTGTACCAAACGAACCCTTAATGTTTTGTCCAACAGTAAACGACCCTCCATAAGTCCAAAAGACATCAAAAAATTTCGTCAGCCTTAATTACAAAATCCACCTAATTACTCACTCATCACTTTTACATATTCATATATCATATAATGAATATCTTCTCTTAACATTAATAATTACATATTATGTAAATTATTTTCTAATACTAAGACTAATTATCAATCAATATGAATACTGTGACAAAATACTTATGTCAATCATTATATTAAGGAATACACACAAAAATCGAGATTTTAAGATCTCTTAATCTCTTACAAAATAAAAGAGATGATCTTACAAAATGTAAATTAAACAAATAGATGAACAAAGAGAGCAACAAACATGTCAAATTATTTTTAATTATTCTTTTTGAGATAATACCCAATTACCTTCTGAACTATACCCAAAAACGCTATGACACACCTCAACTTAAACGAGGTCCTATTACCCCTTGAACTTATTAAAAGTGTAATTTTGACACCCTTAGTACCTACGTGGCACATATGTAGCACAACACACTGAAGTATCCACATAGGCAGTCATGTGTGCCACGTAGGCATTAAGAGTGTCAAAATTACACTTTTAATTAGTTTAGGGGATAATAAGACCCCATTTAAATTGAGGTGTGTCGTAGACTTTTTAGATATAGTTCAGAGGTTAATTGGATATTTTCTCATTCTTTTTCCTCATTAGGGTAGTTTGTTAGTCATATTTTTGTTTCCCATTTTAGTTTGCAATGGTCATTATCAAATTGGATAAAAAAATACTCTTATCTCTAGTGTTATCTTTGATGTAAATTTATGAGCTAGACGTTTATTATACTGGGAGTCTGCTATTCAAATGGTCATTTAATTATTCGAAATTACTTATTAAATTTATATATGTTTTATTGTTATATACAAAAGTCACTTAATTTTGTTTACTATCGTTGTTTTACTTTCAAATACTATGAAAAAGCAATGGTGAACCGAATTAGATAGGTTAGGAGTTATTTTTTTAATCCCATTTTCATGTAATCTGATATATGTAATAGGTTAAAATTTAGTGATATTGCAAACTTTTATACATTTACATACATACAAGTACATTCAAGGACAAACAACAAAAATTTCGACAATTTGTATAATTATTGAAAATTTTGATTTTGGATCTATCGAGATACATAATTAGCTTTCGCTACATCCAATTAAATACATAATTAGTTGAGATTTCTGTAAGTACTTTGTAAGAATGAGAATTTGCGTAAATATGATAAGTTAAGGTGTATATTTACTTCAATTCTTGGCGCAAACCATTTTAAGGCCCAAGCCCATTTTTCTGCCTTTGGCCCACCGGCCCATAATCTGTTTATGGCAATTTTCATTCTTTCACAATGCTCATCAATAATCCTTAATATACTAAAAGTATAGTACAGTGGAATTTCATAAGTAAACTTTAGAGAGGGTAGAATATATGTGAATCTCATTCATACGTTATGGAGATAGACAGATTGTTTGTTTTTGAAGGATCTTCGACTTAAATGCAACAAATTATAGTAGTTATGAAAAAGAAAAATAACATTGGAAAAAAATATTAGGGCACCACATTAATTGAAACCGATAACAATATTTCTATATTTTAATTTATTTATTTTCTTTAGTCCATTATTTTTTTCTAAAAAAAAGTTTTTTTCTCTTCTCGACAACTCTTTAAATTTCAACTTTTACATTATACAACTTATCTAGAATAATCTATGAGTTGAGGTACAGGCGCGAAAATAGTCATATTCAAAACCATAAGATTATAATAGTACATTTTAATACAGTCTACTTATCTTTTAATTTAACTCCACTAGCTAAAATGAGAGTAATTGAGCAATAGTTTATAAAGCAATACTGTACCTAAAAATATCTTCTTTTTTTTTTTGGAAACTTCAGGAAAATCCGCAGTCACTACATCCTCTGTCCTTCGGGTGAGTACTCTGTGGTGAGCACTGTGTGCGCATTGGTAAACCCCTCACTGTGCAATAACTCGAAAACCACACAGAAGATGTAAATCGTACTAAATAAACCCCATGCGACGAACTCAATTAAGAAGACAATAGGGGTGAATCAAACCCGCGACTTCCGCTATGAAAAATCCCTCTCAAACCAACTCAACCACCGCCTTGCCTACCTAAAAATATCTTATAAGTAGCAAAGACTAAATAAAAAACTGAAAAAACGACAAAAAAGTCACATACTTTCCAATGAATGAATTATAAAATTTCCAATTATCAGTTGTCACTTGGCAGGCTTTCATTATAGTAAATATATTCTCTTTCTCCTACCTCCACTTTACTTAATTTCTTAGTCAACCAATAACCTTCCAAGTAGAGCTAGCAAGTTCAAGTGTATGAGCATACTTGGCAGGCCACAATAAGTTGTTAGTCGAAGGTTTAGACCAATCGCAATTCATCGCGTCATGGCAGATGTAGCAGTGAAGTTCTTGGTTGAAAATTTAATGCAATTATTAATTGACAATGCTGATTTAATCCTTGGAATAAAGGGTGAAGTTGAAGATCTACTCCGAGATCTTAGCGATTTTAATGCTTTCCTAAAGCAAGCTGCTAAGTCCCGGAGGGATAACGAGGTACGAAACCAAATTTGTTTAGGATTCGATATTTGTTAGAAACCTTTTTAGTATGTGTTTCTTGTTTAAGTTTATTAGTGTTGAACTTATTGTATTTTAAAGTTATGTGTTAAGAGAAGAAAAGAGTTTACTCTAATTTAATTTGTTTGTTTGGTTTTGAATTACCTGAAATTTGAACTTGTGGTACTCCCTCCATTCACTTTTACTTGTCTACTTTCCTAGTGAAAAAAGGATTCAGAAGAGTAAATGATAAAAGTAATTTTACCATATTATCCTTTAGTGTTTTGGAAAATGCGTTAGATAATGAATCTTGCTTAATGCTACGGGTGAAATTGGTAGAAATAGATAAATTATCCATTGATTTTATAAACTAGACAAGTATTATTGACCATTCTAAAATTGAAAATAGACAAGTAAAGTATTAAACTATAAGTATGTGGAATGTATTAAAATAACTTTGATCTTGTGGTGTTAAATATGTCATATAGAAAGTTACAAATTAAAGGGTTGACAAAAAGAAAACAGACTTATTTTTTTGATAAGACCGAAAAGGAAAGTACAACAAATAAATTGAAATAGGATGGACTAAGGAGAATTATTTCAACTATAACCTTATGTTGAAGTCTTCAAGAATTACTTTTTCTATAATCGTAGTCGATTCTCAACAAACATCTGAATAAATAAGGTTAACATACTAACTATATCATACATTTCTTGTTTTTTCTTAATAAACGTGAATCTTGAGCCGGGGTCTATCGGAAATAACCTCTCTATCTCGGTAGGGGTAGTGGTATGGACTGCGTACACTCTACACTCCCAGACCCCACTAAGTGGGAATATACTGGGCTTGTTGTTGTTGTTGTGTCTTAATAAACGTGAAATGAGCCAAAACAACAGTTTAGTTTGGGATGAAAGGAGTATTTGTTGCAATTTTTTGTACATTTTTTCATATAAATTTATGAACAAAATATTGAGTTCAGATGAATCCAATGCCGGTATGCTATTCATTGAGTTTATTAACATATCATTTTCCTCTCAGGTTTTGAAAGAAATGGTGAAGAAAATAAGAAAAGTAGTAAATGATGCCGAGGATTCGATTGATAAGTTTGTGATTGAAGCTAAAAGACATGATGATAAAAACAAATTTGCTCAATGGTTTCATCTTACACATGTAGCTAGAGCAAAAGGTGTGGCTGATGAGATCAAAAGTATAAGAGAAAGAGTGAAGGAAATTCGTGAGAATGATTCGTATGGCCTTCAAGCTATTGCTTTGGACGATAATTTCAACAGAGGTGATGAGGAGAGGAAGGTATATTCTTGATTCTGATAGTATAGAACAGTTTTGCGTTTCGTTTTCCTTCACAGCCAGTAACCGTTTCTATTTTTGTATCAATCAAAATGCAGAGACATCTTAATAAAATTAGTGGCCTGAAGCCAAATTTTATTAAAAGATATTACACATATATATACATACCAAAATAATATTGTAAAAATTTAAAGTTATTTTTTTTTGTTCTAGCATATTAATTATTTTTGATGTAATAATTTTACATGAAGCATACCATTTAACTTCACATATTAATACGATTATTAATAAAGTAAGGATTAATTCTAGTGAATAAAATGTTAATTACTTATTTGCAATAGATTAACTTGGATGTTGTTGTTAAAACTTTATTTATTAATATGAAGTTTGAATTGTTTAATTCAAAATTTTAAAATATTTTTGATAAAAATTAAATAGTTTTTTCTTTCTATATTATTTCTTGTTTTTAGTTGTATTTCACAATCTTCTTGAAATAAATTTCAAGTTAAGTTGAAAATCATAAAATTTACTAGGCCTCGAAATTTTGAGCGCCTAAAGCAAATGCTTTACTAGCCTTACCCTTTGGGCCACCCCTGTCAAAATGGTGCATAGGTTGCACTAAAATGCAATTCAGTCTGACATGTTCCATACTATTTTGATTTTGCTACTTCTCATAACATGTAAGCTTCCTCTCCGTCCAGATTGTCCACCATATGCTTGCGGGGACAATTCTCCATCTATATACTCCTGTTCTTGGTTGTGCTCTTACTTCCTCCCAACTCTGTAATGCTTCTGTGATTCTTCCAGGCATGGACAGAGAGATGTTCTTTAGACTTAAAAACAGTTTCCATAGCTTACCTGCGACCTAACAATGTTGGAAGAGCTCGATGGTTAACTGTCTCAGCAGTTTCACCACAAAAAAAACATCTGGGACAAAGAGTTATTCTCTTGTCGTTAGGTTGTCTTGTGTAAGCATTGCCTCTTTATCCAGTAACCAAACAAAGCAATCCGCCTTGTGAGGGATTCTTGCTTTCCATGTAAGTTTCCAGGGCCAGCTGACTGGCCGATGATTGGAATGGTTCATCTTCTAGTACGCTATGATCACTTTGAAAGCATGGCTGCTTTAGCCAGTCACCAAACCAAACAGATGGTTCATCTCATTAGGTTGTCTTGCGTAAGCACTTGTTTAGCCAGTCACCAAATGAAACAAGCCAGCTTGTGATTGGAATGTTTCATCTTCTTGTACGTTATATTCACCTTGAAAGCATGGCTTCTTTAGCCAGTCATCAAACAAAACAACCTAATGATTCAGCTCATTAGGTTGTCTTGTGTAAGCACCGATTCTTTAGTCAGTCACCAAACAAAACAAGCCACCTCGTGAGAGATTCTTGCTTTCCATTCAAGTTTCCCGGGCCAGTTGACTAGCTGATGATTGGAATGGTTCACCCTTGTACGTTATATGCACCTTGAAAGCACGGCTGCTTTAGCCGGTCATCAAACAAAGTAACCTAATGATCATCTCATTAGGTTGTCTTGTGTAAGCACCGCCTCTTTAGCCAGTCACCAAATGAAACAAGCCACATTGTGAAGGATTCTTGCTTTCCGTATATGTTTCCAGGACCAGCTGACTGGTTGATGCTCAAAGTATCTATTCCAATCTCCACACCACCAAACTGCTCAATCATGCTAAAAAAATCAGTGTTTTTTGTTAGTGTTAGTGTTTTTTGTATGCCATGCACTTGTAATTTGAGAAATTAGAAGTATGGATATATGAGATAAGAGGTAACAATGTGAAAGTCAAAATATCCCCAACTAAAAGGAAGATTTTGATTGATTATGCAATGGTGTTGCCATCAATTTTTTCTTCTTCAAAAAGAATGTCTCTTTCCTTTTCTTTTTGATAATTCTTTGATTCCGACATTCTACATGGTTTGTTTGTGACCACAAGATTTAAGGATATTTTGATACATTTTACATATTTTTAGTTGAAGACTTTCTTTGCTTTTGTATGGTTCGTCCTATATCATAATCAAACAAACAAATTTAAACCGATTGAGGGAGTAAATTACATTAATGTGAAAACATAACACTCCGAGGATGGCTATGTCCGTGTTAAATCACATTCATTGCATGATGTCAGCATCTTGTAAAATCTACGTGCATTACAAAGCATTTGTTTCAACATCCTGTTTCTTCGTCTTTTATTTAGAGTCAATTCTAATATCATTTCTGAGATCTTTTTTCTTCTGTACGATCTTAAAACAGGCTCCTGTGGTTGAAGAAGACGACGTGGTAGGTTTTGATGAGGAGGCAAAAACTGTAATTGATCGTCTCATTGGAGGATCAGATGATGTTGAGGTTGTGCCAGTCGTTGGTATGCCTGGTCTTGGAAAAACAACTTTGGCATATAAGATTTATAAGGATCCGAAGGTTGAGTATGAGTTCTTCACGCGCGTTTGGGTATACGTTTCTCAAAGGTTCAAGAGAAGGGAGATATTTCTCAACATCATCAGCAAATTCACTCGAAACACCAAACAGTATCATGATGCAACAGAGGAAGACTTAGCGAATGAAGTGAAGGAGCTTCTTGGGAAGGGTGGGAAATATCTTATAGTTTTGGATGATGTGTGGACAATGGAGGCTTGGGAACGAATCAAAGTTGCTTTCCCAAATAATGGTAAACGGAATAGAGTCTTGATGACCACGAGACAAACAAATGTGGCTAAGCGTTGCAATGATGAACCTCATAATCTAAAGTTTTTGACTAAAGATGAAAGTTGGGAGCTACTCGAGAAGAAGGTCTTTCACAAGGAGAAGTGTCCACCTGAGTTAGAATGGCCTGGAAAAAGTATAGCCGAAAAATGTATGGGCTTGCCACTTGCTATAGTGGTTATCGCCGGAGCGCTGATAGGGAAAGGAAAGACGACAAGGGAATGGGAGCTTGTGGCTGACAGTCTGGGCGAGCACCTCATAAATAGAGATCCAGAGAACTGCAAGAAATTAGTGCAGATGAGTTATGACCGTTTGCCTTATGACCTAAAGGCGTGCTTTTTATACTGTGGGGCTTTTCTGGGAGGTTCTCAAATTCCAGCTCGGAAGTTGATTCGTCTATGGATCGCGGAAGGATTCATACAATACCAAGGACCATTGACTCTAGAGGATATAGCAGAGGATCACTTGAATGATCTTGTCAATAGGAACTTAGTGATGGTAATGCAAAGGAGTTACAGCGGCCAAATCAAAATATGTCGTGTTCATGACATGTTGCATGAGTTCTGCAGACATGAGGCTATGACGGAGGAGAATCTTTTTCAAGAAATCAAACGAGGGCAAGGACGATCTTTTCCAGATAAACAAGAGTTAGCCACTTATCGTCGCCTGTGTATTCATTCCTTGGTTCCTGAATTCTTATCGACAAAGCCCTCCGGTGAGCATGTTAGATCGTTCTTATGCTTTGGCTCGAAAAAAATTGAGATGCCTTCAAATGAAATACCAGTCATCCCCAAAGCATTTCCCTTGCTTCGGGTACTCGATGCTGAATCAATCAAGTTCAATCGATTTTCTCGGGAGTTCTTCAAATTATTTCATTTAAGATACATTGCTATCTCAACTGACAAGATCAAGACCATTCCTGCTGACTTAGGGAATCTTTGGAATGTACAAACACTTATAGTCGAGACGCAACAAGGTACTCTTGACATCAAAGCAGACGTTTGGAATATGACAAGATTAAGGCATGTGTGCACAAATGCCTCTACTACGTTGCCTTCCACTAAGCGCCCCAAGAGCAGCAAGGACAACTTGGCGAATCGTTGCCTACAAACACTTTCTACTATAGCACCTGAATGTTGCACCGCGGAAGTTTTTACTAGAACTCCTAATCTCAAGAAATTAGGCGTTCGTGGAAATATAGATGCACTTTTAGAAACCAGTAAGGACGGGTCTGGTACCGTTTTATTCAGTAACATAGGTAAGTTAGCTTACCTCGAAAATCTGAAGTTGGTGAATGATACTCGTCTAAGTAGTAAACAACAACGCCTTCCTCCAGCATATATTTTCCCTCAGAAGCTAAAAAAGCTCACTCTGGTAGATACTTGGTTTGAATGGAAAGATATGTCTATATTAGGTCTATTAGAGTACCTTGAGGTGCTGAAGTTGAAAGAAAATGCATTTAGGGGACAGTCGTGGGAACAAGAGGACGGTGGTTTTCCTCGTCTTCAGGTCCTAGTGATTGAAAGGACAGATCTAACTTCATGGAAAGCCTCATCAGGGAACTTTCCACGACTAAAACACCTCGTTCTTATATCATGTGATAAACTTGAGGCGCTCCCCGCTGAACTGGTTGATGTGAAAAACCTCCAGCTAATGGAACTCCAGAGTACCAGTGAGTCTGCAGCTAGATCTGCACGAGCAATACTAAAAAAGAAACAAGAAAAAGAACAGGATGGCAGTAAGGGCAGCGGATTCAAGCTTTCTGTATTCCCTCACGATCTTGGATTGTAACTGTAAAGACTGCTTCATTGGCACTTGACAGGTTAGTTTCATGTCAACCTTAGTCTTCAGATGTGAACACTAGTACTTTTTTTGGTTAAATTCCTACAATTACTTGAGATCCCGCCAACAAGGATTCTGTTTTTATAACAGCAGTCGGTCTTATGTGGCGTAGAACTAATGTTAGCGTGTGCTAGTAATGAAATTCATTCCCAGCAAAGCTATAAAGATCTTATGAGCATGTTTCAAATACCAGTTATACACTGCGTCCTGATTATAGTTCAACTATTTCTGCACTTGATGTGTTTCTGTCTGCAGAAACTATAAGGAATAATACATAAACAGACGCTCAAACTTGATTGGTTGCAGTAAGCACTTCAACTTAGAGAGTGGTCTCAACTGACAATGAACACTCCAACTCTTCTCCAGTGTTTCTCGTGGACACCTGATTCTGATGTGGCACGTAAATTTTGAAGGTGTCCAGATGATCATTTTGTAAGTTGGATTGTTCAAGTGATACGAGTTGAGGGGCCTAGGTGTGCACTCTCAACGTTGCTGTGCTTACTTGTCGTCTGAGACCAAGTTTGAGTGTCTGTTTGTGTCTTATGCCTAATAATAATGTCTAAAGTGTTGGTTAGAGCTCGGCTCAATAGTGAGGGAAGTCATTTCCCCCCTTCTCGTCGAAAATATTTTAGGCTGACTAGTGATGATACTTATCAGCTGATTATGCATCGTTTTTTGCAGGATCTTTGTCAGTTTTGATATTGGAGTAACAATAAATCAATCCTTCTGCTTGCTACTACTTCATATGCCAAAAAGTATGCAGATCAGTTTGGAGCATTCTTATCTATTACAATTTTTTGCACTTATTTCTATGTGTACTGTTGTCTTGTTTCCCGGACCCCGTGCATAGCGGGAGCTTTAGTGCACCGGGCTGCCTTTTTTTTTCTATTGTCTGGTTGATTGGGACAAACTTCATTCTTGTAACTTGTATA
Source organism: Capsicum baccatum var. pendulum (assembly GCA_030864225.1). Lineage (NCBI taxonomy): Eukaryota > Viridiplantae > Streptophyta > Magnoliopsida > Solanales > Solanaceae > Capsicum > Capsicum baccatum. The sequence goes on from CM061560.1 coordinate 277,463,167, forward strand.
ATGTACTCTTTGTTTTTCTGTAAATCTTCTTGTGTTTTCTCCCTCTCTAGACGAAGTTCTTGATGTACATAGATGAATTGTTTCGAATAACAAACATTGTTTCCTTGTAGCTTTCTTTTGAAATTTCGTAGCAAGACTTGTGCATTGACTCGAGAGTAATTCAACGGAATACCTATCACCTCTCACCGGTAACAAATACCAGACAACTTTGTCAACCAAAGATAGGACATATGTTTAGTTTAGTTAAAAAGTCAATATGGATTATCAGTACCAATAATAAAAGGCATCCAAGGGCGTGATATGGATTATCAGTACCAATAATAAAAGGCATCCAAGGGCGTGAACTGCGGGTCAATGGTATTGATTAAGCATTATGAAGTTTTAGGTTCAAATTTAATAGAAATAAAACAGTATGTGATTTCTTCTCTGTTTAAATTTGAAAGTCAACATGGATTAAAGTCACTTACTAGCTAGGCCAAGTTATCATACAGTACCAAATTCTTTTATTATATAAACGGTACCTTCCAATTGTGGACTTCAATTCACCACCAAAAATTTGAAAAAGATACTGAAGTAGCAAGATGTTTTGTGCATCAGAATTTGTGTATTGTAGCTTTCTAAGATATGTCCAAATAGCAATTATTTATTATTTATTTATTAACTAAAAAAAAAAAGGCAGCTTAGTATACTAAGCTATCGCTATACGCGGTGTCCGGGTTAGGGACCTACCACAAGAATGTATTGTACATAGTCTTACCTTGCATTTCTGTCCGAGACTGTTTCCAAGGCTTGAACCTGTGACCTCTGTTTTCAAGACTTGAACCCGTGACCTCTGATCACACGACAACAACTTGAAAAACTCTCCTTCACATAAACAATTAGTCGTAGTTTAATGGGTAAAGCGATTATACAATGACCAACTAGATTTAAATAAATTAATAGTCAACTTCATATTAATGTTAATACAACTCCAACCACATCATATCCATGTGCATTATGTCTACTTTTGTAATTTGACAACTCATCAATAACATTGACCAATAGGTTATGGAGTATTTGTGATACACTTTTCAGTTTTGTCCCTTGAAGAACTCATCAAGGTGTTTGTAATCTTTTTTCTTGTTTAATTTTTCATCCTATTAATTACGTTGAAGAAATTAAAGTTAAAGTTTGATATTTCGATCTGATTTCTCTTGTTTGTAGGCATTAATTAGCCCGATCTGAAGAGGCTCATATGTTGCAGAAAGCTCAAGTATTACTATTTGAATTGCGAGCCTCACGTCTACTAGCTACTCGATCTTAAGTAACTACAGTTACGAGGATCCATGTGGAAGAAGAACAAGAGGGATTTATTAAGTTTTTGTTAAGTAATAAAAAGGTAACTCTGAAATTCCAAATATTCTTTACTTCTAATATGATTGTCTCTATTTTGATTCTCCATTATATTTCTTGCCACTATATATATATATACACACTGTGCAACTTAGTTGCATGAACTCTTTATTTTTGATGCCGCACTCATGTCAGATTCTTCAAAAATATATTAATTTTAACGAATCTTGTTAGCTAATGGGCCTAGTACATGCGGAGTCTGATGGGCCTCTTTACTCTTGACAAAATCGCGCACGCCGCATTACAAAACCACTTGAGGATCTCGGGTCAAACTCAAGAGATGAAGATTACCCAAGTCCATATAAACAAACCATTAATCCATTTATGTGAGACTTTTACCCACTCTAACACCCCCTCACGCTCAGGCCCAAGTGGCGCGTGGATTGAGAGCCCAAAACGAGAATGGACCTGACTCTGATACCATGTAAGAATGGACCTTTGGCCTAACTCAACCTCAAAAGCTAGCTCCTCTAACACCCCCTTGAGCCCAGGCCTAACTGGCACTGACGCGTGGACCGAGAGCCCAAAACGCCCCTTACGCGCAGGTCTAACTGGCACTGGCGCGTGGACCGGGAGCCCAAAACGGGAATGGACCTGACTTTGATACCATGTCAAGAAATGGATCTTGGGTCTAACTCAACCTCAAAAGCTAGCTCTGAAGGTGAGAATTACTCAAATCCATATTAGCAAACCACTAGTCCATTCCCTAACCAATGTGGAACTTTTACCCACTCTAACAAATCTAACACGCACCCATTGACATTTTTGACGAGTCCGAGCAACATTGTATATATATATATATATATATATATATGTTAGTAAGAAATATTTTTTAACATAGAAGAATTTTTTATCTATATTTCAATGTGTCTTCAGATAGAGGCGGATCTTGAATTTGAAGTTAATGGATTTTGGAATTTAGTCATTTTTGAGTTACAAATGATTTTTTTGAGATAAATACAAAGTTTGAATCGAAACTATTGAACTAATGGATTTTGTTCAACCAGTACCTTCTACTCTACTTTTTTAAAATGAAAGGCAATTGACTTTGATTATATAGGATCCCCACAATTATTTGTAACTTAGAATTGTTGATCTCTTATATATATGTAATTGGTTTACTTGTTTTTTGGTTTTAGGTCTTTGCTTTAGTGGTTTCATCTTTTAGAAGACAAAGTACAATTGTCTAAGAACTATTTTCTGAAGAATGAGTAAACTATTATTGCCTATCGTCTTAATTTATGTGATACTTTATGTTTATGTTTATCGAGAGTATATTTGACTAATTATTGATCAAAGTTCACATACTATAGGTAGTCCATCTTCGTTAATTCAGTACTTTCAACACGGAATACAAGTTTATTAAAATTTCAGTAATTAATAGGGTCTGCACCCATAATTTATAAGAAATTCATATCTTGAATCCATCTCTTTCTGATTGGCAGACGAGGCTATGGAAGATGTTTCGTTGGGTGCTTGTGGGCGGAAAATACCTAGAGTTCCACTGGCAATGTTACAGATGGAATTCGAAGATCTCAATCCCACGAGGTCTACTAGTGAGTATTGCAGTGACTATAGTCCCATGGTAGTTTCTATCGGGCCTTACCATCACGGGAAGCCTGAGCTTCAAGGTGTTCAGAACTTCAAGCAAGAACTACTTGATTTATTTATTTCTGGAGGTCGCACGACTGATGATTCCATACTCGAAGATTTCATGGAGCATATTGACATCGCGAGAAGTTATTATATGGAGGGGTCCGTTGCTGCTTATAGTAAAGAGGAATTAGCAAAAATGATGCTTCTGGATGCCTGTTTCATCATCTCAGTGAATGACACGGATACAGCCAAAAGAATTAGTAGTCGTCTTGGAAAACTGGTGTTGTCATTGGCTTTCCGCGACATACTTTTGCTTGAGAATCAAATACCGTTTTGGTTTGTCCAGCGATTTTGGAAGATACGACAGGGGCCAGCTTACGCGAATTGGTGGATCAAGAATTTTATATGCAGAGTTATATACGGAAATCACAGAAATGAAGCTGGGGATATTGGAAGTGATAACGACCTGCCACTCTTTCTTCTTGAAGCTCTCCGAAGAGCGATTGTCTCAGGAACATGGACCAAATCCTACAAACCAAAACATCATGATGATTACGTCGCTGCTGATGATCACGACATTGAAGCAAAGAGATACGATTACTCGTTTCATTCAGTCAGAGATCTCAAAGAAAAGGGGATCTATTTTAAGCCTGGCAAAACTGGTTTAGTGAACGACATTAAGTTCAAGTCATTCTGCTTCTACGGCAGGGTTGAATTACCAACATTCATCGTGACAAACAGGTCACGCGTTTGGCTGAAGAACATAATAGCTTATGAAATGAGCCCGGGGACAAATGTGGGATTGGAAGTAATATCTTACATAAATTTTATGAAGTCCATCATCAATGATCCTAAAGATGTGCAAGAACTACGAGACAAAAGGATACTCATCAATCGACTCAACAGTGACGATGAAGTAGTCAAATTGTTCAAGGAGATCAATACTTGCGGCTTGGATGACGATCAGTTTGTTCTCAGGGTCAAAGAGAGAATACAGAAGCACTATAATAACAAGGCAAAGACATGGATGTCTGAACTAATTATCACTCACTTTCTCACTCCATGGAAGGCACTTGCATTACTTGCTGCTATTTTCATTCTTTTTTTGACTGCTTCTCAAACCTATTTCACTGTTTTTCCAAGAGATTGAAGATCGAGAAGGAATTAGGAGTACCTTCATGAAGATCCATGGTACATTTTTCAGAACTATGTATGTAAAGTGTCCTTCAACGTATCCCAAAAAATTCTCAATTCCTGCTATTTCGCTCCTATGTCTTAAAAAGTTCATGCTTGCACTGTATGAACTTATCGCCATAATGCTTGCTCCTCAGTGTTATATCTACCAAAGCCACTTCAATAATAGACTAATATTTTGTAATTTGAGATTTTTGATTCCTAGTCCTCCCACCTTCTTACTAGAGATCAGAATATTCCACTTGACCAAATGCAAACGTTTGCTGCTCATGTTCCCTTCCCAAATAAAGTTTCTTCTCAACTTGTCTATGCTTTTCCTCATCACCTTGTCAGGAATGGAAAAAAAGAGACATTACGTAGGTGGGAAGAGAGTCCAAAACACTACTGACTAGAATGACCCTTCCCCCTAATGACAAGTATTGGGCTTTCACATCTATCCAGTACCCCTTCCCAAATATCAACAACTTTATTTTTTCTAAAAAATTACATAAATACACAACTTATGTTTTCAATATTACAAAAAATCTCAATTCCTTAAATATATTACAAAAATTTCAACATATACACAGAATGCTATGTATATGTCGGTTATGTTATGTATATTAATAGAAAGAGAGAATAAAATAATTAAAAAAATGAGAGAGAATATAATTACTTTTTAAAAAGTTGGTATTTATGTTATTTATACTTTTTGTTTTTGAGCCCAAAGAAAGACCCAAATATTTTGTAGGTTGAGCACCCAGCTCACAACCTAGAATTCCAGCAAGAATATACATTTGGCTCTTCCTCCGGTTTAAAATTTAAAAACTGTTTTTTTTTTAATTATAAAAATTAGTCATGTACACATCAATGTTGGTCTACGTTAATTAATAATGAAATTTATGAGTATTTATTAGTACTGTGTTTTAGGCCAATGTATGAAATATCAAAGGTTAAATTAAATTTGATGAATTTCATCTTTATGCTTTTATGGTAATAGTTGTATTATGATTCGGACAGATTAAGCAAGTCACAAGTAAAAGAAAACAAGAACAACCCACGGATTTACCTGGAAATCCTTGCGGGAAAAATCACGGACAGAGGTAGAGGAGGTTTCGCTATAATGGAGAGAGAGTACAAAGTGAAGACGTAGTCTCAATGGCGTGTAATTTTTTTGAACACTCAAAACAACCCACTAAATGCATTTATATAATACGTGCATATAAATAAGTTTTAGGTCCAAAAACATAAAGGTCCATATAGCAAACATGAGCCGCATCGCAAAACTTTTAATGCCAAATCAACAAAATTTGGATCACAACTCTAACACGTTGAAATTAGAAACTTTTGGCATCATGCCTATAATTATTTGATTAATTAGTAGAAGATTCTCGTTGATCGAGTTAGCTAGTGGACAAGCATAGTGATTAATCTTTACCTAATCTTTAATTTTAGAACTGAACATAACAAATGTTGGCATTATTTAAGTTATTCTTTGGTGAAGAGGCATTTTCGTTCTGGATATAATATTATTTATGTTGTCTCTTAGAAATTTACAAGTAACGACAAAGGAAGATTAGTTGAATGTGAATGAAAGTGAGTTTCTTGACAAAGTAAGACGACGTGATAAGATGGTTCTAATCTTTAATTTTAGAACTGAACATAACAAATGTTGGCATTATTTAAGTTATTCTTTGGTGAAGAGGCATTTTCGTTCTGGATATAATATTATTTATGTTGTCTCTTAGAAATTTACAAGTAACGACAAAAGAAGATTAGTTGAATGTGAATGAAAGTGAGTTTCTTGACAAAGTAAGACCATGTGATAAGATGGTTGGAATCCCTCCACCCTTAATTAAAGATTTGGGATTTAAGTTCCTTATAATGAAAAAAATTCTGTTGAAAGTGCAGTCCTAGAAATAGGTCTCATAGTGTGTGATCCGGATTTAGTTGGCTTTAGTATGGATTCTGAGCACCAGATAAAAGATAAAGAAGAAAAAAATTCATTATTAAAGTTGCTATCATGATCATGTGATCAGGAGATCAAGGATTTAAGCCTTGAAAATAACTAGCCTCTGATCGAAATGTAAGATAAGACTGCGTACGATACACGTGGTAGCTTTCTTTTTAAAAAGAAAAAAGGTCGTTGGCTAAAATTATTAGGCAGACAAGATAGTGCCAACAATTATTATTAAAAAGACACTTGTGTGTTGTAGCTTATAAGATATTTCCAAATAGCATTAACTTGAGATAACAAACATCAAAACCTTATAACCTCCTTAGACAATTTCCACGGCAAGATTGTGTGAAAAGATGACTGAAGTAGCAGTGAATTATTTGGTTGAGAAGTTGTTAGAATTGGGCCGTGAAAATGTGGAGTTGATCACTGGTGTACAAGACGATGTGAATAATCTGGTAGCGGACCTTCAAATACTCAAAGCTTTTCTAAAAGATGCTTCGAAGATCGATAGAGACGCTCAAGGTTGGAAGCAGTCATTGAAAGAGATCAGAAATGTGCTTTACAAAGCTGAGGACTCCGTCGACAAGTTCCTGGATGAAGCTAAACAGCACCAAGACACTCATAAAGCTGTTAAATGGATTGATATTCCATATTGGAGCAAAGTTAGGAATGTTGCTAAGGAAATTCAGTCCATTAGAAACAAAGTGAAAGATCTTCAAGTCAAATATAAACATCTTTTGGAGGCCACTCAATTGGACAATCTATCTAGTACAACTCCACAGCCCAGACAGGTATATATGTCATGTGCCCACCCTGTCTTTACATCAATCTTTTCATATGCCTTTAAATATTTTAAACTATCAATCACTGTGACTTATAATACTTTTTACCAGTGGAGCCAGGATTTTGTTAAGGGCAGAAGTAAACATATGAATTAATCAAAGGCTTCAACATCTATTGTATATACATAAAAATAATTTTAACTATATATAAATAGTATAATTTTTCGCCAAGGAGGTTTGGATGAACCGCCTTGGCCAAGTGTAGATCCACCCCTGCTTTTTACGATTTCATGTCTGAATTTAAAAGTTTGATTCTTGAAATTCGAACAACTCCATATAGATTGAGACAGAGAGGAGTAATAAACAATTGATACATGATCGTTGAGTTGAAACTAGTAATGTTTGCTCTAACCTATCCAAAAGGCAATCAAAGTAAATTTGTCTTCTTTTTTTGTTTTACAGCAACATATTTACTCTGAGTATGTTTCAAAAATCATTTGAATCTTGTGCAAGATCCTAAAATCATTAGAATGCTATTCAATTAATAAAGATTCTTGTGAATTCGATGAGTTTCAAACACTACTCTATCCAAATCAAACCACCTGAACTAGTTACGACTACCATCCAACTACCATCCACCTTCACATGACTAGCATTTGTTGCCTACCACCACCAACAATAGTCGCCACCACCAGTGACCATCAGAAAACCATCACCACTAGTCACCATTACACGACTGCGGATTATCATTGTACAACCATTACCATTAGCCCTTTAAGCAATCTCAACCACCAATATCCACCAAACCATTACCATCATTTGTCGGCAACACTCACCTTCTTGTTGTCGCAACTGCTAGCTTTAAAGTGTGATTCATCAAGCGAACCATTTTTAGCACACCATACGATTTAATCTTATTCTAAAGTGTGATTCATTTGGAAAATTTAAAGCATTCAGATGTTGAGAAAACAAATAGTCATAAGTATTCAGTATATAGATTTAGAAACAACATCCTATATGTTAGATATGTACTTAGATTCAGACATCTTAATTCTAACAAAAATAAATAGTGGCTTGAATTCATTTTAATCTATTTATTTCAAGGAAAAGGATACTTTTCGTTTTTAAGCAAGGAAATCTTACTCTTGGTACTAAATTCATTCTCTTTTCTTTTTCCATGTAAAATAGCTAACTCTGTCAGATGAAGACGATGTTGTTGGCTTTGAAGAGGAGGCAAACATCGTGATTGATAGGCTGATTAACGGATCAAAGAATCTAGAGTCAGTTCCAATTGTTGGCATGCCTGGACTTGGCAAATCAACACTAGCAAGAAAGGTCTATAAAGATTCAAGAATTACTTTTGAATTTTTCAGTTGCATTTGGGTCAATGTGTCTCGATCATATAACAAAACAGAAGTTTTGCTAAGTATTCTTAAAAACTTTACTAAACCTCTTGACAATAAGAGCGATGAGAAAATAACCGAAGAAATTTACTCCTTTTTGGGGAAAGGAGGAAGGTGTTTGATCGTCTTGGATGATGTGTGGGACGTAGAAGTTATGAATTTTATCGAGAAGATTTTCCCGAAAGGTGATAAAGGTCATAGAATCATGATGACTAGTCGTCAAGATAACGTGGCCAGTGCTTTCAATAAGAATATCCATAGGCTAAATCTCTTAAGTCATGATAACAGTTGGCTTTTGCTCAAAAAGAAAGTTTTCAGGAAAGAAAGTTGCTCCAGTGATCTAGAAGAACCAGGACTCAGCATATCTAAAAAATGTAACGGTCTACCACTTGCCATCGTGGTCATTGCAGGAGCCTTGCTAGGTTGTAAGACAAAAAGGGAATGGGAATTTGTAAACAGGAACATAGGAGAACACCTAATAAATCCAGATAGTGAAGATAGCTGCTCAAGATTTGTGAGAATGAGTTATGATCTGTTGTCTTATGACGAGAAAGCATGCTTCCTATATTGTGCTACATTTCCCCGAGGCTTTGATATTCCAACATGGAAATTGATCCGCTTATGGATTTCAGAAGGGTTCATACCTTTCGACAGGAATTTAACCCCCGAGGAGAAAGCGGAAGAGTACTTAAACGATCTGACTAAGAAGAACTTGGTGATGGTGATGAATAGGACAGCGGATGATCAAATCAAAACATGTCGTATTCACGACATGTTGTATGAGTTTTGCAAAAAAGAGGCAAGTGAGGACGATCTTTTTCAGGAAATTACAGAAGAACCTAGTCAGTGTGCAGGAATATTGAGGCAATTAGAATCAGACTTCTGTCGTCGCCTTTGCATCAATTCTTCTATCTTGACGTACTTCCTGTCCTCATTTTCAAGGAAACCACCCATGGAACTTGTCAGGTCTTTCTTATGTTTCACCTCCGAACCAACAGGAAAGACCGATGGTCACTTGAAAACAATCCACAAGGTCTTTCCCCTTATCAAAGTACTCAACTTAGAATCTGTAAAATTTTCCTTCACCAATGATTTTTACCGGCTTGTGCATTTGAGGTATATCGCTTTCTCAGGGGACTTCAAGCTCCTTCCAGAGCGCTTCGGTAAGTTCTGGAATTTAGAAACACTTATCATTAATACAAGTACTCCTGAAAGTACTTTTGAAATCAAAGCAGATATATGGAATATGTTACGCTTGAGGCATTTGCACACTAATGCCCCTGCCAAGTTGCCTCTGCCTGGTGCTCCAACAGGCAGGGAATCCTGCATACAAACATTGTCCACGATCGCTCCACAAAGCTGCACAAAGAAGATATTTTCAAGGGCACGTGCTCTGAGAAAGTTAGGCATTCGGGGTACGGTAGTTGCTGATCTTCTTGGTTCCAAAGCTGGTGGATTGGGTGATCTTGCTGAGTTGAAGCGATTGGAAAACTTGAAGCTTATAAATGATGGTCAGTACATTGGTAGAGTCATAACCCTTCCAAATCTGGTATTCATATTTCCCAAGACCCTGAGGAAGCTGACATTTTCGGGTACTAGCCTCGAGTGGAGTGATATGAGTAAATTGGGGCAGCTGGAATCCCTTGAAGTCCTAAAGTTGAAAGAAAATGCATTCAAGGGAGAGTTTTGGGAAACCGAGCTAGGCGGTTTCAGTGGTCTATTAGTCTTGTGGATTGAGAGGACAGATTTGAAGACTTGGCAAGCTTCAAATCGCAGTTTCCCTTGCCTCAAACGGATTTTCCTTATATCATGTGAAAACCTTCAACAAATCCCGGAAGAACTGGCTGATATACCAGAACTTCAAGAGATGAAATTGGAAAACACTAACAAAGTGGCGGTGAAAGCAGCGCGAGAAATTGAGAGTAAGAGAAAGAAGAACAAACTGGGAAGCTCTATTGGTTTCAAGCTCACAGTATTTCCTCCTGATAGTGATGCTGATCCTCAACCATCACACTGAGGTTTGTCTTCAAACTGAAGAAAGACGCTTTCAACTTGTGGTCGATTTTCTTAAATATTTGTCGCTATAAGTTGTTGAAACTTATCTTAACTATGTCATAATATTTGCGTGGCTATAGAAACTTTGCGTTAACCATTAAATGGAGGAGGTAGATGATACTCAATCTGCTTGCTGTCCCTTATTAGATGTTGTTCTGTTAAGACATACTCCTTCCGTCCAATTTTATGTGAACTGTGAAGGTGTTACTGTTTGGGCAGTTAAACATTTGTCAAAACTAAATATTTAACCGTCGCACTCCAAACATAGTACTCTATTACTCTCTTATGTTTTTAGTTTGATTAACTTTTATTCTCTTATTTTTTTCAGGAGGAAGAGGAAACTTCCCCGCGTCTTATTTCCCTTTTACGCTACTTTCTGAATAACATGGTGTGTGTTTGCTTTCTCATTGAAAGACAAGCATTTAGTTTTCCTGTTGTGGCTGGATTGCTTTTGTTTGTTCTTTTTTTTTACTTGTTAGGTGATGTTGTATTATGGACTATCATATGTATTGTACTTGCTCAATTGGCTCAGCGGTAAGCTTGCTTGCCGTAGTGTGCCTAGGTCGGGGGCTCGAAACGTCCCTCCAGCAAAGCTGGGGTGAGGACGCGTAGGTCAGGCCAAGTGGTCCCCCCTCTCCGACACCTACGGAGTAGGTATGAACCGGGTCGTTCCCCATATGTATTGTACTTGCTCAATTGAACTATCATTTGTTCTTTTTTTATTCAATTTATTTTCGATGACAAGGGAACCTGCAGTCTCTGTCCTTTTGGGTTTTAAAAATACATGATATATCTAGTTTTTAATACAATAAATCAAACATTTGATAAAAAATAATTAATGTATTGTTATTATTAATTCATGGATAACTTCTCTTTGTACCAAACGGTCCTTAATATTTTGTCCAACAGTAAACGACCCTCCATAAGTCCAAAAGACATCAAAAAATTTCGTCAGCCTTAATTACAAAATCCACCTAATTACTCACTCATCACTTTTACATATTCATTATATCATATAATGAATATCTTCTCATAACATTACTAATTACATATTATCTAAATTATTTTCTAATACTAAGACTAATTATCAATCAATATGAATACTGTGACAGAATACTTATGTCAATCATTATATTAAGGAATACACACAAAAATCGAGATTTTAAGATCTCTTAATCTCTTACAAAATAAAAGAGATGATCTTACAAAATGTAAATTAAACAAATAGATGAACAAAGAGAGTAACAAACATGTCAAAAATGGTTATTTTTAATTATTCTTTTTGAGATAATATTCAATTACCTTCTGAACTATACCCAAAAACGCTATGACACACCTCAACTTAAACGAGGTTCTATTACCCCTTGAACTTATTAAAAATGTAATTTTGATACCCTTAGTACCTACATGGCACATACGTAGCACAACACGCTGAAGTATCCACGTAGGCAGTCGTGTGTGCCATGTAGGCATTAAGGGTGTCAAAATTACACTTTTAATTAGTTCAGGGGATAATAAGACCCCATTTAAGTTGAGGTGTGTCATAGACTTTTTGGATATAGTTCAGAGGTTAATTGGATATTTTCTCATTCGTTTTCCTCATTAGGGTAGTTTGTTAGTCATATTTCTGTTTCCCATTTTAGTTTGCAATGGTCATTATCAAATTGGATAAAAAAATACTCTTATCTCTAGTGTTTTCTTTGATGTAAATTTATGAGCTAGACGTTTATTATACTGGGAGTCTGCTATTCAAATGGTCATTTAATTATTCGAAATTGCTTATTAAATTTATATATGTTTTATTGTTATATACAAAAGTCACTTAATTTTGTATACTATCGTTTTCTTAATTTTGTATACTATCGTTTTTTTTACTTTCAAATACTATGAAAAAGCAATGGTGAACCGAATTAGATAGGTTAGAAGTTATTTTTTTAATCCCATTTTCATGTAATCTGATATATGTAATAGGTTAAAATTTAGTGATATTGCAAACTTTTATACATTTACATACATACAAGTACATTCAAGGGCAAACAACAAAAATTCTGACATTTTGTATAATTATTGAAAATTTTGATTTTGGATCTATAGAGATACATAATTAGATCTCGTTACATTCAATTAAATACATAATTAGTTGAGATTTTTGTAATTACTTTATAAGGATGAGAATTTGTATAAATATGATAAGTTAAGGTGTATATTTACTTCAGTTCTTGGCGCAAACCATTCTAAGGCCCAAGACCATTTTTCCACCGGCCCATAATCTGTTCATGACAATTTTCATTCTTTCACAATGTTCATCAATAATCCTTAATAGACTAAAAGTATAGTACCAAATCAGTGACATATTCAGTGGAATTTCATAAGTAAACTTTAGAGAGAGTAGAATATATGTGAATCTCATTCATACGTTATGGAGGTAGAGAGATTGTTTGTTTCTAAAGGATTTTCGACTCAAAAGCAACAAATTACAGTAGTTATGAAAAAGAAAAATAACACTGGAGAAAATTATTAGGGCACCACATTAATTGAACCCGATAACAATATTTCTATCTTTTAATTTATTTTTTTCTAAAAAAAAGTTTTTTTTCTCTTCTCGACAACTCTTTAAATTTCAACTTTTACATTATACAACTTATCTAGAATAATCTATGATTTGAAGTACAGGCACAAAAACAGTCATATTTAAAACCATAAGATTATAATAGTACATTTTAATACAGTCTACTTATCATTTAATTTAACTCCACTAGCTAAAATGAGAGTAATTGAGCAATAGTTTATTAAGCAATACTGTACCTAAAAATATCTTCTTTTTTTTTTTGGAAACTTTAGGAAAGTCCGCAGTCGCTACATCCTCTGTCCTTCGGGTGAGTACTCTGTGGTGAGCATTGTGTGCGCACTGGTAAACCCCTCACTGTGCAATAACTCGCAAACCACACAGAAAATGTAAATCGCACTAGATAAACCCCATGCGACGAACTCTATTGAACCCGCGACTTCCGCTATTAAAATCTCTCTCAAACTAACTCTACCACCGCCTTGGGCTACTAAAAATATCTTATAAGTAGCAAAGACTAAATAAAAAACTGAAAAAACGACAAAAAAGTCACATACTTTCCATGAGTGAATTATAAAATTTCCAATTATTAGTTGTCACTTGGCAGGCTTTCATTATAGTAAATATATTCTCTTTCTCCCACCTCCACTTTACTTAATTTCTTAGTCAACCAATAACCTTCCAAGTAGAGCTTAACCAGAGAACCAACCATTTTAATTCATATATTTATTTATATATCATTTGGATTTATATATAAATAAATATATGAATTAAAATTAACATGGATTGTGGTACAGTGAATTAGGCTGCTCCACCCTTAACCAGAGGTTGAGGGTACAACCTTGGTTATGAAGAAAACTCTGTTGGGAGCGCTGCCACCTTAATGAGCCCTGCAACGCCCGATCCGGATTAGTCGGGGCTTCAATACAGGCACCGAATGAAAACCCAAAAAAATATATATGAATTAATTGTATTTTATTGAGATTAAAATATATATGGCCGATGATCCACATAGTCCTCGAATTATAAATGTTGGGCGAATATAAATCAATATGCGTTTATGGTATTTTCGTTATCATGAAAAAAAAGGAAACCAAAAATAGTAAAAAAAACAAAATAGTAGAAAGAGAGGTAGAAGTTAGAGATAGAAGAGAGAAAAAAGCATAAAGAAAGAATTGAAGAAAAAAATACAAAAAATTAAAAAGAAAAAATAATGAAAAAGGAGAAAAGGAAAAAGAAAAAAGATGATTGTGAAAACAAATATACTGAGTGATTACGATATTTTAGTCACATCCATAATTTGTACTTGACTTAATCATATTCTTCAAAAATAAAAAAAATATAAAACATAAAATACAATAAAAAAAAAAATGAGAAAGAAGTAAAAACAAAAAAAAAAGAAAAAAAAGGAGACTAAAAAGAAAAGTGAAAAAAGAGAAAAAAGAAAGAGAAACAAAGGGTAGAGGATAGAGATAAAAGAGAGAGAAAAAAAAAAATGACAAAAAAATAAAAAAAGCAAAAAAAAGAAAACTAGAGCTACATATAGAAGAGAGAAAAAAAAACTAAAAAGAGAAAATTACAAAAAAAAAAAAAATGAAAAAGTCAAGTTAATATGATATAGAAGTTTTAAGTTTTTGACTTGGGAGTTAAAGTGGGTTGAAACCATTTTTACTCAATTCATATTTGATCAAATTTATATATACGGATTACAATCCAAACCATTTTTATTTGATCCATATTTAACCAGTCCAAATTCAATGTTTGAAATGGAATGCTTTAACAAAAATTGCAAGGTACCTTAAGTGAGTCAGCGACTGAAATGCAGCAGCCCAAAAATTATCCAAGTAGAAATCCAATAAATGTAACACCCGAATAAGTCTAAGGAAAAAGATTCTTATTGTATGATATGTTGAATTTTGGATGAGCAATGAACTCAAGGGACGCTTGACTTATTCGAAAAGACTCTTTCCTGGAAATCACTTGTCATAGTGTCATGTATGTACATACATAACCTTTGTTCTACGTGTTGCATGAACTTTTCTTCTTTTGTTTTTGTCAAGCAGAATTCACGCACTTGATCAAGAATTATGCAGCATTTCATTTCACCATTCGCTCTCTTTTTAGATATCACTACCAGGTTTCTGCTAACCCAACTATTTCTTCATCAACTGATGAATAACTAACTTCAATGGGAGGCAGGAACTCTCTCAACATCTGCCATGTCAGCTAGCTTGGCCCCTTTTACGATTGTTGGAAGTAAAATCTACATATATCACAACTGATAATTTTGTTTACACCGATTAATAATCAATTTACAACTTTGAGAACACCAAAAATAAAATGATTTTTTTTTATTTTCTTAGACTTAATTAGTGCCAATAGATTCCATATCAGAGTGGAAAGTTTTTCAAGATTCAAACTAAGTAAACCTTGATCAGCGTTTTAAGATACATTGTTTATCTTATTAACATGAAAAGAATTACAAATTCTAGCTATTACTTCTGGTTTAGTTTTGAAATGTCAAAATTTTAATTTTAAAATATTGCACTGATGTAATCTAATTTAGTTTCAAATATTAGTCATATTTACTCATGAAAAACGAAAAGTGTCACATAAATTGGAACGGAGAGAAAGAGTAACCTTTACTATATCCTCTTTGTAATTTCTTGATCCTTTTTTGTATTGCTAAACAATGTCTCGTCTCTAGTCATAGGCAAGGTATTCTTTGCAAAACCTTCTATTGAGAGGGCTATTGTTCCATGTGAACTGGAATTCCTGTCAATATTTTAGCTCTTTCCCCGCTAGTTTGGTATCTACACCTTTCTGTTCTAGTTATGGTTACCATTTTGTTATCACCGTGACAGACTACTTCACCAATAGCCTTAAGATTAAGATTGGCAAACCAAATCAGAAGGAGCGGAGCTTAGAGCCTTTACTTTATGTAAAGAAAACTCACTCTACCTGACACTTTTCGCTTTTCAAGATTCAAACTAAGTAAACTTTGACCAACGTTTTAAGATACATTTTTCATCATATCCACATGAAAAGAATTACAAAGTATAGTATTTCTCGTATAGTTTTTGAATGTCTAAATTTTGATTTTAAAATACTGCGTAATCTAATTTAGTTTCAAATATTAAACGAAAAGTGTCTTTGAAATGTTTTACATCTATGTCGGTTCCTAGAGCTGTCAATACGGGTCGGTCCAGTCTATTCGGCTAACCCACACAGGCTTTGAATTTTGCCGGGCTGGGCCGGGTAGTCCATCAAAATGATGGGCCAGAAAACACCAAGTCCACACTATCACTTTGTGGGCTACGAGCCTCACAGACCACGAGCTTCACGGGCCAATCCACTTTTTTAAAATAATATTTTTTAATTTAATTTTAAATAAATTACATAGTGCTACTACTTGCTAATCAAGTATTCAATACCCCAAAAATTAGCGAAATTAAATAATTTTTGACATGATATACTTCAAACCAAATAAAAATACTAGAGTTAATACATAAAAATAACCCTAAACTTGACACCAAATTATAACTTTGACCTTAAACTTTGATAGTGCACAAATAGGACCTTTAACTATTCAAAACCTGAACAAATATGACCTCCGATTTTGCAACCCCATGCGTGAGTTTCAGTCGCGCCTACGTGGAAAAGTAATCCGATCCCACGGTGCCACATCGTTAAAAGGGCTGACTTGGAGGGAGGTCATATTTGTGCAGTTTTGAATAGTTAAAGGTCATATTTGTGCGTTGTCAAAGTTTTATTTTTTATGTTAAAAAGGTGTCGTTTTTATTATTATTATTATTATTATTATTATTATTATTATTATTATTATTATTATTATTATTATTATTATTATTATTATTATTATTATTATTATTATTATTTCTATAGCTGCAACACCTATCTTTTTTTTTTAATTAAAAAATCGAACCCGCATAGTAGGCTGAAGGAAGCGCCCAAGAAGAGCAAATAACACCACTGGCTATCTAAGTGTCTTGTTTCTTGTGGTTCAACATTAATATATGTACATAAATATAGATTTTCTACCTTACATATATAACGTAATTTTTTTACCGAGGGGTTCGGGTGAACCCCATGGCAACCACGTAGGTCCGCCGCTGCATTAAATTAATAATGTTTTGATAACGTTAATTTAATAACATTGTAATAACGTTAATTTAATATACTACTACTACTACTATCTTTAATAACATTAATTTAATAACGTTTTATTAAAACTATATTTTTTTTATTATTAGTATAGTTTCATCTTTAATTTAATATTTAAATAAATTATATTTAGATATATTATATAACTTAAATTTGCCCTCTGTTTTATAATATATATACATACCCGTGCGATTTTTTCGTATGAGTTGATCCACCTAATTAATAAATCTGTAATATTGCTCTTTTTCCGCAATGACAAAAGAAATTAGATGTCATTTTCATCTTTGAGCCAAAAATAATAAAAAAATAAAATTGAAAAGTCATTTAAAGGTCATATTTGTGCAGTTTTGAATAGTTAAAGGTCATATTTGTGCACTGTCAAAGTTTAAGGTCATATTTATGTATTATGCCATTAGATTTTAAGCTGGACGTGCCCAGTTTTGCGTGTTGAACACGCGTTTTGCCACGTAGGAGTGGAGGTCATATTTGTGTAGTTTTGAATAGTTAAAGGTCATATTTGTGCACTGTTAAAGTTTAAAGTCAAAGTTATAATTTGGTGTCAATTTTAGGGTCATTTTTATGTATTAACTCAAAATACTAATTAGCAATCTAAATAGTTAATGAATAACAATATAGTTGATAATTAAAAATATTAATCTAATTTTGTTTAATATATCAAAATAAAACACAAAAAATGTCAATATTTCATTCAATAAAAATAAAAATGAACTTCTCAGGAAAAGCTCTCATGACATTTATTATGTATTCAACATCACCACTTTATATTCATCAATCATCTCTAAATTAGATTTTGATAAGGTTGTCTCAAAATCTTCATTTTCATCTATAATTTATATTCAATATTAATTAATTAAACATTAAGAAATTGCTTAAAACTAGCTAGTACTACTTAAAAGGATTTTGAGTGGACATTGAACTCTTTTATTATTTTTAGTACTTTATTTTACTTTTAAATTATTTATTATTTGACTTATGGGCCGGCCCACGGGCTATCCCAACCCACCTCAAGTCCCACGGGCTTATCTAGGTCGGACTAAAAAATATTATTCTTAAATGGGCTGCAAAAATTGAAGCCCAAACCCATCAAATTACAGGCTGGATTGGGCTAGTTCAATGGGCCTGGCCCGTAGTGATGGCTCTATCAGTTCCTCACGAAATACCAAGCAAACATGTCGATACATGCATGTTGATGATACCGACACCTCAAGTAACATAGGTGTTGCTTATTGTATGAGACTTAATAGAATATGGAAAGCAATAATACCACAAGAATATGGAAAGTTGTTGCTGCTCCCAATGTTATCCATCAAATCACGGTACTACGAGCCTATGACTATAAATTCTAATAATCGCCACAACAATACCACAAGACATGAATTTAGGAACATAAATTGTAAGATTACAGTTACTTATTATATATTAATATTGAATATATATAATAATAATTATATATATATATATATATATATATATATATATATATATCTTTTGCGCATTTTTGTCAGATGAAAAATTACATAACACCACAATTTATCTAAACTAAATTACATAAAATCTCTACTCTTTTTATTAATTACCTGAATCATTTTTCTTAAAAGAATAACCAGATACATCCACAAACACATAAATTTTTGGGATATATAATTTTAATTATGTATCTCCCTTTTGGCTAGTTAATATATTATGTATCTCAATTAAAAAGTTTCAGAAATGAATGTATTTCAATAATCAAAATTATGTATTTAACAGTTACATTCTTAAGTTCAAAATTATGTATCTTAACTTCAAAATTATGTATTCGGATGCTAATTATGTATCTGGAAATTGCATGATAAGAAATTATTTGTAATTTAACAAATAATTGGGATAGAGAGTAATTAGAAATAAACTTATTGAGATTTATATAAGTTTTACAAAAAAAAAATGATGGAAGCCCATTGGTTTTCTATTTAAAATTTTTAAAAATTAGACTGGGTCAATTTTCCCTCGATTTTTGGACAGACTATATCCGTCATTATTTTGTTCCTCAATATTTGCATTGTTTTTAGTTATACTTTTTTTTTTTTTTACTTGTACATTTTTTTCATATACTTATTCGTTTTATAAAATTAATGAATAATTTATTATTTCTATCCATTTTATTCTTGACATTAAATACAATTCATTATCTAATGCATTTCTCAAAGCATTAAATTTACTACATTTAAAGAATAAAATGATAAAATTATCTCTAACAGTGTTCTTGCTGACCCTTCAGCAGCGTAACTCGAATCCTCAACCTATCAACTTGATAGTAGAGGTTCCATGTTATCATAAATAGAATGATAGAATGCAAGTTAGAGTTCAAAAGTTAGTTAAGTACAGTGTGCTACATAACAGTTAATTGAGTTATTAGCTGTAACTGTCAGTTAGTTAGAATAGCTGATCAACTTGTATTTTCTATTAATAGGGCATGTAATCATTCAGTTACTATTATGATATGAAATAAATCCAATTCCTTTTCACTCAATTCTCTCGCTCTCTCTATTTCTTTGTTCTTCTGAGATTGTATCCTCGAGTTGACTCCTGGACAATCAACTCGATCCTCGAATCCCTGTGATTTCTGTAATCGAGTAACATTGGTATCAAAACTTGACTATCCTTGGCATCAATGGTGAAGGGAGCTCGAGTAACTGGCAAATCGAGTAACGAAAACCCTAATACATAAATTAGGGATTTGCGTGAAATGATACAAAATCTGATAACAGAGGTGGGACATCTAGCTTGGAAGGTCTCATCCTTGGAGAAGTTAGATCACACAGTGATGGAATTAATGAAGCAACTAGCTGGTGATAATCAATGAAACACTGTTCCATTGAGAAATGAAAGAGATTCTGATCAAGGTGAAAGGGTCAAATTGCATAGGGAAAGAGAAGGGAGTCCTGGCAATTGCAATAACTCTCAATTTCATAATAGTCCTAAATTCCATCTCTCAAGATTCAATCGATGGTCAAGAATAGAATTCTTGAAAATCAATGGTGATGATTTGAGATCCTAGTTGTTTAAGATTGAACATTTCTTTTCTATGGAAAATGTAGCATCTAAAGAAAAAGTGACAATTGATTCTATGCAGTTGGAAGGGGAAGCCATCCAATGACATGTGTCTTTTATGAGATATAGACAGTATTTGCAGATAATCGGTTGGAAGAAGTATGTTGGAGCTTTGGTTGAAAGGTTTGGCACTGGCTTTGATGATCCTATGGAGGAAATAAAAAAGATTAGATAGAGGGGAAGCGTAAGAGAGTATCAAGCAGCTTTTAAGAGAAGTTTGACAAGGGTAAATCTCTCAGAAGAGAAAGCTATCAGCTATTATATTGGGGGTTTAAAACCTGAGTTAAACATAGCTGTGAAGATCACTAATCCTTCCTCACTTTCCCAAGTGTACAAAAATGCAAGAATGTAAGAAGCATATCAAAATGCTATGAGACAACCAGCAATTGTGCAGTCTCAAATGAATGCAAGGAGGATTGCAGATCAGAGAAATAGCAACAACAAACCTCTTTTTCCTACACCTGGTAACTATAATTCCAATTTTTCTAAGGGAGTGAACAGAAGGACCTTGAGCATAAAAGAGCTAAGTGACAAAAGGGCAAAGGGATTGTTGCTACTTCTGCAATGAGACGTATATACTTGGCCATAAATGCAGAACCTCCAAGCAATTATATTTGTTGGAAATAGATGAAACGAAAGAAATGGAGACATTAGTTGAAGAACACAATAGTCAGAAACTAATTGATACTGGGAGCTCTCACAACTTTATAGATCCTGAACTAGTCAGAAAATTGGGATATGAAGTAAGATGTATTAATCCTGAGGTAGTGGCTATTGTAAATGGAAGTATGAAAGTGGATAAAATGACTACTATCACTTGGTTGTTGCAAGGTGTTGATTCTGTGCGGATTTTTTATTGTTACCTTTGGGATATTATGGAGTTGTATTTAGATTTCAATGGTTGTTTACTCTAGGTGATATCAAGTTTAATTTTAGAAACTTAACAATGGAATTCTGGCACAAAGGGAGAAAACATCTACTTAGAGGGTCCGACAGTCAAGTGTTAACTCTTAGTGCTGGAAAATTGGCAAAGTAAACAGGAATACAATCTCAATTGTGTATGATTCAGGTGATCCCTAAAGGAAATGATGAAGTAAAGTGGCATCCATCAAAATCTGATAATGATCAGAAGGAAGATCCTACAATATTAGAGATATTATCAAAATTTGCTATATTATTTGAAGAACCTGTTAGTCTATCACCCTTTAGAGGTATATTCGATCATAGAATTGTATTGTAATTTGGTATTGAGCCTGTGAATAAGAGACCTTACAGGTATCCTTTAGTTAAGAAGGATATCATTGAAAACATGGTTCAGCAAATGATAGACCAAGGGATCATTCAACCTAGTTGTAGTCCCTTTGCCTCACCTGTAGTGTTAGTAGGAAAAAAACATGGTACACGGAGACTATGTGTAGATTATAGAGACTTGAATAAGTTGTCACACCCCTTTTTAACTCCAAAAAGATAAATTTTATTTTTCAAAAGGATTTTTATTATTAAGTGACAAAATGAAGATTTATTTCAAAAATGACCTTTCATATTCAAAACAGAGTCTCCACTTGGCATAATTCGGTATGCCAAGTCACCTTTGAAAATCCTTTTCAAAATAATTTTGACTCTAAAACTGATCCGCGAACAGAGATTCCCGCTAAGAAATTCTGTTGACCGAAGGAAAGGTGTTAGGCACCCCTCAATCCCGTGGTTTGACCATGGTCGCTTGGTCATGCATATTGGCTAATTTGACACTACGAATGTACAAACCACACAAAAAAACGTAAAACAATCAAACAAAACAAAACGAATCAAAAATATAATGTCCAGTCCAACTATACAGTCCCGAATAATGAAAAATGCGAAAATGTAAACCCATTATATTCCAAAATATCCCTAAACTACTCCTGAATTAAGCTTCACCCGACGTTCCGGGCCTTGACTATGCGCCGTCTTCAAGTACATGATACTTCGGGACATTCCCCGGCCAAATGAATACATCTGAGATAACTAGAAAAACGTTCAAAACATACATCTAAACATTCAACGCATTCAATCAACACATCACTCCTAAATTTTGCCTACCCGAACCTAAATATTTTTCTATCCCATTCAACCTATCATGACACTATAGAATTCACAAGCTTGAAATTAATTCCGCATTAAACAGCAACAAGACCAACATTAATCCAAATTGACCCTTTTCATCAATCTCAAAATTCCACCCCAAATTCCCACAATTCGTAATCACCAGTTCAACTATCCTTAATCATTTTTTTATTCACGAAATTAAACAACAACTCAACATCACTCAAATTTCATCATCGAAAGCATAAACATCGACAAAATCAAACAATCATGATCAACAAACACCTAATCACATTCACATCCAATTCATTCAACCAACCAAATAAAGAAAAGGAGATGGGTTAAAGAAATGGACCTCGATATAATATTTTTGTCGATAATAAAGAAATCCAAGACCAAAATCTTTGAACGGGAACCCCAACAACAAAACAAAACTAACTCGAATTGGGAGAAATCCAAACCTGAAACTGAAATTGAACTTAAATTTTAAAACTAGTACCGAGCTCGATAAACCAAAACGAAAATCGCAATAAGAGAGTCAATGAGTTCGAAAATCTAATGGACCCATCGAAACACTAACAGGAACAATGACTGGGTGTTTTCTAGTGGATTTTGAACTGATAAACAAGGACCCTTTGCTACGCCTAAGCTCCAATAAGTTTGGCAGCAACCGGAAACAGAGATATGATCTGTAGCGAAAATATTTTCGGTGAAAAACTCAGTCCAAATTTTTCTCTCGCACATTTCTTCCCTCTTTTTAACTTTCAACCTTAAATCTCACTCTTTCCGATTCGATCCCCTCTTTCTCTCTATTTTTCTCTCGACCTTGCTTCACCCTCACCTCATTTTCATGTAATCTCCTATATCTATGGGTGTATTTGAGAGATGTATGCCTATGTCATATTCTGTGAGTATCTTGGTGTTGATGGATGGGTTCTTTTTTCTTATCTGTGAGTGAGCGGGTCTTTACGTACTCTGAGAGGAAATGGCCAGGGAGTCTTCTGTGTGTGTATAGTGTATTCTGTGATGACATAGAAGAAAAGAAAAATTCTCTACTCTTTTGTGCGTATTCCCTCTTGGAGAAGATGAACTTTCTCTTTCTGCCCCTTCTCTGTGGGTCCCCCTTTCCCCCTTTTTGTTTTATATTCTGTTATGGACCCCAAAAAGGAAAAATATAAGGGGAAATAGGTGGGGTGATGTGGGTAGTAGGGTAGGTTGTTAGGATAAGGTTAGGGATTTAATTTGTTAGAGATTTTGTTAAGAATTATTATTTTTGTATTTTTATGGGATATAATTATACGGATGAGGACACGTAGTAATACGCAGGTAAAATGGTAAAAATGCTATCGGGGAGGGACAAAATTAGGTGTCTACATCATGCCCCCTTTGAATGTAAACACAAAGTGTTGTCAGATAAAGAAGTAGACAATGAGACAGAATTTTGTCCTGAGCATTATTCCAAAATGAAACAGAAGGAATGAGGGAGACCAAGTCTTGATTTAGGACATCCTACCTACCTAAGTTATGAGGGAATCAAGTCATGGGTATATTAAAGGATTGGAAAGAGAAGGACTATACCGAGTTGGAGAGTCGAGTGAGGTTCCATCGAGGTTTCGGTCTGTGGCTCTGTCATTACATCAATAAATGAAAATTACAAGTTAAAAACACAAATGAAATTAAAAAAAAAATCTATCTATGCAGATTTTCTTGACTCTTGACTTGCTACTTCATCACCCTATTCTTCAGGCGGGCTCCTGACTTGCAATTTCATCACTTGTTGCTTGGTTTTCAATTTCTTCACCCTATTTTCAGGCGGGTTCCTGATTTGCTAGTTTTTGATTTGTTGACTTTTAATTTCTTCACCTTATTGCTTGACTTTTAACTTTTTCACTATGTTACTTGACTTTTTATTTATTCGCCCTGTTCTTCAGGCAGACTCCTAAAATCACATCAAAACTAAAAAGAAAAATTATCCCAAAATAAGATTATTATAAAGAGATTTCATTTGCCAGGAAAACGAAGTTCCAAACACAAGATTTAAATTTGCCCCAGTTTTTCATTAAAGGACTTTTGGGAAAGTCACATCATTATAGGAATCAAAGGGAATAACTCGACTAAAAGATACGTCTTATAGGAATTAAAGGGAATGAATCAACTAAAAGGTACATCTTATAGGAATCAAGGGAAATGACTCGACTAAAAGGTACGTCTTCTAGGGGTCAAGGGGGATGACTCAACTAAAAGATACGTCTTATAGGAATCAAGGGGGATGACTCGACTAAAAGGTACATCTTATAGGAATCAAGGGAATGACTCGACTTAAAGGTACATCTTATAGGAATCAAGGTGGATGACTCGACTAAAAGGTACGTCTTATAGGAATCAGGGAAAATGACTCGACTAAAAGGTACGTCTTATAGGAATCAAAGGAGATGACTCGACTAAAAGGTACGTCTTCTAGGGGTCAAGGGGAATGACTCGACTAAAAGGTACGTCTTATAGGAATCAAGGGGGATGACTCGACTAAAAGGTACGTCTTCTAGGGGTCAAGGGGAATGACTCGACTAAAAGGTACGTCTTATAGGAATCAAGGGGGATGACTCGACTAAAAGGTACATCTTATAGCAATCAAAGGAAATACTCGACTAAAACGTACGTCTTATAGGAATCAAGGGGGATGACTCGACTAAAAGGTACGTCTTATAGGAATCAAAGGGGGATAACCCGACTAAAAGGTACGTCTTATAGGAATCAAAGGGGGATGACTCGACTAAAAGGTACATCTCCTAGGAGTGAAGGTTTAATTTAAGAAATGTATCACCTAGCAAATGAAAACTGAAATTCCTGGACAAGTGTGTCTCCGAGGGATATAGAATGATGAATTTTTACCATGATTTTACTATCAAACCTGTGCAGCAATATTGCTTTCTGTATTTGTAAAAGTGAGGCATTGCAGCCCTTGATGTTTATGCTCTGAAGTCCCTGCTTTGAAGGTAATATGTTTCCCGTTTCATCAAAGAAAACTTGTGAGTTTAAAACATGGTGGCTAGTTTATGGCTTTAGCTTTTGCGGCGATCGCTCTTGCCCTCGTCATATTTAACCTTGCTTCCAATCATTAACATATATCATTAACTTGCTGAATCATTGACCCGAACTCAGATTATTAAGAGTGATTGAAACAAACACAGTATCTCTGCTTTGTCATGCTTCTCAGATAGACTCTTTGAACCTTGGTATTTCCATGAGTTCCCCGACTTGTCTGTTGACAAAACTTTCTGCATGCCCTTTTTTTTGGCTCACAATCATGTCTCTTTCATGTGCTAGCTTTTGTCTTGCTTTGTAGAATTAAAGAAGCTGGTAGCCAGTTTTGAAATCTTTTCTCACTTGTTTTGACATGGATTTGACTCAAAGATAAGAAAGAAGAAAAAAAAGAATGATAATTTTTTTTATTTGGATAAGTGACTCAAGAAAGATAAAACAAAAATAAAAAGAGAAAGAAAAGACAATGAATGTCTCCATTTGAAACAAAAAAACGAAAAATTCATCTAAAAATGAGAGTCAACTCTAATGATTATGCCATACATTTTGGATTAAGCAGCTTGATCTTTTCATCCAAACTTTTTACCAATTGTTGTTGAGTTAATGGCCTTAAATCTGAGTTGCTTCCTTAGGCTAAATTCATTCGGAAACCTCATTCGGCTAGTGGCGCCTTGAAGGGTTTTCGCTAATAAACTTGTTTCTTTCTCTCAGATCACCATTGCCTTGTGGTGCCTGTGAGAGTTTTCACTAATAAAACTCTCTCATTTTTATTTCTCTCAACTTACCATCGCCTTATGGTGCCCGTGAGGGTTTTCAACAATAAGACTCTCATTTTTATTTCTTTCCTGATTTCTTATGCTTAGGAAGACAAGTAGTACCCAAAATGCATCATCATATCCATTGCATACTTAGCCTTAGCATTCTTAAAGATTAATCTGAAGGTCTTTCTTTGGTTGTAACTTGACTTTTGGATAAGGTTAGAAAGAAGGGATGATATGAGGCCCAAACGACACTTGAAGTGGTGTAGGACTTACAACTTTTGAAATCGACTCAAAAAATAAGGATTAACTCATGCCCCAATTTTTGACTGGGCAATTCTAAATTTTATTTAGTTGAACCGAGCCCTGAGTAGGGCAACCTATGTATCTCACCCTCGAGAGAGGAGAATCAGGTCATGCGTAGTTCTGACAACTTGTTCTTTTGCTTGATTTTGATTTTTTTTTTTGCTTTTCTCTTTTATTGACTTTTTTTCTCCTTGAAACTTCCTGACTCTATTTTTCTCGGCACTCTTCTTTTTACTTTCTTTTTGGACATATTTTTTTTCTCTTTTTTTTTTAAAACTTTTTTGACTCTACTATTTTGCTTGATACTTTTCTTTTGAGCTTTGTTGACTCTATCTTGATTCCAAAAGAGGAGTATGAAAGAAAATAACACTAAGGCTCAAATGGGGTAAACAAAGGATGACACAATATTTGAATACCAGAATGAAATGCCATCGTCATATCAATATCTGAAAATGCCAGTACATAGAATGCAATGTGAAAGTACACGATCAATATCACTTATGACATGTTTTAAAACACTAACTTGCCCCAAGCATATGTGCCACCTCTTCTTCTACACTTGTCGAACATACATCTCCACCTTTGTTGTACATCCCTCACATTGAATGACTCATGCTTTCGTGGAGTTGGTTTTTGTTTTGTTCCTCGGGAGCACACATTCGCTATTTGACCTAATTGAGCTAGGTTTTTCAATTGATGACTAAGTTATTCTTGTGATTCTCAAAATAATTGCCTTAATTTTCGAAGAAGGCTTCAACTTGTCACCAAATGTCTCAACACTCCACCTATTTTCGTAGATGCTTTTCCTAAGTTTAGCCATCTGATTCAATGTTTCATGGTTAAGTTGGATTTTAAGATCTGGCTGAAAATTCCGCTAGCATGTCATCACTAGAATCAACATAAAATGTACTGTATAAAGAAAACAAACAAACGACCTATATTTAAACACAAAGGGAAATGGACATTTCATTTAGTTAAAATAAAATATAGAAGAGTTTGAACATAGACGACAAAGTGACAAAAGAAAATAGATCCCGAACTACAACCCTGAAATAATTCGGAAAACAGAAAAAAAGACAAAACAAACTACCAAATCTCTTCCTAGTAAGAAGAAGGGTGACTTCTCAATTGCTCAGCCTGACGACTTAGCCACTGGTTTGCAGATCAGCATGACTAGAACTCCCCTCACTGTCAACGTTCTGCACCATAATTGGTCCATTTTGAATCATCTTTTCAAATCTCGACAATCTTCAATACTATGACCCTGAGCATCAGAATGATACGCACATCGTATATTAGGATCAAAATTTCTTGAACACCGATTAAGAGTGCACCCAAGGAGAGGATTGATCATGCCCCATTGTACTAATCTCTAAAATAAACTTGTATACGACTCTCTAATTGGTGTGAAGCTATCTCTCGACTTTTGTCTCTTTTCATCATTTGACTTGGATCGAAAATCAGGCTTAGAAGGGTTTTGATATTTTTGTGGAGTTAAAGGATGACTCTGAGGAGTTGGTGTGTTCCACTATGGGTAAGATGGGGGTTGAATATGAGGCTTTGCGTTATATACTGGATATGGAGATGGATGAGCAGAGTATAATGGATTTTGGGAGTGATTATGTGGAGCTTGGGCATAAACTTGGGTTTTTTCCTGAGAGTGACGACGACGGGGTCTTCTTTACCGTTCTCACTGTCCAACTACAATAGCAGATGCATCTTCCTCATTCTTTGTCTCCCCAACACTTCCTGAACCCTTTTGAATTGCTTGAGTAGTCGCTTTCAATGTTGCAAAACTTACAATACGACCCGTCTTAATTCTCTCTTCTATCATCTCCCCCATTTTAAGGACCTCAATAAATGACTTGCCCAATGCAGGTAACAAGTGTTGATAATATGTTTCATCCTGCGCTTGAATAAACACCTCCACTATTTTGCTTTCTTTCATTGCCGTTTTACTCTAACACCTTGTTCGCGCCATCTGATCGCATACTCCCTGAAGCTCTCAGTATTCTTCTTCTTCATACTAGTTAGGGATTTTTCATCAGGGATCAACTCTATATTGTATTGAAAATGTTGCACAAATTCATTAGCTAGGTCATCCTAACTAATCCACTTGTCGATGTCTTGTTCAACAAACCATTCCGAAGATAGGCCTGAAAGACTCTCCCCGAAATAAGCCATGAGTAGTTCTTCCTTCCCCCCAGCGCCCCTTAATTGGTTACAATAGTGCCTCAAATGTGTCATTGGGTCCCCGTGTCCGTCATATTTCTCAAACTTTGGCATTTTAAGATCAAGAGGGAGATGATTACCCGAAAATATGCACAGATCTTTATATGAGACACTTTTGTACCCCCAAGTCCTTGGAGATTCTTCATAGCCAGTTCTAAACTTCTCAATTTTCTGGTTATTTTCTCTTGTTCTTCTTTCATAACAGACTTTTCAACATTAAAATAAAATTCAGGAGGATGAGTGTAGCCATATGGACCAGTCGACTTAAATATGGGCACGGGAGTATAATGCTGATCACTAGAAATATTCATTAAAGGGTTGCTCATGAAGTGAGGAATCACAACAGTTGGATTGACATTAAAAGCAGGAGCTTCAAACAGGGGTGGCACCGCAAAATCATGAACAACAGGTGGAGCCGAGTATGTGGTATATTTGTGTTGAGGAGTGGGAAAATAAATATTGAAAGTGTTTGGATAGTGTTGCCCCGGAGCAGGTTCTGATGCATGTTGTGGTGTGTCAACAAAAATAGGAAATTGTATATGTGACACTGGAGGCAAGTTAGAAAGATGTTCCATATTATTAGCGGAAAATGGAGGAGGTGACAACCCATTAGCCCAAGCTCGATGCATTTCTATCATTTGTTGCCTTAATTTTTGAATCTCTTCATTAGCTCCTAAATTCTCATTGCTCGAACTCCCTATCTGATCAGTGATAACAAACTCGATATCCTTGTTGGCCATAACTTTCTTTGTGACTTGGTGCAATATGGAGGACCAACCAAAATGCCACAAACCAACCACCTTAAACTAACTGAATAGGAGATAGCAAATACGTTAGAATTCAACACTTTTTTTTTCAAAACCTTTTTTTTTCTTTTTGAAAAGGTCACCGAACCCAAGAGGCGCCTACGTATCTCACTCCCGAGAGAGGAGAATCAGGTGTGTGTAGTTCGTGAAGTCTTGCCAAAACGGCCAATTAAACTCTTTTTTTTTTCCTTTTCTTGAAACTTTAAGAAGAAAAGAAAATAATAATTTGTCAAAAGAATTGACGAAAATCTATTTGTATTTTTCAGGTTTAAACACCCATATACAAAATGAAATCTATGATTACCAAAGATTTTGAATTTCATATGAAAGTGAATCTTGAAACTACTAAAGGAAAATCTTTTTGTGATTTTCTTTTAAAGATGTATATGAAATACTTACTCTACATGAAGAGTGAAGAAAATTTTTTTGATTTTTTTTTTCATATTCCTATACAAAATGAAACCTATGATTATTGGATTTTTTTTCATATTCCTATACAAAATGAAACCTATGATTACCAAAGAAAATCTTTTTGAGTTTTCAATTTTGAATTTCATATGAAAATGAAAATTAAAACTATTAAGGAAAAATATTTTTTGGATTTTTTGAAATAAGATCCCCAAACCCACAATAGGCTGCCTACGTATCTCACCCCTGAAAGGGGAGAATCAGGGGTGTGTAGTTCGTCCAGATTGGACAATTAAGGATTAAAGAACCAAACTAAGACTTGACCTGAGAGACGCGATTACACACAGACGATGAAACACGTCAATAAAATCTTTTTGAGTTTTTCAATTTGCACTTCACATAAAATTGACACCAACGATTATGAAAGAAAAAATTGTTTTGGGTATTTCAGTTATATAAAATGTACAAAACTTTTACCATCTTTTTTGCATTTTTTTTTATAAAAAACTCCTATTAAAAAGAAATTTTTTTGAAATTTTCAAATTATGGACGCTTACTAAAGAAACAAAGGAAAATCTTTTTGATGTTTTTGTTTTTGACAAAATGAGTGCAAAAGGTAAAAAATCTTTTTGAATTGTGAAAAACAAAAGCCATAAAGAACACTAAAAGCTACGAAACCCTTTTTGACTCGCTTTTTTTTTTCTTTTTTTTTTTCAAACACATCTTACTTCTGACACATGCTTTCCCCGAATCAGTTCGTCAAATGACCACATTACCCTCAAAGATGCAACATTTAGCACGTAGGGATGCTTTAAAGGTGAGTCTCCTACAAAAGACCGTGTGGGCCTCGCTAGGTCTCAATATGATGCACATAAGAATGATCTAAAGACTGACCTACATTGTGGTTTACTAACAAGGTCGTTCGGGAGAGCATATGGTCGATAGTGACTGCTTTTCTTTCCACCTACTCCATACATCCAACTGCTCCCCCCTAAAATAAGGGTGACTCAACTAGAATTCGTGCGCACGATGTACACTCCGGGACTTGTTGCAGAAAGAATTGACTCGGGTTATGCAAATGATGCTAGATATAAAGCGGTAACACATAAAGAAAAACTGTAAACAAAGAGCACAAAAATGCACAACAGTGATAACAATAACACAAACAATAATCACAAACAATGTTTATACACCCATAATGCCAAACAAAGCCGATACGACTCCAAAAATAAGCTCGAATTCTGAAAAATCTCCAGCAGAGTCGCTAGAGCTGTCACACCCCTTTTTAACTCCAAAAAGATAAATTTTATTTTTCGAAAGAGTTTTTATTATTAAGTGACAAAATGAAGATTTATTTCGAAAATGACCTTTCATATTCAGAACAGAGTCGCCACTTGGCATAATCCAGTGTGCCAAGTCACCTTTGAAAATCCTTTTCAAAATGATTTTGACTCTAAGACTGATCCGCGAACAGAGATTCCGGCTAAAGAATTCTGTTGACCGAAGGAAAGGTGTTAGACACCCCTTAATTCTGTGGTTTGACTACGGTCGTTTGGCGGAGCATATCCGCTAACTTGACGCTATGAATGTACAAACCACATAAAAACACGTAAAATAATCAAACAAAACAAAACGAATAAAAAATATAGTGTCCAATCCAACTATACAGTCCCGAATAATGAAAAATGCGAAAATGTAAACCCATTATATTCCAAACTATCCCTAAACTACTCCTGAATTAAGCTTCACCCGACGTTCCGGGCCTTGATCGTGCGCCATCTTCAAGTGCATGATACTTCGGGGCATTCCCCGTCAAATGAACACAAATACCTCGGGGTATTCCCCGGCCAAATGAATAAATTTGAGATAACTAGAAAAATGTTCAAAACATACATCTAAACATTCAACGCATTCAATCAACACATCACTCCCAAATTTTGCCTATCCGAACCTAAACATTTGCCTATCCCATTCGACCTATCATGACACTATAGAATTCACAAGCTTGAAATTAATTCCGCATTAAACAACAACAAGACCAACATTAATCCAAATTGACCCTTTTCATCAATCTCGAAATTCCACCTCAAATTCCCACAATTCGCAATCACCAATTCAACTATCCTTAATCATTTTTTGATTCACGAAATTAAACAAAAACTCAACATCACTCAAATTTCATCATCGAAAGCATAAACATCGATAAAATCAAACAATCATGATCAACAAACACCTAATCACATTCAAAGCCAATTCATTCAACAATTAAACAATCATGATCAACAAACACCTCGATATAATATTTTTGTCGATAATAGAGAAATCCGAGATAAAAATCTTCGAACAGGAACCCCAACAACAAAATAAAACCAACTCGAATTGCGAGAAATCCAAACCCAAAATTAAAATCAAACTTAAGTTTCAAAACTAGTACCGAGCTCGATGAACCAAAACGGAAATCACAATAAGAGAGTCAATGAGTTCGAAAATCCGGTGGACTCGTCGGAACAGTAATAGGAACAACGACTGGGTGTTTTTCGGTGGATTTTGAACTGAAAAATGAGGACCCTTTGCTACGCCTGAGCTCGGCAGCAACTGAAAACGGAGATGCGATCTGTAGCGACAACGTTTCCGGTGAAAAACTCAGTCCAAATTTCTCTCTCGCACGTTTCTTCTCTGCTTTTAACTCTCAACCTCAAATCTCACTCTCTCCGGTTCGATCCCCTCTTTCTTTCTGTTTTTCTCTCGACCTCGCTTCACCCTCAACCCATTTTCGTGTAATCGCCTATATCTATGGGTGTATTTGAGAGATTTACGCCTATGGCATATTCTGTGTGTATCTTGGTGTTGATGGATGGCTTCTTTTTTCTTATCTGTGAGTGTGAGGGTCTTTATGTACTCTGAGAGGAAATGGTCAGGGAGGCTTCTGTGTGTGTATATTGTATTCTGTGATGGCATAGAAGAAAAGAACAATTCTCCACTCTGTTGTGCGTATTCCCCCTTGGAGAAGATGAACTTCCTCTTTCTGCCCCCTTCTCCGTGGGTTCCCCTTTTCCCCTTTTTATTTTATATTCTGTTATGGACCCCAAAAAGGAAAAATATGAGGGGAAATGGGTGGGGTGACGTGGGTAGTACGGTACGTTGTTAGGATAAGGTTAGAGATTTAATTATTAGAGATTTTGTTAAGGATTGTTATTTTTGTATTTTTGTGGGATATAATTATACGGATGGGGATACATAGTAATACGGAGGTAAAATGGTAAAAATGCTATCGAGGAGAGACAAAATTAGATGTCTACATAAGTTTACTATGAAAAACAAATTTCCAATCCCTATTGTAAAAGACTTATTGGATGAACTAGGAGGATCCAAAATCTTCTCTAAAATTGACTTAAGGTCTGGATATCATCAAGTGAGGATGGCGAAAGAAGATGTTCGTAAAAATGTTTTTAGAACTCACTCCGGACATTTTGAATACTTAGTCATGCCATTCGGATTGTCAAACGCTTCTGCAACTTTTCAAGGATTGATGAATTCGGTATTTCAGAAGTTTTTAAGGAAGTATGTATTGGTCTTTTTTTGATGATATTCTGATTTATGGTAAAACTATGGAAGAACATGTAATACATCTGAGGTCTGTGTTCATAAAAATAGCGGAACATCAGTTGTTTGCCAAGAAAAGTAAATGCTTCTTTGGTGTTCAGAGGATTGAATATCTTGGCCTCTTTATTATTGCTGAGGGTGTATCAACTGATTCTCAAAAGATCCAAGCTGTCAGGAATTGGCCTGTTCCTACTACATTGAAACAATTAAGGGGGTTCTTAGGATTGGCTGGATATTACAGGAGATTCATACAAGGTTTTGGAATTATTTGCAAACCCTTAAATGATTTGACAAAGAAGGACAGATTTAAATGGAACTCTGCAGCTCATGATGCATTTGTACGATTGAAGGAAGCATCGACACAATCCCCCGTCTTAGCTTTACCTGATGGTAGCAAGATCTTTATTGTGGAAACTGATGCAAGTGGTTATGGCATTGGTGCTGTGCTTATGCAGGAAGGGCATCCTATAGCCTTTATTAGCAAAGCTTTATCTCCAAAACATGTTGCGTATGATTGAGAATTAATTGCCATTGTGTTAACTGTTACTAAATGGTCACAATATCTATTGGGTCAAAAGTTTATCATCAGAACTAACCAAAAGGCATTGAAGTTCTTGATGGAACAGAAACTGCATACCAATCCTCAGTTGTTATGGTTGACTAAACTAATGCCCTTTGACTACTCTATTGAATATAAAAGAGGTGATGAAAATAAAGCAGCTGATGCCCTCTCAAGGGTTACTGGTGCTGAGTTGCTTGCTCTTGTTATTTCTTCTGACAACAGTGATCTATTCAATGCTATTGTAGACAATCGGCATGCTGATCCTGAACTAAATTAGCTAATTATAAATTTGCAGGCTGATCCTTCTTCTCATAAACAATTTACTTGGATGCAAGGCCAATTGAGAAGGAAAAGAAAATTGGTAATTGGTAAGGTACAGAATTTGAGGACTGATATCATTACTCTTTGGCCTTCTGGACCTCATGGAGGTCATTTGGGGTTAGAAGCTACTCTCAAGAGGTTGTTCACACTATTCTATTGGAAGAACATGAGAACTGAGGTGAAGGAATTCATCCAAAATGTGATGATGTATTCCAGAAAAATAAGTGAGATCTCGCTTCTTACCCTGGTCTATTACAACCCCTGCCTATCCCTGAAATTGTATGGTCTCAAATTAGCATGGACTTCATTGATGGTCTGCCTAAATCTCATGGTTATGAGGTCATATTAGTAGTGGTTGATAGATTGAGAAAATATGGCCACTTCCTTCCCCTAAAACATCCTTATACAGCTCAATCAGTTGCTCAGGTGTTTCTTGACAATATTGTGAAATTACATGGTTTTCCTGATGCCATTACAAGTGATAGAGATGTTGTATTTCTTAGCTCTTTTTGGTAAGAGCTCCTTAGTCTTCAGGGTGTGCTATTGCATACTTCCACGGCCTACCACCCTCAATCTGATAGACAAACTGAGGTGCTTAACAGATGTATCGAGACCTACTTAAGATGCTAATGCAGTGATGATGCTTCTAATTGGTTTTCCTGCTTACCTATGGTCGAGTATTGGTACAATACTTGTTTTCATTCTGCTATTCAGATTACTCCTTATGAGGCTTTATAAGGGCAACCTCCTCCCCTACATCTTCCTTATCTACCAGGTGAATCATCTTCTACTGAGGTGGACACTACATTACTTAATAGAGAGCTTAAGTCGCAGCTCTTGAAGCACCATTTACTCAGGGCTTAATTAAGAATAAAGCAACAGGCAGATTCACATAGAAGCGATAGACATTTTAATGTTGGTGATTGGGTCTATTTTAAAGTCCAACCATATAAGCAGATTACTATCTCTAATGACTCTACTCATAAAGCTGGCTGCTAAGTATTATGGCCCCTTTCAGATCATCAAGAAGGTTGGACCTGTGGCCTACACTCTCTTATTGCCTAGTTCTGTCAAGATCCATCCTACAGTGCATGTGTCCTTGTTAAAAAGAAGATCATCAAGAAGGTTGGACCTGTGGCCTACACTCTCTTATTGCCTAGTTCTGTCAAGATCCATCCTACGGTGCATGTGTCCTTGTTAAAAAGATGTTATGAAGTTCCTTTTTCTATTACTTGTCCTCCTACAGTGGAATTGGATAATCCAAATTGTCCTCATCTTGAGTCTGCTTTGCAAAGAAGAATGGTCAAGAAGGGCAATAAGGCTGTTGCGCAAGTGTTAGTAAAGTGGCTTGATCTTCCTACTAATGCAGCCACCTGGGAATTTGTTGATGTGTTGAAAGCTCGTTTTCCATCTTTTGATCCTAGAGGACAAGGATCTTGTATGAGGGGGGAGTACTGTTATCATAAATAGAATGATAGAATGAAGTTAGAGTTCAAAAGTTAGTTAAGTACAGTGTACAGAACAGTTAGTTGAGTTGTTAGCTGTAACTGTCAGTTAGAATAGTTGATCAACTTGTATTTTCTATTAATAGGGCATATAATCATTCAGTTACAATCATGATATGAAATAAACCCAATTCCTTTTCTCTCAATTCTCTCTCTCTCTCTCTCTCTCTATTTCTTCGTTCTTCTGAGATTGTATCCTCGAGTTGACTCCTGGGCAATCAACTCGAATCCTTGTGATTCCTGCAATCGAGTAACATTCCAATTGTCAGTATGCCCGGCCTTGGCAAAACAATACTTGCAAGAATGCTTTATAATGATTCAAATATTACTTTTGAATTTGTGAGTTGCATTTGGGTCAATGTCTCTCAATCATATAATAAAACGGAAGTTTTGCTCAGTATTCTTAAACTTTTGAAGTAACAACTTGACATGAATAAGAGCGATGAGCAAATAATTGACGAAATTCGCACCTGCTTGGGGAATGGATAATTGACGAAATTCGCACCTGATTGGGGAATGGAGGGAGGTGTTTAATCATATTGGACGATGTGTGGAACGCACAAAGGCCATAAAATCATGATGGCCAGTCGGTTTGTAGAGGTGACTTCTTATTTCAATCGTGATATTTATAAGCTATCCTTTCTAACTGACGAAGACAGTTGGTTCTTGCTCAAACTGAAGGTTTTCAGGAAAAAATGTTGCCCACCTGAGCTTGCAGAAATAGGACGCAACATAGCTAAAAAATGTAATGGGCTACCACTTGCAGTAGTGGTAATTGCGGGAGCTCTATTAGGTCGTACAACAAGAAGGGAATGACAGCTTGTTGATGAAAACATGGGAGAATATCTTATAAATAGAGATGTTCCAGACAGCTGCTTCAGGCTTATAAAAATGAGTTACGATCTTTTGTCTTATTACCAACAGGCGTGTTTCCTGTATTGTGCTAGCTTTCCTCAAGGTTTTGATATTCCTGCTTGGAAATTGATCCGTTTGTGGATCGCAGAAGGTTTCATACCAATTCAGAATCATTTAACCCTGGAGGAACAATCAGAAGAATGTCTGAACGATCTTACTAAGAAGAACTTACTGATGGTAATGGAGGAGTCATTAGATGGACAGATCAAGACATGTCGTGAGTTTTGCAAGAAGGAAGCAATCGAGGAAGACATTGTCTGGGCGATTAAAAACGCACCTGATGAGGAGTCTTTCGTGGCGAAAGATTCAGGCACATATCGACGCCTTTGCATTGATTCTTCCACTTTGAGTAATTTCCTCAAGGAACTTCGTAAGGAACCACCTATGGAGAATGTCAAGTCTTTCTTATGTTTTAGCTCAAATCCAATTGACAACCAAACTCCAGACATGATTAAATCCTTGCACAAGGGTTTTCCCCTGATTAAAGTCCTCGATGTTGAACCCCTAAGATCTCTCTTCTCGAAGGATTTTTATCAGTTGTAGCATTTGAAATACATTTCTCTCTCAGGAGAATTGAAGTCGCTTCCACTAATGTTTGTCAAGTTCTGGAACTTAGAAACTCTTATTGTCCATACTACCTATCCAGATAGTAATTTCGAGGTGAAAGCGGATATTTGGAGTATGATGCGTTTGAGGCATCTGCACGTTAACGCCCCTACTAAACTGCCTCCTCCTAGTGCTTCAATAAGCAAGGAGCGGGAGTGCAACATACAAACACTCTCCGTGATTGCTCCAAAAAGTTGCACCAGTGAAGTGTTCACCAGGGCTCGTAATCTCAGGAAGTTAGCTATTCGAGGTCAAGTATTTTCACTTTCCGATAACAATGCTAGTAGATTGAGCGAACTTGCTCTGTTAAAGCGGTTGGAAAAGTTGAAGTTAGTGAATGATGATCAAGATGACAGTCGAGTTATAACTCTTCCCGTGATGGTATTTATGCTTCCCAATTCCCTGAGGAAGTTGACCTTGTCTAATACCCGATTGAATTGGAAGGATATGACCAAATTGGGGCCGCTCGAGTCTCTTGAAGTCCTTAAGTTGAGGGAGAATGCTTTCAATGGGGAGTTCTGGGAGCCAGAAATTGGCAGCTTCACTAGACTACAAGTATTGTGGATTGAGAAGACAGACTTGCAAATGTGGAGGGCGTCACGCCACAACTTCCCCCGCCTTAAGCGGCTTGTTTATATTTTGTGAGCACCTTGATGAAGTTCCACAAGGCCTGGCTGACATACCCAATCTCCAAGAGATGTGACTGGAATGTACGTACAAAGCAGTCAAGTCAGCAAGGATTATGGCCAAGAAGAAGCTGGAAGACCGTGCTAGCTCTAGCGCCTCCGGGTTCAGACTCTCAATATTTCCTCCCCACTTTGATGCTGATGATTCTAGTTAAAACAACAGGTTTGTCATTTTGCTTTTCTGGTTAAATTTCTCCTCTGCCTGCATATGAAACTTAATTAACATATACCATACTGTTGGATTTCATGTATGTGATATACTATTCAAGATCCCTTTTTCTTTTCTCCATTTTATCGCGCTATTGATACATTTCCTTTCAATGTCCTTTTCATTCTTGATTCCTTTTCAAAAAATACACTTGCTTCAGCCAGGGGATTCCCTGAAATAAGGACATTATAGTTTATATATATGCCATTCGTCTCATTTTATATGTATCTCCATTAAACCTACTATTCCTCGACAACAGTATTAATGACATTGCTTCTCTTCTCTCTCATTTGTACCTAATATTTCTTTTTTCTCCTATGGTTTCTGCAGGTAGATGTCTTTACACTTCACTTTGGTGTGAGCTAATGTCCTCTTTGACATGGTGTGTCAAGAAACTGGTTTTTATTCTTTCCAAATAAAGTCTCTAAATGGTTTTGGAGACATTGTGTGTTGTTTATTATGACATGTTTTGGAGACATTGTCCA
The DNA here is from genome assembly GCA_030864225.1 of Capsicum baccatum var. pendulum. Lineage (NCBI taxonomy): Eukaryota > Viridiplantae > Streptophyta > Magnoliopsida > Solanales > Solanaceae > Capsicum > Capsicum baccatum. The sequence goes on from CM061560.1 coordinate 277,501,909, forward strand.
TGCAATCTGTAATTAGCTAGGATTGAAGTTTACTACTTTGAGTATTCTGTTTGTATCCTTTCTCCATTATCACTGTAGTTGTATGATAAACATTTAGCTCTTTTGCTGTGGCTGGATTAATTAATTGATCTTATGTACATATTTGCTTAATTTCCACACCTTATGCAATACAGCCTGATTATAATTGATAGGTTCTTGGATATTAGACAAAAAGTCCAACATATGTTGATTAGTGGAAGATAGATTAGTGACAGAAAGAGAGAATGGGGAGATGGGAGTTGAGAAACAAGAAGAGCTAACATCAGCCAGATGCGCCGTGTTACAAATATAGTCTTCTAGATGACTAGGAACCTTCTGTTCCCGAGTTGATCTTTTAAGTGAGAAAACATTATTTGTAGGAGGAACATGAGGTTGTATCTGGTTCATGCCAGTAGGAGCCGCCCGAACAGATACACCAATGAGATGAAACAAGTCAATCAATCCGGTCCAATGAACAGATACACATTATCTCAACACACATAGAGGAGCCGCCCGAACCAACCATACCGTCCATAACCTACGTCGCGGCAAATGTAGTTTTGAGCATTTATTATTTAAACTTATGCCATTTAGCTCCGTAAAGTAGGACTCCTCTTTTCCACCTCAAATAAGTACCTAGCAACATTGGGAAAAAAACCACTAACCATTGTCAACATAGTATTTCCCTTTTATTGGACTGATTCTTAGGTTTGGGATTATTTATTTATTGTCTCACATAAGCAATTAGTTGTAGTTTACTGTGTAAAACGATTATACAATGACTAGCTACATTTATATAAATTAAAAGTCAACTTCATATTAATGTTAATAAAATTGCAACTACATCATATCCATGTGCATTATTATGTCTACTTTGGTAATTTGACTTCTTTGTTTCATACTAATAAAAACAAAACTAAATGACAACTCGTCAATAAAACTAGATAATTGGTTCTGGAGCAGACTTACAACTATTTGCTCCTTCATATTTGTGATTTAGAAGATGCTGCTTATGTAATTAATTAATTAATTAATTACTTCACCAATTTTCCTTTGAAGAACTCATCAAGGTATCTATAATCTTGTTTAATATTTCATCATATTAATTATGTTGGAAAAAAAAATTAAAGCTTGCTATTTGAGTCTGATTTACCTTGTTGCCTGAAATTATTGTTCTCGTTGATCACTCGATCTTAAGTTCCAAAGAGAGTTGTAAAAGCTTTTGTTAAGTGAAAAGGTAACTCTGAATTCCAAATATCATTTACTTCCAATACGGTTGTTTATTTTGTTTCTCTTCTACAGATCTTGCCACTATATATGGTAGTAAGCAATATTTTTTAACATAGAAGAATAATTTCTCATCTTTATTTCAATGTGTCTTGGGACACAGATGAATTTTGAATTGGGAAAATGCTCTATTACCACTTTGAATTATACGCGAAAAGACTGAGAACTTTAGGAGGTCCTATTATCCATGGACTAATTAAAATGGTATTTTTAACAACTTTAGTGCCTACGTGGCACATACATGGCACACACGTTTGCCTACGTGGACCCTTCAGTGTGTTGTGCTACATAGGCACTAAGGTTGTCAAAAATATGATTTTAATTAATCCAGGAGTAATAAGACCTTCTAAAGTTCGGGGGCGTCTCAGCCTTTTCACATATAGTTTAAGGTGGTAACAAACTATTTTCTCTTTTGAATTTGAAGATAATGAATTTCGGAATTTAGTATTTTTAAGTCACTAATGGATTTTTCAAGATAAATACAAAAAGTTCGAATAGAAACTATTGAACTATTGGATTCTGTTGAACCCGTACCTTTTGCTCGACTTTCGCCTGTCTTCGGACATGTGAAAGTATGAGATGCCTTCTTGTTAAGAATACTATGTACAATACTGCCTCATTTTGATTAGTTTAAGGACATAATTGATCAATTTTCTCTTTTTTTTTTTTGAGTAACTGTTGCTGGATGGAGGGTATTTTTAAGCCAAAAACCCTACGGCAAGAACATTTTTGAGCCAAAAATATAACTTGAGTAAATTTGATCTATTTTGAATAATTCGGAGATTTTTTTGGCCCTTTTCCCTTATTTGTATCCCAGATCTCACCTAGAGCTATCAAAATTAACACAAGCTATTGCTTGTGCTTGTTGAGCTCATTTAAGATTGAGGATAATAGGCTCAATTGAATTTAGTTAATATACAACAATAACTTAGTTCAGAATCAGCTATTCACTATAGTTTTGTTAAATAAATATACAGTGTCTGCGGAATCGTAACATCATAGTCTGCATCTGCCACCGATAGTAACAAGAGAGGGAGAGAGAGAAGTAAAATATGACAGAAGTAGAGGTGAGTAATTTGGTGGAGAAGCTGATCGAGTTGGGCCGTGAAATTGAGCTGAACAATGAGGAAGCAAAACATGTGTTTGATATGATGAAAAGCTTTCAAAAATGGAAGGTAAATCTAGAAAATGCTTCCCAGCTTGACAAGAGCACGCAAGATTGGGAGGAGAAAATGAAAGACATCAGAAGTGTGGTTTACAAAGCACAAGACGCGATTGACCAAATCCTGGTCGAGGCCAATCAGCAACAACATAAACACCAGGCAACTACTATACGGGCTGCAGGTTTCTGCCCCTGCTTTAATGATAGCACTAATGGTACAACAGTGAGTCGGTCCACCAATGGAGGTACTTCGGCCTACAGGCTGTCTAGTAACGAGTCTAGAGTGATCAAGTCCATCAGAGATAGTGTCGTGGAACTCAAACCTACGAAAAAGATCATTGTGCCGGCTACCCAAGTGAGCCGTAGTCCACCTAAAACAACTCATCAGCCGGAAAAGGTATAATAATACTTGGTTAAATTTCAGTTTTAGTGTTTCTTTAATTTTCCATATGTCTGTCCTGTACAATGTATATGCAGGCAATGCTGGTATGTACTTCGAATTTCGTAATCATGGAGCTCACAAAGAATTAGAATTTCGTAATAATGTAGCTAAAGAATGAATTACTAGAAAATTTCATTGAATGGATGAACTTTATGGGCTTTCATGACAGATGAATTATCAACTAGATGATGATTATAGAAGGTACAAAGTAACTAATTATTTTAAGTCTTGTTTTCATGTGCGTATGTAGAAAAATCCCAGCTCGGAAGAGGATGACAGTTTTGGCTTTGAAGAGGAGGCAAGTACTGTGATCAATAGGCTCATTGGAGGACCAAAGAATCTTGAGACCGTCCCCATTATTGGTATGCTTGGCATTGGCAAATCAACGTTGGCGAGAAAGGTTTTTAAGGATCCAAGAATTGTAAACGAATTTCCCAATTGCATTTGGGTTGATGTCTCTCAAACATATAATACAAAGGAGATTTTGCTCAAAATTCTTGGGGATCTTAAAAAGGAACTTGACAGTACAAAGACCGAGGGCCAATTAGCTAATGAAATTCGTATGTCTTTGGATAATGGACGGTGTTTAATCGTTTTGGATGATGTGTGGAACCAAAACATTGTGTCCTTTTTCGAATCCATTGTCCCCCGAAAATACAATAGCCACAGAATCATGATAACTACTCGGGATGAAGATGTGGCTACGCATAGAAATGTTCATAAGCTAAACATTCTGGACAAGGATCGCAGTTGGCTTTTACTCGAAAAGAAGGTTATCAAAAAAGGAAGTTGCCCAAGACCTGATTTTGAAGAACCAGGAAGAGCCATAGCTGAAAAATGTGGTGGATTACCTTTTTCTATAGAGGTAATTGCAGAAGACTTGGCAAAAAAGAAAGCAAAATGGGAATGGGATAAGGTGATACAGGACAACATAGGAGAAAGCCTTATAAAGAGAGAAGACATGTTGAAATCGGTGAAGAAGAGTTACGATATGTTATCTTGTGGTGCCAAGGCATGCTTCCTGTATTGTGCTACTTTCCCAAAGGACCATGACATCTCTGCATGGAAATTGATCCGCTTGTGGATCGCAGAAGGATTCGTAGAGCATGACAAGAATTTAACCCCGGAGAAGAAAGCAGAAAATTACTTGAATGATCTTACTAAGAAGAACTTAGTGATGATAAAGGCGCGTACATGTGATGGTAGAATTAAAAAGTGTCGTATTCACAACTTGTTGTATGAGTTTTGCAAGAAGGAAGCAAGTAAAGAAGACCTCTTCCATGAATTCACGAAAGCACATCCTGACAATTCTGCTGAGGCAATACAAGGTTCAAACATCTCTCGACGTCTTTCCATTGGTTCTTCTTCTCTGTACAGCATTCTCTCCTCATTTTCTAAAGAAAAACGAATGGAGAATGTCAGGTCCTTCTTATGTTTTGGCCCAAAACCAATAGAGATGCCTGGGCAAATCCCAAAAGCCATTCAAGAAGCCTTGCCGCTTGTCAAAGTCCTCGATGTGGAATCGATACCATTTAACTTCCCCGTGGATTTCCACCAGCTATTGCATTTGAGATATGTTTCTTTCTCAGGGAATATCAAGGCGCCTCCACAACACTATGGTATGTTTTGGTACTTAGAAACTCTTATTATTAACACAAGTACTAGTCACGACTATACTACATCACCACTTGAAGTAGATATATGGAGTATGTTAAGATTGAGGCATCTGCACACAAAAGTCCCAGCTAAATTGCCTTCTCCCAGTGATAAAACAAGCAACACATGCCACATACAAACACTCTCAGCCATTGCTCCGCAATGTTGTACAAAGGAAGTGTTGGCCAGGGCAGTCAATCTGGGAAAATTAGGCATTCGGGGTGATGTTGTTTCACTTCTTAGTACCAACACTAGCGGATTGAGTGAACTTGAAATGTTGGAGCAGTTGGAAAGTCTTAAGATTGTGAGTGAATTTCAGTACGCTGGTAACACCATCCTTCGTTCAGTACTTCCCAAGACCTTGAGGAAGTTGACATTCTCCGGTACCCAGCTAGACTGGAGTCACATGTCTATATTAGCAAAGCTCGAGTTCCTTCGAGTCCTAAAGTTGAAAGAAAATGCATTCAAGGGACAACATTGGGAGGCGGAAACTAATATCAGTTTCACAAGTCTCCAAGTCCTATGGATACAGAAGACAGACTTGAAAATCTGGACAGCTCTGGAAAGCAACTTTCCCGTACTCAAACGGCTAGTTCTTATATCATGTGAAGAACTCGTGGAACTACCTGATAGCCTCGCTGCTATAGACGATCTTCAGTTCATCAAACTCAAGGACACTCCCAATGCAGTCGCATCCGCAAAACAGATAGTGGAGAATAAGAGACAAGATATCAAGCTTACTGTAATCCCACCTGATCCTGATAATCTCATTGACTGAATAAGGTTTGTCTTTCCCCCCTAAATGATCATGCGAGTTGATTTCTCAAATGGTCATTTCTTTGTTGAGTTAGCTGATTTACCAATTGAGAAATTAGTTTTTTTTAAAATAGAAAAATTCGGGAGGGGGATGTCATTCGTACATTCTCCATAAGTGAAAGACGGGAGGCCTCAACCAACTGAACAACCCAAATTTTTTTTTTCCCATTAAGCAATAAAGTACTACTTATTTGTGCATACTATGTTAGAAATCACGATTGTTCATTTGGGCTAATATTTGGGACAAATAGACGGCCCAACAGCTGAATATTTTCTTTGTTTTCTTTCATTGATTAGCTTAGAATAAAAGGTTCTTTTTTTTTTGTTTAGCTTATAAGAATTTTATTGTTTAGCTTAGAAGAGAAGCTTCTTCCTTTATTTTGATTGTTTAGCTTAGAAGAGAAGGTTCCTTTCATTCGATTAGCTTGTATAAATAAATGTGATTGGCACGGAATATACAGAGAACAAAATTCCCAAATACCGTCTCTAGTTTTTACATACAAATCATCTTCTCGATTATCAATTTCCTTCATTTGACCTATCTCTACAATGGCGGATGAAGTCACCATTTCTTCAGCATCTTCTGGTTCTACCACCAGAACTCCACCAACTATGGATCCCACTCATGTTTATTATCTTCACTCTTCAAATTCACCTGGAATGACCTTGGTTAGTACTCCATTTGATGGGAAAGGTTATCAAGGATGGAAGAGATCAGTGCTTATAGCACTGTCAGCCAAGAACAAACTGATTTTATCACTGGTGCTAATGCTTCACCAGATGCTCAATCTCCAGATCTGCGATCTTGGAGCAGATGCAATGACATGGTAATATCGTGGCTCCTTAACTCTCTTTCCAAGGATATCGCAGATAGTGTTATATACTCTAGGATTGCTAAAGATTTATGAATGAGTCTAGAGCATAGATTTGGACAATCTAATGGAGCCAAATTATTTCACCTGCAAAAGGAACTAAATAGGTTAGTTCAAGGAAATAATGACATTGCAGGATATTTCACTAAATTTAAGAGACTCTGGATGAGCTAGAATCTCTCAAGTCTGATAAGTGCACCAGTGTGTGTAACTGTGAAGGTGAAGTGAAGCAAGAAAGGTCTCTTGAAGATGAGAAACTTATACAATTTTTGATGGGTCTAAATGATCTATATGCTCAGGCAAGAGGAAACATCTTAATGATGAATCCGTTGCCCAACATAAATGTTGCTTACTCTCTGATTCTGCAGGATGAAAATCAGAGAGAAATCTATATGAATGGCTTGATCCAATTGATTCTTTTTCTTTTATGGTAAGCAAAGTGAATCAAAACAAATTTGGTAAGAAAGTCTAGAAACCCCTTGGTGCTCTGCCTAATTTTGGAACTAGATCATTGAATTATCCAAGTATGAACAATCATCAACAATTACCCAAATACACAAGGACAACCCAGCCACAACAAAAATTTAGGGTTAAGAAGAAGTATAATCCTAACGTTTCCTGTGATTTTTGTGGTAAGACCGGACATGTTAATGATGATTGCTTCAGGTTACATGATTTTCCTTAAGATTTTCAGTTCACAAACAATAGAGATGGACAGGTTCAGATCAGAGAAAATGTTGTTATGTCTGGAGAAAAAGGTGACAGTGAGCATAAGATTGACATGGATTTAATCAATCAACATTTCACCAAAGAACAATTCAAGCATTTCATGTAAATGGCAAAACAGAAATCAGCAGAGGGATCGTCCATGAACAAGGGATCTGAGATAAATGCTAAAGCAGTTGCTGGTACTGTGCTTAAATATATTGGAATTAATTCTGGAACATGGATAATAGACTCAGGTGTTTCTAAGAACATGTGTTACAACTCTAAACTTTCTTTCCATGACAGCTCTTAAAGTTTCTATTAACATTAAGTTGCCCAACTCTCAGTCTATCCTTGTGACTCACATAGGAAGTATTCTAATTCCTAATAACCTCACAATGCATAATGTTCTTTGTGTTCCAATTTTCAGATATAATCTGTTGCCAGTTCATAGATTTAATGTCCAATACAATTATACTCTTTCACTTTTAATAGTTGTCTTGCAGGGCCCTTTAATAAAGAGGCCTCAAGCTTTTGGTGAAGTGAAGGAAGGTCTATACTTGATTCAAATTATTCCTAAGGAGTTTAGTGGGAACCAAGAAATTTACAAGGATTCTAAAGTCTTTTCTAACTTTAACAGTATTGTTTCTGGTCCCAGTTCAGTTTCACATTGTTTTCCAGTCTGTTTCAATGTTAATTCTAATGTAAGGTTATGACATATAAGACTTGGGCATTTGCCTTATTCATCTATGAAAAATGTTTATTTCCTTATAATTCCCTCTAATTATGATTGTCATTGTGAAATCTGTCCTTTAGCTAGGCAAACTAGATTACCTTTTCCTATCAGTCAAGTCACTTCTCAATCTATTTTGATTTGGTTCATATAGACACTTGGTGTCCATACAAGTCACATACTCATAACAATTATAGGTATTTCTTGACTATAGTAGATGGCTACAGTAGATGAGCCTAGACATACTTGCTAGCAACTAAGAGCAATGTATTTTCTGTTATTCAATGTTCCTTGAAAATGACTGAAAGATAATTTCACAAAAGGGTAAAGATTAATAATGCAATAGTGTTGGGTAGGAGTACAGAGGCATCGAATTTTTTAACTTCTCAATGAATCATACATCAGACATCCTGTGTTACTGCTCCACAACAAAATGGGGTAGCTGAAAGGAAACACAGACATTTTCCTGAAATTGCTAGGGCTTTTATGTTTCAATCTAGAGTTCCTATGATCTATTGGGGGAGAGTGTATACTCACTGCCACATTTCTAATCAACAGGCTGCCTTCCAAGGTTCTTAAAGGTAAAACACCTTATGAAATTCTATTTGGTAAAGCATCTTCTTATCAATTATTAAGATGTTTTAGTTGCTTATGCGTTGCTAACACTTTATCTTATGGAAGGAGTAAATTTGATCCTAGAGCCACTAGGTGTGTCTTTTTAGGATACCCAAGTGATAAAAAAGGGTACAAACTTCTTGACATAACTTCTAAGAAATTTTTTGTGTCAAGAGATGTTCAATTTATAGAACGTGTGTTTCCTTTTGCTTTTGACCATTCACATATCCCTATTCCTACTTTTCCTATCCACACAGAAAAAGACCATTATTTCACTCCAGCATCTCTTGTTTCTTCTAACCCCGTTAAACCATATTCCAACTTACCACCTTCTAACCTTTCTGAACCAACAATTGAGCATTCTAATTCTTCTTCTCCAACTGTTACACCATCTTTTACTTCATAACAATATGTTTCACAACCCCTAACTCCTCCTAGAAGATCTCAAAGGAGAAACATTGGTGAACTACTTTCACATCTCAAAGACTATATATGCAACACTAGTTATCTTAGTGATATGACTGAATCTTGTTTTGCTACCTACTAAACCCATATGTCTATCAATTTCTACTCTTTCCACAGCCAATCAAGCTATACTACATTCTATTCCCTCCATCATTGAACCCAACAACTACTCTCAGGCATGTACACATCTAGGTTGGGTGAAGGCAATGCATGATGAGATTGATGCTTTAAAACTCAATTAGACTTGGGACGTTGTTCATTTTCCACAAGGTAGAAAGGCATTGCCTTGTAAGTGGGTCTATAAAGTGAAATAACATGCGGATGGATCTCTTGAAAGGCTAAAGACACGCTTAGTAATCAGAGGTGATATTCAGCAAGAGGGGATTGATTTCAATGATACTTTTTCCCCAGAGGTCAAAATGACCGCCATCAGATGTTTGCTGGCAATTGCAACCAAAAAGAAATGGGAAATCTCACAATTTGATGTGAATAATGCCTTCTTGCAAGGAACTTTTCAAGAAGAGGTCTATATTAAATTCCGTGCAGGAATAGAACCTCCTCAACCTAATATGTTTTGTCGACTTAAAAAGTCACTCTATGGCTTAAAGCAAGCCTCAATGCAATTGTATGTTAGGCTTGCCGGAGCCCTAAACTTCATAGGTTATATAGCCTCCCTCAGTGATTATTCCTTATTCTTTAAATAATTAGGAGGTCTCTATCGTATCTCTCTATGTCGATGATATTTTGAATACAGGGGATGCTACTGATGAGATACATAACCATAAGTTTTTTCATTCTGAGTTTAAAATTTAGGATCTCGGCTCACTGCATTATTTTTGGGAATGGAAATTCTACGGGAAGAAGATGGAATCATAATGAGTCAACGAAAATATACCTTAGATTTAATCAATGAATTCGATGATTCACACCTTCCTCCAACTTCTTCTCTGTTAGATCCTTCAGTTAAGTTCTCTGCCCATTCAGAAAATCACATGTCAGATCCTACACTTTCCAGGCATCTCATTAGTAAGCTCAATTATTTGACTCATACAAAACCAGATCTGTGTTTTGTTGTTTCGACTCTCAGTTAATTTATGCAACCTCCTAGCATCGAACATTTCAAAGAAGTAATGCGAGTCGTAAGTTACTTGAAAGCATATCTGAATCATGGCATCTTTCTCAATATTTCACCCTCCTTCTCTCTCGCTGCTTATTGTGATGCAGACTGGGACGTACTACGCGAAGGTCAGTCAATGGATCTTTTATAAGCTTGGAAGGTTCACCAGTCTCCTGGAAATAAAATAAACAATCTTCCATTTCCCTTTCATCTGCAGAGGCTGAATATCGATCAATGAGGAGATTAATTACGGATTGACCTAAATGACAAGATTGCTTACCGATCTATCCATTCTTCCCCCTCTTTCTGTTCCATTTTACTCCGACGGTCAAGCAGTCCTACATATAGCTCGAAATCCGATTTTTCATGAGCGAATAAAGCACATTGAGCTTGACTGTCACTTTGTTCGTTAACAATATCTCTCAGGCTTGATATATCTTTCCTTTGTTCCATCTAAGGACAAATTCGTTGACATTTTCACTAAATCCCTTCCCGAACCTCCTCACCATCAGAGTTTGTGCAAGTTGGGTGTCACTTCTTTCCCCTCCAACTTGAGGGGGGTGTTAGAAATCACGATGGTTAATTTGGGCTAATGTTTGGGAAACATAGAAGGCCCAACAGCTGAATGTTTTCTTTGTTTTCTTTCATTGATTAGCTTAGAATAGAAAGTTCTTTTATTTTTGTATAGCTTATAAGAGTTTTATTGTTTAGCTTTCTTTTATTTTGATTGTTTAGCCTAAAAGAGAAGGTTCCTTCCATTCGATTAGCTTGTATAAATAAATGTGATTGGCAAAGAATATACAGAGAAGAAAATTCTCAAATACTGTCTCTAGTTTTTACATACTACTCCTTCCTTCCTAATTTATATAGCATTGTTTGACTGAACACAAAGTCTATAAGTACTATGCAATACTTTTTTGAATGAATAAAGAAATAAGGTCTTTGCTCCCTCCCTATCTGGATTCTTTATCTTTTTCTCTCTAATTTCTGCAGGCATCATTATATGTTACACCAGAGTACCTCTGAGTTCCCAAGACAGAGTTGAGTGTTACAACTTTCTCTTTGTTTTTTAATTGTAAGACAAGTATTGTGGTTGGATTGCATTTGAAAAAATTCCAAAGACTTCCCTTTGTTTTTGAGTTCTTACAATAATCTCTGATGTGGTTTACATGGTATTTCGTTCATTTGTGCCTGTTTTGATTTCTAATGGAATAAAGTGATTTGAGAATATGAGATTTTGTGTTTGCTAAACAAAGTTATATGATATTTGTGTCCATAGAAGAGAGCATGTATTCCTTGAAATTAGTCGGGGTACGTATAAGCTGGTTAGTTGCCAAACAATTAGAAAAAAGAAGTGGTAATTAACTATATTATTTTGGATTATAATGTTATACTGTTATCGGTTCTAAGCCGGAGATCTATCAGAAATAACTTCTCTATTTCACCTAAGGGACAATCTGCATACACTCTACCCTCCCAGTCTTCACTATGTGGGAATACGTTGGGTATGTTGTTATTGTTATTTTGGATTATAATACTTCTCTATTTCAATTTGTTTGTCTTTCTTTTTGGTTTATTCAAAAAGAATGTAACCTTATAAATTTTACAACTCTTTAATTTCAACATGTTTAGGACCACAAGATAAACAAGCATTTTGATGCATTATACATATATCTAGTTTAAGACAATAAATGAAAAAAAAAAATCTTTCTTGTAGGAGTGTTGGTTGTTTGCTTTAGTCCAGCTTGCTGTATTATTGATTTAATTAATTAGTTTTTGGTTCGTAAGCACATTCTGATAACCAAATCAATAAGATATTCGTTATCAATTTTCGATTAATCAGTTTTGACCTAACAAAAATATAAAATAATATAGATTTTATAAAATAGGAGGTTTCGTTACGGATTTATCTTTAAGAAGATATTAAATAGTTTTCATGTTTTAAGGTGGATAAAATTTATCCTTTTGCACCTTAAGTTGGCCTCTTACGCGTTTGTCCTTCTCAAAATTTGCATGTCTTAAGGTGAACAAAATTTGTCCCTTTGCACCTATGTCTTTAAGGGGGGACAAAATTTGTCCCTTTGCACCTTAAACTGACCTTTTCAAGAGTTTATCTTTAAAAGTATATCGAAATTTTTATGCCGTAAGGTGGATAAGATTTTCCCTTTGCACCTAATTTTCATAACATAAGGTGGACAAGATTTGTTCCTTTGCATCTTAACCTCACAGGTTTATCTTAAAACGATATCGAAATTTTCATGCCTTAAAGATGAATAAGATTTATCCCTCTGCACCTTAAGCTGACTACTGTAAAGGACCCATACTTAGAGAAAATCATTGCATAAATGCATCAATGAAAGAATCTATACTTAAGGAAAATCATTCTGTCTTCAAGCAAAATCTTTCAGTACAGAGGCGAAGTTAAAATCTCGCATCTTAAGCGATGTTAACTGTTTCAAGCAAAGTCTTTCGATCTTAAGATGACGGAGATGAAATTAAACTCTCGAACCTTAAGCCGGTCAATTATTATGTATTTCTATATATTTCAATTAAAAAAAAAAAAAAAATTTACCTTATTGCTTTCTCACTGTAATCAACCATCTTTGTCAATTTGACCAAAGAAAGACCAAATTGATGTGGGATGGGACTAGAGAAGCGGCGGAGCCAGCCAATTCCAACATGGAGTTGTATAGTATCCATTCTATTCCAAGGTAATTATTCTCCCTGTCCAATAAAAAGATAGGACATATTTTATTTTTTTAAAAAAAAAGAATGAAAATTATATCCATAAGTTGCAAATGGACGGCCCATCCCATTTGTGGCTTCTTTCTGAATGACAAGTTTTGTCTTTTAGTTCCAAGACTTGGAATACGTAAATTTCAAGCTTGAGATGGACTGAAAAAAATTATAGTAACTTTGCGACGTGCTAGTTGAAATAATCTGTAGTCGACCATTGTTACCTTTGCACGGATATTATTGCCATATTAAATTTTTTAATTTAAATCTAGTCTTCAAAAGATTAAATATCTCGACAAGTCTTAAAGTAAAGGACATTGTTTAGACAGTAAAATTTTATTAAATTTAAATTCATACGAAATTTGAATTAAATTAAATTCTAAATATATTAGTCCTAAATAAATACTACTGATTAATATAATTAGATTAATTATTTAAGTCCAAATATATATGGATTTAATTAATGTCCAATTTTATTGGGCTAATTCGTTAATTTGGGCTATAAATGATGAACCCACGTTACTAAGTCCAAGATATTGTCATATTTCAAGAAGCCCAAATAAACGCTACGTGTCAAATAAAGTGGCATGCCAAGTCAAGGGAATGAGCCAATAGGATCATGCTACATGTCAAGATGAGGCAGTAGACCCAATAAAATCAAAGCTCATAAAAGATGTCATGTCACTCAAATCTGATTGGTCAAAGGAAGTCCATCTTCATCATGACTCTTCTCTTTCCACAACTATAAATAGGGGTCTCATAATTTAGAAAAGGACCTCCAGAACTCTAACAAGAAGCAGCAGAAAGCCCATGGATCAAACGCCGCAATTTTTCTAGAAATCTCAAGCATTCAAATCAAGTTCATCAAGATTCAAGATCAAGACCGCAATATTCAAGAACAAACTCAAAAGATCTTGAATTCAAGCACAAGTCAAGATCAAGTCCCTCAAATCAACAAATCAAATTCAAATTCAAGATCAAGCTCCAAACCCTTGAATTCAAGCACAAGTCAAGATTAAGTCCCTCAAATCAACAAATCAAGTTCAAATTCAAGATCAAGCTTTAAGCCCTTGAATTTATATTTGAAAAGGCAAATCAGAGCATTCATAGAGATTGTAACACTCACATAATAAAATTAATAAATTGATTGTTGCAATATTTTTCTTGTCACGAATTATTTATTTTTTCAACTCGAAATTTTATTGTCCAACAAATTCTGGCACGTCCAGTGGGACAATCTCTACCTCTCATCTCAACTTTTCCAACTTAAAAGTTCAACAACACTGAAATGACTTTCAAGAAGGTCAACTCTCAGTCAACTGCTTTCAAGGCTGCTGATTCAAAGTTCTCTGCTGAAGTAGAAAACATCTTTGGTGTTACTTTTGGAAACTTGGAAGCTGCACAAGGAGCAAGACAGGCTTGCTAGGACAACAAACACATCCAGTGTTGTCCGCAACAACTCCAGTTTTTGAATCTTCAACCCCAAAAATAACAAAGTCCAATACAAGTGCTTTGGAAGGAGAAAACAGTGTGATGGAATCGCTTAAGAAAACTCTAGCTCTACTTGAGCATTCTGATTCCAAATACTCTGGCGCAAAGAGCGGTCATCTCCACTTACACCACATAAGCTGAGCACTTCAAAGATCAACTTATGCGATAATCCGTGTTACTTTCTAACGTCTTTAGTTATTATGCAGGTGATGGTAACTGATGCCTCATCTATGGAGGAGAAACTTGTGAATCTGGCAAAAGTAATTGAGGGGCTGACTAAATATGTTCAGAATCAAAATATTCAGATTGATAAGATAGTGAATAGGATGGAAGGCCTGATAGACGGAGAATCTAGCCATGTACCTGGAATATCTCCAGAGGCTCATGAGACAGAACATCCTGTGAAACAAACACCACCAACTAAAGAGGTGCAAGTTTCTTCTGAGGGAATGATCCCGATTGAGCAATTGAAGGAATTCATTGAAGGGCCCCTCAAAGATAAGTATGATGTTGTCACCAAGTGTTTCCTTATGTATGTCAAGCCCTACACTGCGAGGATAGATAGCCTCAAAATGCCTGCCGGCTATCAACCCCTTAAATTTTATTAATTTGAGGGCAAAAGGAACCCAAAACAACATGTCGCACACTTTGTTGAGATATTTAATAATGCTAGAACTTACGGTGACTATCTTATCAAATAGTTTATTTGTTCCCTAAAGGGAAACGCCTTTGATTGGTATACAGTCCTTGAGCTAATTTCATCGATAGTTGGAAGCAATTAGAGAACAAGTTCCTAAATTGCTTTTATAGCACAAGGCGTACAATGAGCATGGTAAAGCTCACAAATACTTGGCAAATAAAGGACGAATCAGTCATTGCCTTCATCAATCAATGGAGAAATGCTAGCCTAAACTGCAAAGATAGGCTCAACGAAGCTTCTACAATAGAGATGTGCATCCAAGGAATGCACTGGGAGCTTCTCTACATCTTCTAAGGCATTAAGCCTAAATCCTTTCAAGAGTTAGCTACCCATGCTCATGATATGGAGTTGAGCATGTCTTCTATTGGAAAGGGAGCAGTACCTATCCATGACCCTCGAAGGGGAAAGGATAAGCAGGAACCCAAAAGATAGGGCAAGTTTGTCCCCAAAAATGACAACAAAGAATCTATAAATATTGATGTGTCTCCTGTGAAGGTCACCATGAAGGTGAGCAAGAAGCAAAGTGTGAAGACGACTTCTGGTGCACGTCCGAATCAAAAAACATTAAAGGATATGTAAGAAAAGGAATATCCCTTCCTTGATTCTGATGCTGCTGAGATTTTCGATGAACTCCTTGAGCATAAGCTCATTGAAATCCCAGCCCAACGAAGATGGTAGGACTAATGACCCCAATTATTACAAACATCATAGGCTTGTGAGTCACCCTCTGAAAAAATGCTTTGTCTTTAAAGACAAAGTCATGCAACTAGCAAATGAGAAGAAGATCTTCTTCGATGATGAGAAGACCAGTTCTCATCAAATCTTTATCACCTTTGGATCATTCGATCCAGTCCAAATGTGTGCTGAAGAACATAATGAAAAACTATTAGAGCCTGACAGGTCTTCAGTTGACGAAGGTGATAACAAAGGTTGGACTCTGGTGACCAGGCGCAGACACAGGAAGATGAGTCTACGAAAGGAGTCGTTCGAGCAGCCAACTAAAAGAAGAATGGTAAAGAAACAGAAGTTGGTTGAATAGATGAGGGTGATGGAGCTTCACCACCAAAAACCATGGTGTCCGTTAACATTGGAAGAATTCTTACTAAGTTGGTTTCTTGCAAAGACTGTTCAAGTCAACTTTGAGGCATCTTATTTTAATACTGCCAAAGAGGGGGCAAAGGGTGAAAACCTACTCGTGGAGGTTCCTCCATTTTCTGAAAAGCCTATGGAGCCACTTATCCAAGAGACACATGTATGTGATACAAAAATCATATTTACAAATGGCGATCTTCTGCTTGGAGGAACCCTACACAATTATCCCTTGTACATGGTAGGTCAAGTTATAGGAAAAAAGATAAATAGAATTTTAATTAATGAGGGATACGGAGTTAACATACTGTCTATTCGTACAATGAAGGAACTTAGCATCGCTATCGATCAACTGGCCGAAAGTCGTATAATGATCCAAGGTTTCAACCAAAGGGGGCCAGAGAGCCATGAGAGCTATCAAGTTGGGGATTCACATGGATGATTTCCAATAAAATGCATTAATGCATGAGATCGATGCCAAAAATTCATATAATATATTTCTTGGTAGGCCTTGGGTACACGAGAATAAAGTCCCCATACTATCAGTGCTTGAAGTACCTCGAAGGTAGAGTGGAAAGAAAGACAGATGTCGATGATTATCCATTCACTTAAGTTGAGTCACACTTTGCTGATGCAAAATTCTACTTAAAAAATTATGTTGTGAATGAGAAAAGGGTTGAAGATGTCCCCAAGATCAAGTGTGATGATCTTGCATCTAAGAAGACCGTGGTGACTGTCGAAAACGTCGCTACCAAAAAGCCCCTCTTCACTCCAAATAAAGAAAGTGTCGCACCTACGAAAAAAAAGGCAACTCCTGTTCGTCGCTACATACCAAAGGTAAAGAAAGAGAAAGATCACCCATCTAATGCCCAAAATAATGTGCTAAAGGGGCTAACTTTACCTATCTGGAGGATTGACGCAACAAATCCATCCTCAAGACTAATTGGAGAGTCTATGGCTCAAAATCCGCTACAAAATATGACACTCCCCGTAAAATACACACAAAAAATCTTCGATCCAAATGTATACAAACTATTTGTAAAGGCTGGATATAAGCCTAATGAGCCATTAAGGTTGGGCAAACTTCCGTCGGAGGGTATAACCCGGCAGGCATGTGAAGGCCTGGGATACACACAGCCACCTCCAATTCACATCTCCATAAGAAGCGCAGTTAGTAATTACATTATCGTGAAGGAAGAATCCACTGCTGCTAATAAAAGACCTTCTGTATTTGATCGACTTGGAGAATCAACCGCAAAAACTTCTGTGTTCGAAAGGTTAGGTCCTCTAAATAAGAGAAAACTAACAATCATAAAAAAAGTCATCAAAGTACAAAAATGCACTCTTCGCCTAAGATCTAGAAGGGTTTCCAAAGTTTGATTCCTTCTAGAATGAGGCGGCAGACGAAACTAGTAGTTTCATGCAATGAGGTGCTAAAAGCAAAAGCTCATACTATGGTTTATACCAAGAAACGCGAGAAAGATGAAGAGAGTGTTAGCTCATCATATTATGTTACAACCCAGAATGAGAAAGATGTCTGATCCCAAATAAAAGTTGATAAAGTAATGGAAGATACTTTCTGGTTCTACCACATATCCATCAATGAAGATGATCCTCAAGAGGAGAAAGATGATGGAGATGCTCTATTAAAACTTGAAGAAGGAGTAAAGACCATAATACATCCCTTGAATGAAGTTAATCTTGGAACCGATGAAAACCCAAGACCAACTTACCTGAGTGCATTTCTAGAAGTGGAGGAGGAAATCGCTTATATGGACATACTCAAAGAATATATGGATGTTTAGAGATATAAGGAAATGTCTGGCTTAGATCTAAAAGTAGTAGTTTATCAGTTGGCGGTCAAGAATGGTGCTCGTCTTGTTAAGCAAGTCCAAAAACACTTTAGGACAGAATTGGCTCCATTAATTAAAAATGAAATTAACAAACTCATTGAAGCTAGATTTATCGCGATGTCAAATATCCTATGTGTATTTCATGTATTGTTCAAGTACAGAAGAAAAATGACCAAATTCGAGTTTGTGTCGACTTTCGGGATCTCAACAACGCCTGCCCAAAAATAACCTTCCAATCCCCATACTAGAATTAATAATTGATGCCACCACTGGTTATGAGGCAATGTCTTTTATGGATGGTTCATCCGGCTATAATCAAATCTGCACGGCACCAAAAAATGAAGAACTCACTGCATTTTGTAAGCCCAAAGATGTTTATTACTACAAGGTGATGCCTTTTGGTTTGAAGAACGCTGGCGCCACTTATTAAAGCGCTATGCAAAACATCTTTGATGGTTTGCTCCATAAAAATATTAAATGTTATGTGAATGATCTAGTAGTGAAGTCAAGAAAGAAAAACGACCACTTAAAAGACCTAAGAATGATGTTCGAGTTACTTCGAAGATATTAACTTAGGATGAATCTATTGAAGTGTGCCTTTGAAGTTACTTCCTAAAAGTTTCTTGGCTTCATCGCGCGACACCGAGGAATTGAAATTGATCAAGCCAAGGTCGATATAATTTTGAAGATACTCGAGCCTCGAAACATTCATGAGTTAAAAAGCCTTCAAGGAAGGCTAGCATATTTAAGGAGGTTCACCTCAAACCTGGTTGAAAAATGTCAACCATTTAGTCGTCTCATGAAGAAGGACACTCCCTTCGAATGGAACCAAGCTTGTAGTAATGCCTTTGAGAGTATCAAATCATACTTAATGAAACCACTAGTTCTTGAGGCACACATACCTGAGAAATCGTTGATACTCTGCAGCGCGGAACATGAGAGGTCTGTTGGAGCACTACTGGCTCAAGAAAATAGTGAAGGAAAAGAATTTTTTTTTTACTATTTAAGCAGAATGATGACACTGAATAAGCTAAAGTATTCTCCAATTGAAAAGTTATGTTTGGCATTGGCTTTCTCAATTCAAAAGATGAAGCACTACTTTCAGGCTCATGTTGTTCGTCTTGTCTCTAAGACAAATGCCATCAAGTTTGTAATGTCGAAACTAGTCCTCAGTGACCAACTTGCAAGATGGTACCTTCAATTTTAACAGTTTGAGATTGTGTATATTCCCCAAAAGGCCGTAAATGGATAAGCATTGGTTGACTTCTTAGCAGACCACCCGATACCTGATGATTGGGAACTAAGCGATGAACTACCAGATGAAGATGCAATGGTTTTCGAAATTAGATCCCCATGGAAGATGTACTTTGATGGTGCTGCACATCGAGATGGAGCTAGTGCTGGCATAGTATTTATCACTCCACAAAGAGAGGTCATCCCATACTCTTTTACCTTGACAAATCATTGCTCTAGTAATGTTTCTGAATATCAAGCACTACTACTCGGACTTGAGATGGCCGTCGACATGAAGCAACTACAATTGCAAGTCTTTGGTGACTCTCCCAATTGGTGATCAAGCAGCTTTTGGGAAGCTACGAAGTCAGAAAGCCTGAGCTAAGAATATATCATTATTATGCGTAGAAGTTAATGAGGTGGCTTGGAGAAGTAACCCTCCAACATGTACCAAGGAAATAAAATAAGCAAGATGATACCCTAGTTGCTTTAGTCTCAACCCTAACTCTTTCAAAT
This sequence comes from Capsicum baccatum var. pendulum, assembly GCA_030864225.1. NCBI lineage: Eukaryota > Viridiplantae > Streptophyta > Magnoliopsida > Solanales > Solanaceae > Capsicum > Capsicum baccatum. The sequence continues at coordinate 277,521,415 of CM061560.1, forward strand.
CAGATGTGAGTTACTATCCGCTAAGAATGGGTAGTACTGCCATCGAATGATGATGGAGATGTATAAAATAAAGTTGAATACCTCATTGTCGTGTCTGAAGCTGCAAATAAAGATTGGCGACAACTTGTCGTTGACTATTTATGTTATGGGATACTTCCAGAAGATCCAAGAAGAAGGACTGACATCCATTATCGTGCACCTCGCTTCCTTTAATATAAGGATACATTGTACCGAAGATCATTTGAAGGAGTAATCTTATGGTGTTTGGAAGAGGAAAAAACAATTCAAGCTTTATAAGAAGCGCACTCGGGAGTTTGTAGATCGCATCTGTCTGGACTGAAGCTCCATTTTCACATTAAAAGGATGGGATATTATTTGCCAACTATGGTGAAAGATTGCTTGGATTACGCTAGAAGATGTAAAGCTTGCCAATTTCATGAAAATTTCATACGTCAAGCTCCTAAAGTATTACACCCAACTGTAGCATCTTGGTCATTTAATGCTTGGGGAACAGATGTTGTTGGTCCACTACCAAAATCTTCTGTTGGACACTTGTACATCTTGTCTGCAACAGATTACTTCTCAAAATGGGCTGAAGTCGTTGCTCTCAAAGAAGTAAAGAAAGAGAATGTTACGAATTTCATCCGAGTGAATATCATCTACCGCTTTGGAATTCCTCAATATATAATAACCTACAATGTCAAGCCATTTGATAACAAACTGATGAATAAGATTTGTGATCTCTTTGGCTTTAAGAAGCGCAAGTCTTTTATGTACCATGCTGCCGCCAATGGTCTAGCCGAAGCGTTTAATAAGATTTTATGCAATATATTGAGGAAAGTTGTCTCCAAGTCCAAGAAAGACTATCATGAACGAATGGAAGAATCCTTATGGGCATATAGAACAACTTACCACACACCAACGCAAGCAACCCCATATTCACTTGATTTTGGAGTTGAAGCAGTCCTACCACTTGAGCGTTAAATACCTTCTTTGAAACTGGCTATTCAAGAAGGGCTCACCGATGAAGAAAATGCTAAGTTGCGTCTTGCAGAGTTAGAAGCTCTTGATGAGAAAAGACGAGGCTCAACAAAATCTTGAATGTTACCAAGCCCGTCTATCTCGTTTTTTCAACAAAAGAGTTCGTTTGAGGTGCTTCTAAGTTGGAGATCAAGTTCTTGTAGTAAGAAGACCCATTATCACTTCTCGTAAGTTTGGGAGCAAATTTACACCAAAGTAGGATGGACCATATGACGTACAAGAGGCATATTCAAATGATGCTTACAAGCTTATCGATGCAGACAACATGAAAATTGGTCCTATCAATGCCAAGTTCTTGAAGAAGTACTATACTTGAAGGAAGATGTCACTCCTTAAGGCACAAGTATAAACTGCATGTCCATTCCTAGATCGCAAGAGTATAAACTGTGTATGGCTCAAAAAAATATCCGCTAGGTTGAAAATCTTAAAAGAGGCGGCCTAGACAAAAGTTAGGACAAAAAAAACACTCAACCAGGACTATGTTGTGACTCGATCCTCTTTACTGAGGTACGTAGGCACTTGGAATCTCATTCTGAGTTCAGTTGCATGTGTATCAAAAAATAATATGTTCCTACAGTATCCGCCATACAGACGCCAAGTATGAAATTATTCTAATTAAATTTTGGACTTACTCCAAATATTTATGGCTCAATAGGGGCAACCTGTCGAAAAGAAAAAGAGTTCCTTTAATGAGATTTGGAATGCTAAAGTTCTCCAATTTTTCAAATAAAGGATCTCAAAATTTCCATGCCTTAAGGTGGACAAAATTTGTCCCTTTGCACCTTAAGCTGGCTTCTCAAGAGTTTATCCTTAAAAGGATCTCAAAATTTTCATGCTTTAAGGTGGACATGATTTATTCCTTTACACCTTAAGTTGGTTTCTTTACAGATTTATCTTTAAGAAGATATATAATAGTTTGCATGCCTTAAGGTGGATAAGATTTGTCTCTTTGCACATTAAGTTGGCCTCTCACGAATTTATCCTCAAAAGGATCTCAAAATTTTCATGCCTTAAGGTGGACAAAATTTTTCCCTTTGCACCTTAAGCTGACCTCTTAAGGATTTATCCTTAAAAGAATCTCAAAATTTCCATGCCTTAAGGTGGACACGTTTTGTCCCTTTGCACCTTAAGCTGGTTTCTTTACGGATTTATCTTTAATAAGCTATAAAATAGTTTTCATGCCTCGTGATGAACAAGATTTGTCTCTTTGCCCCTTAAGTTGGCCTCTCACGGGTTTGTCCTCAAAAGGATCTTAAAATTTTCATGCCTTAAAGTGGACAAAATTTGTCTCTTTGTACCTTAAGCTGACCATCGTAAAGGGCCCATACTTAGATAAGACCATCGCATAAATGCATCAGTGAAAGGGCCCATACTTAAAAAATCATTCCGTCTTCAAGCAAAATCTTTCAGTCTTAAGGTGACAAAGACGAAGTTAAACTCTCGCACCTTATGTCGGTGTCCACCATCTTCAAGATGACGGAGGCAAAGTTAAATTCACACATCTTAAACCAGCTAATTGTTATGTATTGCTATCTGTTTTAATTAAAAAAAAAAAAACAAGAAAAAAAATAATAAAAAAAGTGAAGGAATTTACCTTATTGCCTTCTCACCGTAATCAACCATCTTTGTCAATGGTAAAAAAAAAAAGTAGGATGGGACTAGAGAAGGCGGCGGAGCCAGCCAATTCCAACATGGAGTTGGATAGTATCCATTCTATTCCAAGGTAATTATTCTCCTTTATCACCAAAAAAAGGTAATTATACTCCTTGTCCAATAAAAAGATAGGGCACATTTTTTTTTTTCAAAGAAAAAGAATGAAAATTATATCCATAAGTTGCAAATGGACGACCAATCCCATTTGTGGGTTATTTACTGATTGACAAGTTTTGTCTTTTAGTTCCAAGACTTGGAATATGTAAATTTCAAGCTTGGTATGGACGAAAAAAAAATTATAGTAACTCTATGACGTGCTAGTTGAAATAATCTGCCGTCCACCATTGTAACTTTTGCACGGATATTATTGCCATATTAATTTTTTTTACTTTAGTAGTCTCTAAAAGATCAAATATTTCAATAAGTCTACAGGATATTGTTTAGACGTTGAAATCTTATTAAATTTAAATTCATACGAAATTCAGATTAAATTAAATTTAAATATATTAATCTTAAATAAATATTTTGGATTAATTATTTAAGTTCAAACATATATGAATTTAATTAATGTTCAATTTTTATTGGACTACCCGGTTAATTTGGGCTATAAATGATGAACCCACGTTACTAAATTCAAGATATTGTCATATTTCAAGAAGCCCAAATAAATGTTACGTGTCAAATAAAGTGGCATGCCAAGTCAAGAGAATGAGTCAATAGGACCATGCTACATGTTAAAATGATGTAGCAGACCCAATAAAATCAAAACCCATAAAAATGTCATGTCACTCAAATCTGATTGGTTAAAGAAAGTTCATTTTCATCATACTCTTCTCTTTCCACAACTATAAATAAGGGTCTCAACGCCGAAATTTCTTTACAAATCTCAAGCATTCAAATCAAGTTCATCAAGATTCAAGATCAAGACCGCAATATTCAAGAACAAGCTCAAAAGTCCTTGAATTCAAGCACAACAAGATCAAGTCCTCCAAATCAACAAAATCAAGTTCAAATTTAAGATCAAGCTCCAAGCCCTTGAATTCAAGCACAATTCAAGATCAAGTCCCTAAAATCAATAAATTAAGTTCAAATTCAAGATCAAGCTTTAAACCCTTAAATTTATATTTGAAAAAGTGAATCAGAGAATTCATAGAGATTGTAACACTCACATATTGAAATTAATAAATTAATTGTTGTAATATTTTTCTTGTCTCAAATTATTTATTTTTTCGACTCAAAATTTTACTGCCCAACGAAGAGATATTTTTATCATAACTTTTTTATGCCTCTATACACTATATATAAACTATAAAGGTATAACGGTTAATATTATAAATATTTGAAGACATGAAAGACACTTAGAAGGCTTGGGACACACTTGAAGAAAAAAAGAGGAAGTCTTTATATATATATATTTTTTATATTGTTATTTTCTTCTTAATTTTACAACAAAAACAAATCTGTAAAAACTTTTTTTTTTCTTTGGTCAGAATCTGTAAAAACTTAACACTATCATCATCCTAAAATATTTGCTTTAGGACCAAAGAAACAAATAAACAAACACAATAAATGGGCCCCTAAACTTAGTCTTGTTATTCGTGTGACATGTTATATGTGATAGAATATAATTTAACAAACAATAACGATAATGATATAATTAGCTAATCTTTTATTTCACTTTTATTTTTCATTATAATTGGGCTAATTAAGAAATTGAGGATGGGACCATAATGACATAATTAGCTAATATTTTATTTCTTAATAATTTGATTGGTCTTGGAAATCGTGCTTTATTTAAGGCTGACCACTCTATTATTTAATTAAGTCATTTTTTAAATTTGTTTACTCATTCAACCCTCACAAACAATATAATATTCAAATCTGACAGCATTATTGTAGGTAAACTATTTGTGGATAAAATGCGCCCAAAATCATACATTATTTTTACTTTAGATACAAAATAATATATATTTTTTCAATTAGTGCACTAATAGTCCTTTTTGTTTAAAAAATGGTACATTTTTAGTCATCACCCTAACACTATTAATTTTTTTTTAACATCAGCCAATTACCTTTCTATCACACTATTTTTTTCCTCCAAAAAAAACCTCACCTGCAAAATATTGCTGACAAGAGCTTGAATCAATTTGAGCCTTGAAATTTTCTGTGTCACTAGTCACAATGATTTTTATTTAGTCATAACGACATAAGTTCTTGGGGTTCTCATAAGTTCATGGACTGAATGCACAGTCAATGAGGGAGGAAAAAGTATATTCCCATAAATACAAGAACTTCGAGATCAGCCTCTTCACCAACAACTGATCAACAAGGACGAACCAAGTATATTTGGATTGCACACCATAAGCAGTATAAGGAAGCAATTACCAACATCAGCTTGACAGAGTTGATAACTCGTAACTTGCGCAGTTTCAGTGGCTTCACGCTGCAAGATAGTTGCGACCCAAAAATGACACGTTAACGACAGAGCAAGCAACTGAAACGAAAGTAAAATATCATTGACTAATCCATCAGTAAAACCTACTTTTATGATGATGTTCCTATTTCAGAATCTCTTCAAGTGGAACATTTCACAAATGTGACATTTAATCACCTCAAAGAAGTTAAATCGGAAGGTTTTGTAGTCTAAGAGCCTGAGTTGTAGTGTATAAAGCTTCTCTTAGCCAAAATCTTCGATGCTGATGAAAATACTAACCAACCTCTACTAACCTGCTGAAGAATCTGGCACCACCTAACATAGAAGTTAACGTCATCTTTTATCTTCATGAGTCTTATCAGACCATGAAATTAATAGATTGAAACAATTGTTGATGCAGTGATACAGAGAAGTCTGAATTGTTAATGCAGCGTTGATGCCTCAAGGCTTATTTGATGTGTTTTTGCATTGATTTCCCTTGCCTAATGGTGCTCGTGTTTACTTGATATGAACGTGAGGAGGCTGCTGTTAAAAAAATTCACAGTGTTAGGGTGATGACTAAAAATACACTCACTTTTTAAACAAAAAAGACTATTAGTGCACCAGTTAAAATAATATGTATTATTTTGTATCTAAAGTAAAGATAATGGATGATTTAAGGCCTTTACTCATAAAATGCTCTTTGACTAGTCGAACTTTGTCACTTCACATGACTAATGTGTTATTATGGTAGCGTTTGATCATATATTTTTAAATATTTTTGATAAATTAATTTTTAATAAATTTTTAATATGAATTTGATCATAATATTTAAAAAATATATTTGATTTTTAAAAATTCACAAAAAATAAAATTTGATTCAATTATTAATTTTTTCTAGTATTTCAAATTTAAATTATTTATCAAATAATGATAAAATATATAATTAAATATTATTTGTCAAGTTTTTTCACAAAAACTACTTGAAAAGTATCACCAAATACGTCCTATGTTTATCCTGTTATTTCTCACAAGCAATTAATCTACAATTATTTATGTTATTTATTGTTCTTTCTCAATTATTCCCCCACCAATCCACCCAGAAAAAAAAAAGATGGGATAAGCTAAAGTAGAATATTTGCAACTTGATGCTCCTAATTTGTTTGTCCATACAACCCATCCACACGAATAATTAATGAATATACCATTGGGTAGGTTTTATAATTTTGTCTCTATTGTTTCGCCAAAGCCAATTCGTATTTGTAAGTTGCAACTTGATGGCTTAGGTTAAAAAAAGTTATTACCACCATAATTCACTATTCAATGAATAATCTGAACACTGATTGTTTACAGAGAAAAATAAAAAAGTTTTAACATTTATTATGAGATTAAGGACATGCGTATCGATTTAATTCACTAAGAGGTTGTTTGGTTATAGATTTGAGTTATGCAAATATTAGTAATACGAGGAAATTTATGTTATTTTATGCAGGAATTAGTTTTGTAGGTTTTAGTTATTCATGTATAAAATATTTCACCATTAATATATATATAGAGAGATAGATAGATAGATAGATAGATAGATAGATAGATAGATAGATAGATAGAGATTTAGATTCCTTTCATAACTTACGCATACAGTGGCGAACCCAAAATTTAGGAGTCATGGGTGCTCGAAAAGTTCAAACACATATATTGACACCCAAAGCTTTAAGGTTACGCATGAAAATCAAGGCATCCTGCTATCTTTTTGATTTCACGGGCGCTTTTTTCCATCTTATACCAATTTTTATATAATTATACCTATTATCCATCGGGTCTAATGGGTGTCGGAGCACTAATATTTTCAACCTACTTAAACCAAACATTATATTAATTTTATACACACTGACGACTTAGGATTTAAGGATCGTGGGTGCTCGAGAGGTTCAAACACACATATTAAAAACCAAAACCTTTAAGGTTCCTCTTGAAAATCAAAGCACCCAGCTATCTGGGTTTCATAGGTGTTTTTTCTCCATCTTATTCTAATTTTTATACATTTCTTATAAAATTATATCTATTTTATATCGGGTTTAATGAGTATCGGAGCACCACATTTTTAAACCTTGGTCCGCCCACTATTTATACAAGTATAACTTATTTCTTATCCACCTATCAAACATTGTATAACTTATACATAATTTGAACATGAATAAGTACTCTTATCGAGTAACCAAACAGCCCCTAAATATGTGTATTACCAGTTGAATATGTTTGTTAAAGAAGTAAATGAATGCAGTAGAGAAAATAAAAGAGTCAAAAGCAAATACGAGGATGTTGGTGTACAACCTATCTCAGATCCGAAGATGTATATGTGGAAATACTTGAGAATAAAGACTTAGTTTATAGAAGTTTGAAGCACAAGAATATCAATATATTTTATTTAGTACGCTTGTATCATCAACCTTTGTCCTTTTTTTTTTTAAACAAAAACATCTTTATAGTCACAATTTTTATTTTGTATATATAACATATTGTTCGTACAAGCTATGGTACTCGGGAAGTGAGAGGCGTAGGAATGGAGTAGGCATCTTAGTAAATAAAGATCTTAGAGGGCAAGTAGTGGAGATTAAGAGGATCAATGATAGGTTGATGACTATTAAGTTGGTTATTGGGGGGTCTACTCTGAACGTGTGTAGTATTTATGCGCCACAGGTGGGCTTGGATGAAGAGGAAAAAAAGCAGTTTTGGGAGGCTTTGGATGAGGTGGTGAGAGGCATGCCTAGCTCTGAGGAGATCGTTGTAGCAGGGGATTTCAATGGTCACATCGGGGTGTTACTGGGAGGCTACGACGATGTACATGGTGGTTATGATTTTGGGGAGAGAAATGATGAGGGAGTTGCTCTGTTGGATTTCGGCCGCTTCATCTTCTGTTCTTACACCTGGTGGTATGGTATCTGCTTCTGTTACTGCTCCTGGTCCTAGTGGTGGTCGGAACAGGTTGTATGCTTTGGCATCCCAACAGGAATTCAAGGCATCACCTGATATTGTTACAACTTTTCTCCCGTGACGCATATTGTTTGCTTGACCCTAGATCTACTATTTCTTATGTGACTCTGTAAGTGGCTGTGTCTTTTGGTTTTGATCTAAAAATTGTTTCAGATCCTTTTTCTGTTTCTACCCCGGTTGGAGACTCGATCATTGCTGAACGGGTTTATAGGGGGTGTGGTATCTGTTGGTGGCAGGCAAACCTTGAAAGATCTGTTTGAGTTGGGAATAGTGGATTTTGATGTAATTTTGGGTATGGACTGGCTGCATTTTTGTTATGCGTCTTTAGACTGTCGGACTCGTAAGGTTATCATTAGGTTCCCTGGTGAGCTGGAAATAGAATGGAAGGGTTGTTCTTTAGCTTCTAGGGGAAGATAAAGGGTGTCTTTATCACTTAGTTTGAATTAAAGATTCCAACTCGGAAGGTCTTTCTTTCCAGTCAGTTTTGGTAGTTAATGAGTTTCTAGAGGTCTTTTCAGATGATCTTCCTAGTGTTCCTCTGAATAGGGAGATAGAGTTTGGTATTGATTTGGTTCTGGACACTCTTCCAATATTTATTCCTCCAAATAGAATGGCTCTACCCGAGTTAAGGGAACTTAATGAGCAAATTAAGGATCTACTGGATAAGGGATTTATTCGTCCTAGCATTTCTCCGTGGGGTGCACCAATGTTGTTTGTATGCTAGAAGGATGGTTCCCTTTGGATGTGCATTGATTATAGACAGTTGAACAAGGTAACGGTTAAGAACAAGTATCCTCTCCTAAGGACAGATAATCTGTTTGAATAGTTACATGGTGCCAAGTTCTTTTCCAAGATAGATCTTTGATCTGCGTACCATCAGCTTAATATCAGGGAGGTGGATATCCCTAAGACGACTTTTTATACTCGATATGGGCATTTTGATTTCTTGGTGATGTCATTTGGATTGACAAATGCTTTGGAGGTATTTACGGATTTGATGAACAAAGTTTTCAGGCAGTACTTAGATCTCTTTGTCATTGTGTTTATTGATGACATTCTGGTGTATTCGAGGAGTGAGGTGGATTATACTAATCACCTCTGTGTGGTGTTACAGACCTTAAAGAAACAACGGTTGTTTGCCAAGTTCTCTAAGTGTGGGGTTTAATTGAATGTTGTGACTTTCTTGGGTCACATTATTTCGAGGCTAAGGGAAATATCTCTAGATAGAGAGTTTGTAATCCAAGCAATAAGTAAGCCGTTACAGCATTCCACCCTGAAAAATAAGGAGGTCCCTCTGTTGGCCGAGGCGTTCTCCATATTACAACTCCAAGCTTGTTTTTCCCTGATAATGCGACAAGCATGCTCCTATTCCATGGAACAAAGCCATTTTCATCGAAAGGAGGAGAAATAGGTGGAGTATTAGGGTTACCAGAGGGGTAAACATAAAAAAGAGTGAGATGGATCGATTGAAAAAAGGAGTAAACCTTGAGTACCGTCAGTAGTAGTCGTAGTATCATCCCTAGAAAAGGGAGTATAAACAGGTAACAACTAAAACACCGTACGCGCCATTTCGCTCGTTTGCCACCCAAATGGCCACAAAAATTAAACGGACCACACTGGGATGATCCCTAACCTTTCTGGCATGCCCCGATTGATTTTTATCCCACAGCACGCACGGACCCCAGGCCCACCCCCAAAACCGTGGGCTATAGCACAGCGATTTGGTTCGAAAATGCCTCGTTTGCACCGTTTCCCCCATTTGTCAACCCAAATGGCCAAAAAAAATTAAACGGACCACACTTGGACGATCCCCAACCTCCCTGGCATGCCCCGATCGATTTTTGGCCCACAGCACACCCGGACCCCGGGCCCACCCCTAAAACCGTGGGCTATAGCACACCAATTTAGCCCAAAAATGCAACGTTCATCCCGTTTCGCCCGTTTATCCACCCAAATGACCACAAAAAATTAAACTGACCATACTAGGATGATCCCCAACTTTCCTGGCACACCCTGGTCAATTTTTGGCCCACAACATACTCAAATCCCGAGCCACCCTAAAACCGTGGGCTATAGCACACCGATTTAGACCAAAAATGACCCGTTCGCATCGTTTCACCCGTTTGTCCACCCAAATGACCATGAAAAATTAAAGGGACCACACTGGGACGATCCCCAATTTCCCTGGCATGCCTCGATTGATTTTTGGCACACAACACGCCCGAACGCCGAGCTCACCCCCGAAACCGTGGGCTATAGCAGATCGATTTGGACTGAAAATACCTCATTTGCGCTATTTCGTTTGTTTGTCCACCCAAATGGCCACGAAAAATTAAACAGACCACACTGAGATGATCCCCAACCTCCCTGGCACACCTTAGTTGATTTTTGACCAACAGCACGCCCGGACCTTGGGACCACCCCTTAAATCATGGGCAAGAGCACACCGATTTGGCTTGAAAATGCTTTGTTGGCGCCGTTTCGCCCGTTTGTCCACCCAAATAGCCACAAAAAATTAAACGGACCACACTTGGACGATCCCCAACCTCCCTGGCATGCCCCGATCGATTTTTGGCCCACAGCACACCCGGACCCCGGGCCCACCCCTAAAACCGTGGGCTATAGCACACCAATTTAGCCCAAAAATGCAACGTTCATCCCGTTTCGCCCGTTTATCCACCCAAATGACCACAAAAAATTAAACTGACCATACTAGGATGATCCCCAACTTTCCTGGCATACCCTGGTCAATTTTTGGCCCACAACATACTCAAATCCCGAGCCACCCTAAAACCGTGGGCTATAGCACACCGATTTAGACCAAAAATGACCCGTTCGCATCGTTTCACCCGTTTGTCCACCCAAATGACCATGAAAAATTAAAGGGACCACACTGGGACGATCCCCAATTTCCCTGGCATGCCTCGATTGATTTTTGGCACACAACACGCCCGAACGCCGAGCTCACCCCCGAAACCGTGGGCTATAGCAGATCGATTTGGACTGAAAATACCTCATTTGCGCTATTTCGTTTGTTTGTCCACCCAAATGGTCACGAAAAATTAAACAGACCACACTGAGATGATCCCCAACCTCCCTGGCACACCTTAGTTGATTTTTGACCAACAGCACGCCCGGACCTTGGGACCACCCCTTAAATCATGGGCAAGAGCACACCGATTTGGCTTGAAAATGCTTTGTTGGCGCCGTTTCGCCCGTTTGTCCACCCAAATAGCCACAAAAAATTAAACGGACCACACTAGGATGATCCCCAACCTCCCTGGTATGCCTCAGTTGATTTTTGGCCCACAGCACACCGAAACCCTGGGCTCACCCCTTAAACCGTGGGCTATAGTACACTGATTTAGCCCAAAAATACCCCGTTCGTGCTGTTTCGCCCATTTGTCAACCTTAATGGCCACAAAAAATTAAACAGACCAACTTGGGACGATCCCCAACATCCCTGGCATGACATGATCAATTTTTGACCCGTAGCATGCCCGAACCCCAGGCCCACCCCCGAAACCATGGTCTATAGCATACCAATTTGGCCTAAAAATGCCCCATTCGTGCCTTTCGCCCGTTTGTCCACCCAAATGGCCAAGAAAAATTAAACGAACCACACTGGGATGATCCCTAACCTCCCTAGCACACCCCGGTCGCTTTTCAGCACACAGCACGCCCGGACCCTGGGCCCACCCACAAAACCATGGGCTATAGCATACTGATTTAGCCTAAAAATGCTCCGTTCATTCCATTTTGCCCGTTTGTCAACCCAAATAGCTACGAAAAATTAAATGTGCCACACTGGGTCGATCCCCAATCTCCCTGGCATGCCCCGGTCAATTTTTGGCCCACAACACGCTCGAACATCGAGCCCACCCCCAAAATCGTGGGCTATAGCACACCAATTTAGCCCGAAAAAGCCCCGTTCGCGCTGTTTCGCCCGTTTGTCCACCCAAATAGCCACGAATAATTAAACGGACCACACTGGGATGATCCCTAACCTCCCTGGCACGCCCTGATAGAATTTTCGCCCACAACACGCTCGAAACCCAGGCCCACCCCCAAAACCGCAGGCTATAGCTCACCGATTTGGCCCAAAAATTCCCCGTTTACGCCATTTCGCTCGTTTGTCCATCCAAATAGCCACAAAAAATTAAACGAACTACACTGGGACTACCCCAGCTTCCTAGGCACACCCCGATTGATTTTCGGCCTACAACACGATCGGACCCTGGGCTCACCCCTGAAACCGTGAGCTATAGCACACCGATTTGGCCAGAAAATGCCCTGTCACGCTGTTTCGCTCGTTTGTCCACCTAAATGGCCACAAAAAATTAAACGGACTACACTGGGAGAATCCCTAACCTTCCTGACACGTCTCAGTCAATTTTTGGGCCACAGCACGCCCAAACCCCGATCCCATCTCCGAAGTCGTGGGCTATAGCACACCAATTTGGATAGGAAAGGTCCCGTTCATGTCGTTTCTCCTGTTTGTCCACCCAAATGGCCATGAAAAATTAAACGGACCACACTGGGATGATCCCCAACTTTCCTGACACGTGTCGATTGATTTTTGGCCCACAGCACGCCCGAACCCCAGGCCCACCCTAAAAACCGTGGGCTATAGCTCACCGATTTGTCCCAAAAATGCCCCATTCACGCTTGTTTGACCACCCAAATGGCCACAAAAAAATAAATGGACCACACTGGGATGATCACTAACATCCCTGGCGTGCCCCTGTCTATTTTTCGGCCCCAGTACACATAGAATCTGGACACCCCCAAAATCGTGGGTTATAGCACACCAATTAGCCCCGAAAATGCCCCGTATGCTCCATTTTACCTATTTGTCCACCCAAATGTCCACGAAAAATTAAACAAACCACATTGGGACGATCCCCAATCTACCTGGCATGCCCCGATTGATTTTTGGACCACAGAACGCCTGACCCCTAGCCCACCCCTAAAACCATGGGCTATAGCACACCGATTTGGACATAAAATGCCCCGTTCGTGCTGTTTAGCCCGTTTGTTCTCCTAAATGGCCATGAAAAGTTAAACGAACCACACTGGGATGATCCCCAACCTCCCTGCCATGCTGTGGTTGATTTTAGGACCACAGCATGAATGAACCCCATGCCCACCCCCGAATCAGTGGGCTATAGTACACCGATATGGCTAAAAAATGCCCCATTCGTGCTGTTTCGCTCGTTTATCCACCCAAATAGCCATGAAAAATTAAACGGACCACACTGGAACAATCGACAAGATTCCAGGCATGCCTTGGTGTATTTTCGGCCCACAGCACGCCCAAACCTTAGGCCCACCCCCAAAACTGTGGGCTATAGCCCGCCGATTTAGCTCGAACATACCTCGTTCGCTTCGTTTCACCCGTTTATCCTCCGAAATAGCCACAAAAAATTAAACAAACCATACTAGGATGATCCCCAACCTCTCCGGCATGCCCCGATCGATTTTCAGCCCACAGCAAGCCTGGACCCTGGGCGCACCCCTAAAACCGTGGCCTATAGAACAATGATTTGGCCCGAAAATGCCCTGTTCGCGCTATTTCACCCATTTGTCCTCCCAAATGGCCACGAAAAAATAAATGGACCACACTGGGATGATCCCCAACCACCTCCCTGGCATGACTCAGTCAATGTTCGGCCCACAACACTCCTGAACCTCAGGCCCACCCTCAAACCCATGGGCTATAGCATACCGCTTAGGCCCGAAAATGCACCATTCGTGCCGTTTTGCCCATTTTTGTCGACCCAAATAGCCATGAAAAATTAAACGGGCCATACTGGGATGATCCCCAATCTCCCTGACATAGCCCAATCGATTTCAGCCCACAGCATGCCCGGGCCCACCCTTCAAAACCGCAGGCTATATCGTACCGATTTGGCTTAAAAATGCCCCGTTCGCATTATTTTGCCCATTTGTCCACCCAAATTGCCACGAAAATGGACCACAGCACGACCAAAACTTGGGCTCACCCCCAACATCATGGGCTATAGCACACCAATTTGGTTCGAGAATGCCCGGTTCGCGCCGTTTCGCCCGATTGTCCACCCAAATGGCCACTAAAAATTAAACGGACTACACTAGGATGATCCCCAATCTCCCTAGCAGGCCCCAATCATTTTTTGGCCCACAGAAGACCCAGAACCCGAGCCCACACCCAAAACTGTGGGCCATAGCTCACTGATTTTGCCCAAAGAATCCCCATTCATTCCTTTTGCCCGTTTATCCACCCAAATAGCCATAAAAAATTGAACGGACAACACTGGGATTATCCTCCACCTTCCTTGGATGCTCCAGTCAATTTTTAGCCCACAGCATGCTCAGACCTGGGCCCACCCCTATAATCACGGGTTATAGCACACCGATTGACCCAAAAAAGCCCCATTCGCGCCGTTTCGCCTGTTTGCTCTCTCAAATGGCCACAAAAAATAAAATGGACTACACTGGGCCGATCCCCAACATCCTTGACATGCCCATGTTGATTTTTGGACCACAACATGCCCGAACCCCGAGGCAACCCCCAAAACCATGGGTTATAGCTAACCATTTTTGCCCAAATATGCCCTGTTCACCAGTTTGTCCACCAAAATGGCCACAAAAAGTTAAAAGGACCACAATGGGACGATTCACAACCTCCCTGGCACGTCTAATCGATTTTTGGCCTATAGCACGCCCGGTCCCCGAGCCCACTCCCTAACCAAGGACAATAGAACACTGATTTGGCCCAAAAATGCCCCGTTAGTGACGTTTTGCCTGTTTATCCACTAAAATGGCCACGAAAAATTAAACAGACCATACTAGGATGATCCCCAAAATCCCTGACAAGCCCCGATCGATTGTCGGCCCACAGCACGCCCTGGCCCCGGGGCCACCCCCAAATCGTGGGCTATAGCACACCGATTTTGCTCAATAAAGCCCTGTCCGCATCGTTTCGCCTGTTTGTCTACACAAATGGCCATGAAAAATTAATCGGACCACACTGGGATGATCCCTAACCTCCCTGGCACACCTCGGTCTATTTTTGGACCACAGCACGCCCAGACCCCGGTTCCACCCCCGAAACCATGGGATGTAGCACACCGATTTGTCCCTAAAATACCCCATTCGTGCCGTTTCGCCCATTTTTCCATCCAAATGGCCCTAAAAATTTAAACAAAGCACACTGGGATGATCCCCAACCTTTCTATCATGCCCCAATTGATTTTCGGCCTACAACATGTCTGGACCCCAGGCCAACCCCCAAAACCGTGTTCTATAGAGAACCGATTTGACCCGAAAACTCTCCGTTTACATTTTTTCGCCTGTTTATCCACCCAAATGGCCACGAAAAATTAAACGGATCACACTGGGATGATCCCCAAATTCCCTGGCATTCCCTGAATAATTTTGGCCCATAGCACCCTCGGACCTCGGGACCACCCCCAAAATCGTGGGCTATAGCACATCGATTTGGCTCGAAAATGCTCCATTCGCGCTGTTTCGCCCGTTTGTCCACCCAAATGGCCATGAAAAATTAAATGGACCACACTGGGATGATCCCCAACCTTACTGGTATGCCCCAATCAATTTTTGGCCCACTGCACGCTCGGATACCAGGCCCACCTCCAAAACCGTGGGCTATAGAACACTGATTTGGCCCAAAAATACACCGTTCGCGCCGTTACGCTGGTTTGTCCATCCAAATGACCACAAAGAATTAAACGGATCACACTAGGATGATCCTAAACCTCCCTAGCATGCCCTGATAAATTTTTGGCCCATAGCACGCCCGGAACCCGAAACCATCCCCAAAACCGTGGGTTATAGCACACTGATTTGGATTGAAAATTCCCCGTTCGTGTTGTTTCGCCCGTTTGTCCACCCAAATTTCAATAAAAAATTAAACGGACTATACTGGAATGATCCCCAACCTCCCTTTCATGTCCCGATCGATTTTTTGCCCACAACACGCTTGGACTCGGGCCCACCCCCAAAACTACAGACTATAGCACACCAATTTGGCCCAAAAATACCCTGTTCACTTTGTTTCGCCCGTTTGTCTACCCAAATAACTATAAAAAATCAAACGGACCACACTGGTTTGATCCCCAACCTCCTTAGCACGCCTCGATCGATGTTAAACTCACAGCATGCTCGGACCCCGAGCCCACCCCCAAAACTGTGGGCTATAGCATACCGATTTGTCCCAAAGATGCCCCGTTCGTGCCGTTTCACCGGTTTGTCCACCCAAATGGCCACAAAAAATTAAATGGACCACACTAGGATGATTTGCAACCTACCTAGCATGCCTCGATAAATTTTTGGTGCACAATACACCTGGAACTTGGGCCCACCCCTGAAATTGTGGGCTGTAGCACATCGACTTTGCCTAAAAATACCCCGTTCGCATTGTTTTGCCCGTTTGTCTACCAAAATAGCCACAAAAAATTAAATGGACCACACTGGGATGAGCCCCTACCTCCCTGGAAAGCCACAATCGATTGTCGTCCCACAGCACGCCTGGACCTCGGGCCCACCCTAAAATTGTGCGCTATAGCACACTAATTTAGCCCGAAAATGCCCCGTTCGTGTCGTTTCGCCCATTTATCCTCCCAAATGGCCATGTAAAATTAAACGGACCACACTGGGACGATCTCCAACCTCCCTGGAATGCCCCGGTGAATTTTTTGCCCACAGCATGCTCGGACCCCGATCCCACCCCCAAACGCACCGTTCACACCGTTTTGTATGTTTATCCATCTAAATGGTCACAAAAAACTGAACGGACCACATTGGGATGATTCCTAACCTCCCTAGAACGCCCCAACCGATTTTTGGCCCATAGAATGCCTGGACCCTAAGCCCATCCCAAAACCGTGGGCTAAAGCACAACGATTTAGCCCGAAAATACCCCGTTTGCATCGTTTTGCCCGTTTGTCCACCCAAATAGCCACAAATAATTAAACAGACCATACTGAAACGATTCTCAACCTCCCTGTCATGCCCCGATCGATTTTCACCCCACAGCATGCCCGAACCCTGGGCCCACCCCCAAAACCGTAAGCTATAGCACACCGATTTGGCCCGAAAATGCCTCGTTTGCATCGTTTTGCCCGTTTGTCCACACAATTAGCCATAACAAATTAAACGGTCCACACTGGGACAATCCTGAACCTCCTTAGTATGTTGGGCTATAGCACACCAATTTAGCCAAAAACTCTTCGTTCACGTCGTTTTGCATATTTGTCCACCCAAATGGACACGAAAAATTAAATGGACCACACTGGGTGATCCCCAACCTCCGTGGCACACCTTGGTCAATTTTCGGTCCACAGCACGCTCGGACCCTAGGCCCACCCCTAAAATCGTGGGTTACAGCACACCGATTTGGCCCAAAAATTCTTCCTTCGCATCGTTTTGCCCGTTTGTCCACCCAAATGACCACGAAAAATTTAAAAGACCACACTAGTATAATACCCAACCTCCCTGGCATGCCCCGGTCAATTTTTGACCTACAGCACGCCTGGAACCCAGGCTCCCCCAAAACCGTTGGCTATAGCATACCAATTTGGCCCTAAAATGCCCCGTTCATGCCGTTACACACGTTTGTCCACCCAAATGACCATGAAAAATTAAACGGACCACACTAGGACTATCCTCAACCTCCCTGGCATGCCCCGATCGATTTTTGGCCCACAGCTCTCCTAGAACCTAGGGCCACCCCCAAAATCGTGGGCTATAGCGCACCGATTTGGCCCAAAAATCCTCGTTCACGCCGTTTTGCCCGTTTATCCACCCAAATGACTACAATAAATTAAACGGACCATACTGGGATGATCCCCAACCTCCCTAGCATATCCCGGTTGAATTTTGGTCTATAGAATGGTAGAACCCCAGGCTCACCCCTGAAATCGTGGGCTATAGCTCACCGATTTAGTCCAAAAATGCCCCGTTCACATCGTTTCGCTCGTTTGTCCATCCAAATGGCCAAGAAAAATTAAAAGAACCATAATGGGACGATCCCCAACCTCCCTGGTACGCCTCGATCGATTTTTGGCCCATAGTACGCCCGGACCCCGGCCCTCCTCCGAAATTGTGGGCGCACACTGATATGGCCCAAAAATTCCCTGTTCACACCATTTTGCCCATTTGTCCACCCAAATGGCCACGAAAAATTAAATGGACCACACTAGGATGATCCCCAACATCCCTGGCATGCCCCAGTCGATATTCAGCCCATAGTAGGATCAAACTATGGGCCCACCCCCTAAACTGTGGACTATTGCACACTGATTTGGCCAAAAAATGCCCCGTGCACATCGTTTCGCCCGTTTGTCCACTCAAATTGCCACAAAAAAATGAAACGAACCATACTGGGATGATCACCAACCTCCCTGCCATGCTGCGGTTGATTTTAGGACCACAGCATGAACGAACCCCATGCCCACCCCCGAATCAGTGGGCTATAGTACACCGATATGGCTAAAAAATGCCCCATTCGTGCTGTTTCGCTCGTTTATCCACCCAAATAGCCATGAAAAATTAAACGGACCACACTGGAACAATCGACAAGATTCCAGGCATGCCTTGGTGTATTTTCGGCCCACAGCACGCCCAAACCTTAGGCCCACCCCAAAAAATGTGGGCTATAGCCCGCCGATTTAGCTCGAACATACCTCATTCGCTTCGTTTCACCCGTTTATCCTCCGAAATAGCCACAAAAAATTAAACAAACCATACTAGGACGATCCCCAACCTCTCCGGCATGCCTCGATCAATTTTCAGCCCACAGCAAGCCTGGACCCTGGGCGCACCCCTAAAACCGTGGCCTATAGAACAATGATTTGGCCCGAAAATGCCCTGTTCGCGCTATTTCACCCATTTGTCCTCCCAAATGGCCACGAAAAAATAAATGGACCACACTGGGATGATCCCCAACCACCTCCCTGGCATGCCTTAGTCAATGTTCGGCCCACAGCACTCCTGAACCTCAGGCCCACCCTCAAACCCATGGGCTATAGCATACCGCTTAGGCCCGAAATTTACCATTCGTGCTGTTTTGCCCATTTTTGTCGACCCAAATGGCCATGAAAAATTAAACGGGCCATACTGGGATGATCCCCAATCTCCCTGACATAGCCCAATCGATTTTCAGCCCACAGCATGCCCGGGCCCACCCTTCAAAACCGCAGGCTATAGCGTACCGATTTGCTTAAAAATGCCCCGTTCGCATTATTTTGCCCATTTGTCCACCCAAATTGCCACGAAAATGGACCACAGCACGACCAAAACTTGGGCTCACCCCCAACATCATGGGCTATAGCACACCAATTTGGTTCGAGAATGACCGGTTCGCGCTGTTTCGCCCGATTGTCCACCCAAATGGCCACTAAAAATTAAACGGACTACACTAGGATGATCCCCAATCTCCCTGGCAGGCCCCAATCATTTTTTGGCCCACAGAAGACCCAGAACCCGAGCCCACCCCCAAAACTGTGGGCCATAGCTCACTGATTTTGCCCAAAGAATCCCCATTCATTCCTTTTGCCCGTTTATCCACCCAAATAGCCATAAAAAATTAAACGGACAACACTGGGATTATCCTCCACCTCCCTTGCACGCTCCAGTCAATTTTTGGCCCACAGCATGCTCAGACCTGGGCCCACCCCTATAATCACGGGTTATAGCACACCGATTGACCCAAAAAAGCCCCATTCGCGCCGTTTCGCCTGTTTGCTCTGTCAAATGGCCACAAAAATAAAATGGACTACACTAGGCCGATCCCCAACATCCTTGACACGCCCATGCTGATTTTTGGCCCACAACATGCCTGAACCCCGAGGCAACCCCCAAAACCATGGGTTATAGCTAACCAATTTTGCCCAAATATGCCCTGTTCACCAGTTTGTCCACCAAAATGGCCACAAAAAGTTAAAAGGACCACAATGGGACGATTCACAACCTCCCTGGCACGTCTAATCGATTTTTGGCCTATAGCACGCCCGGTCCCCGAGCCCACTCCCTAACCAAGGACAATAGAACACTGATTTGGCCCAAAAATGCCCCGTTAGTGACGTTTTGCCTGTTTATCCACTAAAATGGCCACGGAAAATTAAACAGACCATACTAGGATGATCCCCAAAATCCCTGACAAGCCCCGATCGATTGTCGGCCCACAGCACGCCCTGGACCCGGGGCCACCCCCAAATCGTGGTCTAGAGCACACCGATTTTGCTCAATAAAGCCCTGTCCGCATCGTTTCGCCTGTTTGTCTACACAAATGGCCATGAAAAATTAATCGGACCACACTGGGATGATCCCTAACCTCCCTGGCACACCTCGGTCTATTTTTGGACCACAGCACGCCCAGACCCCGGTTCCACCCCCGAAACCATGGGATGTAGCACACCGATTTGTCCCTAAAATACCCCATTCGTGCCGTTTCGCCCATTTGTACATCCAAATGGCCCTAAAAATTTAAACAAAGCACACTGGGATGATCCCCAACCTTTCTATCATGCCCCAATTGATTTTCGGCCTACAACATGTCTGGACCCCAGGCCAACCCCCAAAACCGTGTTCTATAGAGCATCGATTTGACCCGAAAACTCTCCGTTTACATTTTTTCGCCTGTTTATCCACCCAAATGGCCACGAAAAATTAAACGGATCACACTGGGATGATCCCCAAATTCCCTGGCACTCCCTGATTAATTTTGGCCCATAGCACCCTCGGACCTCGGTACCACCCCCAAAACCGTGGGCTATAGCACATCGATTTGGCTCGAAAATGCTCCATTCGCGCTGTTTCGCCCGTTTGTCCACCCAAATGGCCATGAAAAATTAAATGGACCACACTGGGATGATCCCCAACCTTACTGGTATGCCCCAATCAATTTTTGGCCCACTGCACGCTCGGACACCAGGCCCACCTCCAAAACCGTGGGCTATAGAACACTGATTTGGCCCAAAAATACACCGTTCGCGCCGTTTCGCTGGTTTGTCCGTCCAAATGACCACAAAGAAATAAACGGATCACACTAGGATGATCCTAAACCTCCCTAGCATGCCCTGGTAAATTTTTGGCCCATAGCACGCCCGGAACCCGAAACCATCCCCAAAACCGTGGGTTATAGCACACTGATTTGGATTGAAAATTCCCCGTTCGTGTTGTTTCGCCCGTTTGTCCACCCAAATTGCAATAAAAAATTAAACGGACTATACTGGAATGATCCCCAACCTCCCTTTCATGTCCCGATCGATTTTTTGCCCACAACACGCTTGGACTCGGGCCCACCCCCAAAACTACAGACTATAGCACACCAATTTGGCCCAAAAATACCCTGTTCACTTTGTTTCGCCCGTTTGTCTACCCAAATAACTATAAAAAATCAAACGGACCACACTGGTTTGATCCCCAACCTCCTTAGCACGCCTCGATCGATGTTAAACTCACAGCATGCTCGGACCCCGAGCCCACCCCCAAAACTGTGGGCTATAGCATACCAATTTGTCCCAAAGATGCCCCGTTCGTGCCGTTTCACCGGTTTGTCCACCCAAATGGCCACAAAAAATTAAATGGACCACACTAGGATGATTTGCAACCTACCTAGCATGCCTCGATAAATTTTTGGTGCACAATACACCTGGACCTTGGGCCCACCCCTGAAATTGTGGGCTGTAGCACATCGACTTTGCCTAAAAATACCCCGTTCGCATTGTTTTGCCCGTTTGTCCACCAAAATAGCCACAAAAAATTAAATGGACCACACTGGGATGAGCCCCTACCTCCCTAGAAAGCCACAATCGATTGTCGTCCCACAGCACGCCTGGACCTCGGGCCCACCCTAAAATTGTGCGCTATAGCACACTAATTTAGCCCGAAAATGCCCCGTTCGTGTCGTTTCGCCCATTTATCCTCCCAAATGGCCATGTAAAATTAAACGGACCACACTGGGACGATCTCCAACCTCCCTGGAATGCCCCGGTGAATTTTTTGCCCACAGCATGCTCGGACCCCGATCCCACCCCCAAACGCACCGTTCACACCGTTTTGTATGTTTATCCATCTAAATGGTCACAAAAAACTGAACGGACCACATTGGGATGATTCCTAACCTCCCTAGAACGCCCCAACCGATTTTTGGCCCATAGAATGCCTGGACCCTAAGCCCATCCTAAAACCGTGGGCTAAAGCACAACGATTTAGCCCGAAAATACCCCGTTTGCATCGTTTTGCCCGTTTGTCCACCCAAATAGCCACAAATAATTAAACAGACCATACTGAAACTATTCTCAACCTCCCTGTCATGCCCAGATCGATTTTCACCCCACAGCATGCCCGAACCCTGGGCCCACCCCCAAAACCGTGAGCTATAGCACACCAATTTGGCCCGAAAATGCCTCGTTTGCATCGTTTTGCCCGTTTGTCCACACAATTAGCCATAACAAATTAAACGGTCCACACTGGGACAATCCCGAACCTCCTTAGTATGTTGGGCTATAGCACACCAATTTAGCCAAAAACTCTTCGTTCACGTCGTTTTGCATATTTGTCCACCCAACTGGACACGAAAAATTAAATGGACCACACTGGGTGATCCCCAACCTCCGTGGCAGACCTTGGTCAATTTTCGGTCCACAGCACGCTCGGACCCTAGGCCCACCCCTAAAATCGTGGGTTACAGCACACCGATTTGGCCCAAAAATTCTTCCTTCGCATCGTTTTGCCCGTTTGTCCACCCAAATGACCACGAAAAATTTAAAAGACCACACTAGTATAATACCCAACCTCCCTGGCATGCCCCGGTCAATTTTTGACCCACAGCACGCCTGGAACCCAGGCTCCCCCAAAACCGTTGGCTATAGCATACCAATTTGGCCCTAAAATGCCCCGTTCATGCCGTTACACACGTTTGTCCACCCAAATGACCATGAAAAATTAAACGGACCACACTAGGACTATCCTCAACCTCCCTGGCATGCCCCGATCGATTTTTGGCCCACAGCTCTCCTAGAACCTAGGGCCACCCCCAAAACCGTGGGCTATAGCGCACCGATTTGGCCCAAAAATCCCCGTTCACGCCGTTTTGCCCGTTTATCCACCCAAATGACTACAATAAATTAAACGGACCATACTGGGATGATCCCCAACCTCCCTAGCATATCCCGGTTGAATTTTGGTCCATAGAATGGTAGAACCCTAGGCTCACCCCTGAAATCGTGGGCTATAGCTCACCGATTTAGTCCAAAAATGCCCCGTTCACATCGTTTCGCTCGTTTGTCCATCCAAATGGCCAAGAAAAATTAAAAGAACCATAATGGGACGATCCCCAACCTCCCTGGTACGCCTCGATCGATTTTTGGCCCATAGTACGCCCGGACCCCGGCCCTCCTCCGAAATTGTGGGCGCACACTGATATGGCCCAAAAATTCCCTGTTTACACCATTTTGCCCATTTGTCCACCCAAATGGCCACGAAAAATTAAATGGACCACACTAGGATGATCCCCAACATCCCTGGCATGCCCCAATCGATATTCAGCCCATAGTAGGATCAAACTATGGGCCCACCCCCTAAACTGTGGACTATTGCACACTGATTTGGCCAAAAAATGCCTCGTGCACATCGTTTCGCCCGTTTGTCCACTCAAATTGCCACAAAAAAATGAAACGAACCATACTGGGATGATCACCAACCTCCATGGCATGCCCCGGTCGATTTTCAACCTACGGGACGCCCGTACCTCGGGCCTACCCCCGAAACCGTGGGTTATAACACACAAATTTATCCTGAAAATACCCTGTTCGTGCTGTTTTGCCTCTTTGTCCACCCAATTAGCCACAAAAAATTAAACGGACCATAATGGGATGATCCCCAACTTTCCTGGCATGCCCCGATCGATTTTCGGTCAACAGCACGCCTAGGCCCCGAGCCCACCCTTTAAATCGTGGGCTATAACATATCGATTTGGCTAGAAAATGCCCCGTTCATGACGTTTTGCCCATTTGTCCACCCAAATAGCCACAAAAAATTAAACGGACCATACTGGAATGATCCCCAACCTCCCTGTCATGCCCCGGTAAATTTTAGGCCCACAACACGCCCATATCCTATCCCCTAAAATCGTGGGCGATAGCACATCGATTTGGCCTAAAAAAATTCCTCGTTCGAGTCGTTTCGCTTGTTTGTACACCCAAATGGCCACAAAAAATTAAAAGGACCACTCTGGGACGATCCCCAACTTACCTGGTATGCCCTGATCAATTTTCAGCCTACAGCAAGCTCGGACCCCAGGCCCACCCCCAAATTCGTAGGCTATAGCACATCGATTTGTCCCGCAATTGCCCCGTTTCCTTTGTTTCGGCTGTTTGTCCATCCAAATAGCCACAAAGAATTAAACGGACTACACTGGAATGATTCAAACCTCCCTGGCATGTCCCGATCAATTTTTGGCCCACAGTACACCTGGATCATGGGCCCACCCCTAAAACTATGGGCTATAACAAAATTCTCGATTCGCACTGTTTTGCTCGTTTGTCTACCAAAATGGCCATGAAAAATTAAATGGCCACAATGGGATGATCCCCAACTCCCTGGTATGCCCCGATCGATTTTTAGCCTACATCACACTCGAACCCCAAGCCCACCCCAAAACTGTGGGCTATAGCAAACCGATTTGCCTGAAAACGTCCTATTACCGCCATTACGCCCGTTTGTCCACATAATTGTCCACGAAAAATTAAACGGACCACATTGGGATGATCCCCAACCTCCCTAGCACATCTCGGTCGATATTGAGCCTACAGGAAGCCTGAACCCTGGGCCCACACCCAAAACCGTGGGCTATAGCACACTGATTTGGCTCAAAAATGCCATGTTCGCGCCGTTTCACCCGTTTGTCCACCCAAATGGACACAAAAATTAAATGGACCATACTGGGATGATCCCCAACCTCCCTGGCACACCTCAATTAATTTTTGGCCCACAGTACGCCCAGACCGCAGTCCCACCCTAGAAACCGTTGGTTATAGCACACCAATTTGGCCCGAAAATGCCCCGTTCATGACGTTTCATCTGTTTGTCCACCTTAATGGCCACGAAAAATTGAACTAACCATATCGGGATGATCCCATTCTCCCTGAAATGCCCCAATCAATTTTTGGCCCATAACACACACGGACCCCGGGAACACCCCTGAAACTGTTGGATATACCAAAGTGATTTGGCCCGAAAATACCACGTTCACGCTGTTTTGCACATTTGTCCACCCAAATGGCCATAAAAAAATAAACGAACCACACAGGGATGATTGATAAACTCCCTGGCATGCCTCAATCTATTTTCGGCCCACAGCACACCCGGACCCCAGGCCTACCCCCAACACCGTGGGTTATAGCACACCGATTTGGCTAAAAAATGCCCCATTTACGGCATTTCGCCCGTTTGTAAACCCAAATGGACATGAAAAATTAAAAGAACCACACTTGGACGATCCCCAATGTCCCAGGCATACGTCGATCAATTTTTGACTCATAGCACGTCCGGACCCCAAGCCCACCCCAAAATCTTGGGCTATAGCACACTGATTTGGCTAAAAAATGCCCCATTTGCGCCGTTTTACCCGTTTGTCAACCCAAATTGTCACAAATAACTAAACGGACCACACTGGGATGATCCCCAACCTCTCTGGCATGCCCCAGTTGATTTTTAGCCCACAGCACGCCCGAACCTCGGGCCCACCCCCAAAACCATGGGACATAGTACCCCAATTTGGCCTGTAAATGCCTCATTCACACCGTTTCGCCCATTTGTCCACCCAAATGGCCACGAAAAATTAAATGAACCATATTGGAATGATCCCCAACCTTCCTAGCACGCCCCAGTCGATTTTCAGCTAACAGCGAGCCTGAACCCCGATCCCACCCCCAAAAACATAAGCTGTAGCACACCGATTTGGCCCGAAAACATCCCGCTTGTGCCATTTCTTCCATTTGTCCACACAAATGGCCACAAAAAATTAAATACACTACATTGGGATAATCACCAGCCTCCCTCACATGTCCCAATCAAATTTTGGCCTACAACAAGCCCGAATCCCGAGCCCACCCCTAAAATTGTGGGCTATAGTACACTGAATTGGCCCAAAAACTCACCGTTCACGTCGTTTATCTTGTTTTTCCACCCAAATGGCCATGAAAAATTAAACGAACCATATTGGGATAATCCCCATCCTCCCTGGCATACCTCAATCAATTTTTGGCCTATAGCACGCCCGGTCCCCGGTCCTACCCCCAAAACCGTGGGCTATAGCACACCGATTTGGCCTGAAAATGCCCCATTTTACCCTTTTATCCATCCAAATAGCCATAAAAAATTAAAAGGACCACACCAAAATGATCCCTAACCTCCATGGCATGCGCCGATCATTATTTGGCAAAAATCATGCCCGGACCCCGGGTCTACCCCAAATAACATAGGCTATTATGCACTAATTTGGACCAAAAATGCTCCGTTCGCATCGTTTTGCCTGGTTGTCCACCCAAATGGCCACAAAAAATTAAACGAACCACACTGGAATGATCCACAACCTCCCCGGTATGCCCGGGTCAATTTTTGACCCACAACACGCCCGGACCCCTAGGCCACCCCCAAAACCGTTGGCTATAGCATATCGATTTAGCCCAAAAATGCCCCATTCGCGCCATTCTGCACGTTTGTCCACCCAAATGGCCATGACAAAATAAATGGACCACATTGGGACTATCCCCAACCTTCCTGGCATGCACCGGTTGATTTTTTACCGATAGTACTCCCGAACCCCTGGACCACACCCTAAATAGTGGGCTAAAGCACATCGATTTGGCTCAAAAATGCTCCCTTCGTGCCGTTTTGTATGTTTCTCCACCCAAATGTCCACAAAAAATTAAATGGACCACATTGGATGATCTCCAACATTCCTGACAGGCCTCAATTGATTTTTGTACAACAGCAAGCCCGGAACCCTAGCCCACCTCCAAAACCGTGGGCTATAGCACACCAATTTTGCCCGAAAATGCCAAGTTCGCGTCGTTTTGCCCGTATGTCCACCCAAATGGCCATAAAAAATTAAATTGACCATACTGGAATAATCTCCAACCTCCCTAGTACGTCTCGGTCGATTTTTGACCCACAGCACGCCCGGACCCCCAGTGTAGCCCTGAAACCGTGGGCTATAGCACACCAAATTGGCTTGAAAATGCCCCGTTCACACTATTTTGCCTATTTCTCCACCCAAATGGCCATGAAAAATTAAATGAACCATACTGGGATGATCTATAACCTTCTTGGCATGCCACGCTCGATTTTCGAATCATATACGCTTGTACACTAGTCCCACCCTAGAAACCGTGGGCTGTAGTACACTGATTTGGCTCGAAAATGCCCCGTTCATGCTGTTTTGCCCGTTTGTCCACCAAATAGCCACAAAAAATTATACGGTCACACAGGGACGATCCATAACCTCCTTGGCACGCCCCGGTTGATTTTTAGCCAATAACACGCCCGAACCCCGAGCCCACCCCCAAAGCTGTAGGCTATAGCACACTGATTTAGCCTAAAATGCCATTCATGCTGTTTCAACCGCTTGTCCACCCAAATGGCGATGAAGAATTAAACGGACCACACTGGGATGATCCTGAACATCCCTGGCATGCCCCGATCGATTTTTTAAGTACAACATGTCCTAACCCGAGCCCAACCCCAAAACCATGGGCTATAGAAAACCGATTTGGCCTAAAAATATCCCGTTCAAGCCGTTTCACCCAGTTGTATACCCAAATAGCCAAAAATATTAAACAAAGGACACTGGGATGATGCCGCTCCACCTTTCTTACCTTGTTTTGTGGGCTTCAAATTCTGTGACCCATAAGCCCTCCGTATCTAAGGATTTGCCAAAGATCTTTGAAATTCATTTATTTCTCTCAGGGGTAGCTTGCATCCCCAACCTTCGTAGCATGACCAGATCGATTTTTGTCCTAGACAATACCCGGACCCCTAGCACACCCCTAAAACCACAGCCTATAGCATACTAATTTGGCTCGAAAATGCCCCGTTCATGCCATTTTGCCCGTTTGTCAACCCAAATGGCCACAAAAAGTTAAACGGACTACACTGGGATGATCCCCAACCTCCCTGGCAAGATCCGGTAGATTTTCGGTGCACAACATGCTCGGAACCTGGGCCCACCCTCAAAACCGTGGGCTATAGCATAATAATTTGGCCCAAAAATGCCCTATTCACGTTGTTTCTCCTGATTTCCACCCAAATGGCCACAAAAATTTAAAAAGACCATACTGGGACGATCCCCAACCTCCCTGTCACTCCTTAATTGATTTTTAGCCCAGAGCATGCCCGGAACCAGGGCAAACCTTTAAAACCATGTGCTATAGCACATTGATTTGGCCCAAAAATGCTTCATTCGCGTCGTTTCGCTCATTTTTTCACCCAAATGGCCACAAAACAATAAACGGACCACACTGGGATGATCCTTAACCTCCCTAGCATGCCCCAATTGATTCTCCCATAGCACGTCCGGATCCCGGACCTACCCTAAAACAGTGGGCTATAGCACATCGATTTGACGTAAAAATCCCCAGTTCGCGCCGTTTCACCCGTTTATCCACCCAAATGGCCAAAAAAAATTAAATGGACCACACTGGGACATTCCCCAACCTCCCTGGCATGCCTTGATCAATTTCTTACCCAGATCAAGCTCGGACCCTAGGCCCACCACCAAAATCGTGGGCTATTTTACACCAATTTGGCCCAAAAATGCCCTGTTCGTGCAGTTTTTCCCATTTGTCCACTCAAGTGGCCACAAAAAATTAAATAAACCGCACTTGGATGATCTCCAACCTTCCTGGCATGCCTCTGTTGGTTTTCAACCCATAGCACACCCGGACCCCGGGCCCACCCCTAAAATTGTGTGATATAGCATACCGATTTGGCTTGAAAATGTCCTAGCGTACTGTTTCTCTTGCTTGTCCACCCAAATGGCCACAAAAAATTAAACTGACCACATTGGGATGATCCTCAACCTCACCGGCATGCCCCAATCGATTTTCAGCCACAGTACGCTCGGACCCCAAGCCCACCACCAAAACCATGGGCTATAGAACATTAATTTGATCCAAAATTACCCCGTTCTCATCGTTTCGAACAATTGTCTACCAAAATGTCTATGAAAAATTAAACGAACCATACTGAAATGATCTCTGTTCACGTCATTTTGCTCTTTTGTCAACCCAAATTACCATGAAAAATTAAATGGACCAAACTGGGATGATCCCCAACTTCCATGGCATGCCCTATTCAATTTTCAACCAACAGCACAGCCGGACTCCGAGCCCACCCCCAAAATCATGGGCTATAGCACACCAATTTAGCCTGAAACTGCCCCACTCACGCCGTTTTACTCGTTTGTCTACCTAAATTGCCATAAAAAATTAAACGGACCACACTGGGATGATCCCCAACCTCCCTGGCACATCCCGTGGCCAACATCATGCCCGAACCTCGAGCCCACCCCCAAAACCGCAGATAATAGTACACTAATTTAGTCCAAAAATTCCCCGTTCATGTTGTTTTGCCCGTTTATCCACCTAAATGGCCACAAAAAATTAAATGGACCACACTGGGATTATCCCCAACCTCCCTGGCATACCCCAGTCAATTTTTGGTGCATAGCACACCTGTAACCCGGGCCCACACCTAAAACCATGGGCAATAGTACACTGATTTGACTCAAAAATGCTTCGTTTGTGCCGTTTTGCCTGTTTGTCCTCCCAAATAGACACGAAAAATTAAACAGACCACACTGGGATGAGCCCCAACCTCCCTGACATGCCTCGGTCGATTTTCAGCACACAGAAAACCCGAACCCCAGCCCCACCCCCAAAATCGTGGGCTATAGCTCACCGATTTAGTCCAAAAATGCCCCATTTTTGTCGTTTCGCCCGTTTACCCACCCAAATGGCCATGAAAAATTAAATGGACCACACTAGAATGATTCTCAATCTTCATGGTATGCCCCGATTGATTTTAGGCCCACAGTACACCCGAACCCTGGGCCCACCCCCAAACCATGGGTTATTGCACATTTATTTTGGCACGAAAATGCCCCATTCACATCGTTCCGCCCTTTTGTCCACCCAAATGGCCACAAAAAATTAAATGGACCACACTGGGATGATCCCCAACCTTCCTGGCATATCCTGGTCAAATTTTGGCCCACAGCACGCTCGGACCCTGGGCCACACCTGAAACCGCATGCTATTTTGCATACTGATCTGCCCCAAAAGTAACCTGTTTGAGCCGATTCACCTATTTGTCCATCCAAATGGGCACAAAAAATTTAACGGACCATACTTGGACAATCCCCAACCTCTCTAGAACGCATCGATCGATTTTCGACCCACAGCACGCCCGGACCCTAGTCCCACCCCCAAAATCGTAAGATATAACACACTGATTTGACCTAAAAATGCCTTATTCATACCGTTCCGTCCATTTGTCCTCCAAAATGGCCACAAAAATTAATTGGATCACACTAGTACGATCCCCAACCTTCCAGGCACACCCAGGTTAATTTTTAGCCCACAGTTCGCCCCGATCCAGGACCCACCCCTAAAACCTCAGGCTATAGCACACCAATTTGGCCCAAAAATATGCCGTTCGCGCCGTTTTCCGATTTGTCCACTGAAATGACCACGTAAAATTAAGAAGAGGACACTGCGATGATCCCCAACCCCCCTGGCATGCCCCGAACTATTTTTGTCCCACAACACGCTCGAACCCCAGGCCCACCTCTAAAACCGTGGGATATAGCTCACCGATTTAGCCCAAAAATGCCCCGTTCTTGTCTTTTCGCCCGTTTGTCCACCCAAATGGCTATGAAAAATTAAATGGACCACACTAGAATGATCCTCAATCTCCATGGTATGCCTCAGTTGATTTTCGGCCCACAGTACGCCCGTACCCCGGGCCCACCCCAAACCATGGGTTATAGCACATTTATTTTGGCACAAAAATGCCCCGTTCACATCGTTCCACCCTTTTGTCTACCGAAGTGGCCACAAAAAATTAAACGAACCACACTGGGATGATCCCCAACCTCCCTGGCATATCCTGGTCAAATTTTGGCCCACAGCACGCCCGGACCCTGGGCCACACCTAAAACCTAATGCTATTGCACATCGATCTACCCCAAAAGTAACCCGTTTGAGCCGATTCACCCATTTGTCCATCCAAATAGGCACAGAAACTTTAATGGACCACACTTGGAAAATCCCTAATCTCCCTAGCATGCCTCTATCAATTTTTGACCCGCAGCACGCCCGGACCCTAGTCCCACCCCCGAAATCGTGAGATATAGCACACTGATTTGACCTGAAAATGCCCTGTTTGCACCGTTCCTCCTGTTTGTCAACCAAAATGGCCACAAAAATTAATCGAACCACACTAGTACGATTCCCAACCTTCCAGGCATGCCCCAGTTAATTTTCAGCCCACAGCTCGCCCCGATCCAGGACCCACCCCTAAAACCTTGGGCTATAACACACGAATTTTGCCAAAAATATGTAGTCCGCGCCGTTTTCCCGTTTGCCCACATAAATGACCACGTAAAATTAAGCAGACCACACTGCGATGATCCCCAACCTCCCTGGCATGCCCCAGTCAATTTTTCGTGCACAACACGACCATAACCTGGGCCCACACCCAAAATTGTGGGCAATAGTACACCGATTTGACTCAAAAATGCTTCGTTCGCACTGTTTTGCCTGTTTGTCCTCCGAAATCACAAGAAAAATTAAACAGACCACACTGGGATGATCCCCAACCTCCTTGACATGCCTCGGTCGATTTTTAGCACACAACAAACCCAAATCCTAGCCCCACCCCCAAAAATGTGGGCTATAGCTCACTGATTTAGCTCAAAAATGCCCCGTTCTTATCGTTTTGCCCGTTTGTCCACCCAAATGTCCATGAAAAATTAAATGGACCACACTAGAATGATCCTCAATCTTCATGGTATGCCCAGGTTGATTTTCGGCCAACAGTACGCCCGGACCCCAAGCCTACCCCCAAACCATGGGTTATAACACATTTATTTAGGCACAAAAATGCCCCGTTCACGTAGTTCCGCCCTTTTGTCCATCCAAATGGCCACAAAAAATTAAATGGACCACACTGAGATGATCCCCAACCTCCTTGGAATATCCTGGTTAAATTTTGGCCCACAGCATACCCGTATCCTGGGCCACACCGAAACTGCATGCTATTGCAAACTGATCTGCCCCAAAAGTAACCCGTTCGAGCCGATTCGCCCATTTGTCCATCCAAAAAGGCACAAAAAAATTTAACGGACCACACTTGGAAAATCTCCAACCTCCCTAGCATGCATCGATCGATTTTTGACCCACAGCACGCCCGGACCCCAGTACCACCCCCAAAATCGTGAGATATAGCACACTGATTTGACCTGAAAATGTCCTGTTCGCACCGTACTGCCTATTTGTCTTCCAAAATGGCCACAAAATTTAATCGGACCAAACTGGTATGATCCCCAACCTTCCAGGCATGCCCCGGTTAATTTTCAGCCCACAGCTCGCCCCGATCCAGGACCCACCACTAAAACCTTGGGCTATAGCACACCAATTTTTCCCAAAAATATTCCATTCGCGCCGTTTTCCGATTTGTCCACCTAAATGATCGCGTAAAATTAAGCAGACCACACTGCGATGATCCCCAACCCCCCTGGCATGCCCCAAACAATTTTTTTCCACAGCACGCTCGAACCCCAGGCCCACCTCCAAAACCGTGAGCTATAACTCACCGATTTAGCCCAACAATGCCCCGTTCTTGTCATTTTGCCCGTTTGTCCAACCAAATGGCCATTAAAAATTAAATGGACCATAATAGAATGATCCTCAATCTCCATGGTATGCCCCGGTTGATTTTTGGCCCACAGTACGCCCGTACCCCGGGCCCACCCCCAAACCATGGGTTATAGCACATTTATTTTGGCATGAAAATGCCCCGTTCACGTCGTTCCACCCTTTTGTCTACCGAAATGGCCACGAAAAATTAAACGGACCACACTGGGATGATCCCCAACCTCCCTGGCATATCCTGGTCAAATTTTGGCCCACAGCACGCCCGGACCCTGGGCCACACCTGAAATCGCAAGCTATTGCACACTAATCCCATTTGTCCATCCAAATAGGCACAGAAAATTTAACGGACCATACTTGGATAATCCTCAAGCTCCCTAGCATGCCTTGGTTAATTTTCGACCCACAACATGCCCGGAACCCAGTCCCACCCCTGAAATCGTGAGATATAGCAGACTGATCTGACCTGAAAATGCCCTGTTCGTACCGTTCCACCCATTTATCCATTAAAATGGCCACAAAAATTAATTGGACCACACTGGTACGATCCCTAACCTTCCAGGCACACCCCGGTTAATTTTCAGCCCACAGCTCACCCTGATCCAGGACCCACCCCTAAAACCTTGGGCTATAGCACACCAATTTGGCCCAAAAATATGCCGTTCGCGCTGTTTTCCCGTTTGTCCACCTAAATGACCATGTAAAATTAAGCAGACCACACTGCGATGATACCCAACCCCCTGGCATGCCCCAAATAATTTTTGTCCCACAACACGCTCGAACCCTAGGCCTACCTCCAAAACCGTGGGCTATAGCACACCAATTTTGACAAAAATGTCCCTCTTGCTTTATTTCATACGTTTGTCCACCCAAATTTTCACAAAAAATTAATCGGACCACACTGGGACAATCCCCAACCTCCCTGGAATGCTCCGATAGATTTTTGACCTACAGTACGCCCGGACCCCAGGCCTACCAACGAAACCGTGTGCTATAGCACACTGATTTGACCCAAAATGCCTTACTTGCCCTGTTACGCTCGTTCGTCCACCTAAATGGACACAAAAAATTAAACGAACCACACTAGGACGATCCCCAACCTCCCTGGCA
Source organism: Capsicum baccatum var. pendulum (assembly GCA_030864225.1). Lineage (NCBI taxonomy): Eukaryota > Viridiplantae > Streptophyta > Magnoliopsida > Solanales > Solanaceae > Capsicum > Capsicum baccatum. Next base: position 277,555,567 of record CM061560.1, read on the forward strand.
TGTTCTGATCAATTTTTTACCTAGATCAAGCTCGAACCCTGGGCCCACCACCAAAATCTTGGGCTATTGCACACCAATTTGGCCTAAATATGCCCCGTTCGCGTCGTTTTGCCCGTTTGTCCACTCAAATGACCACAAAAAATTAAATAAACCGCACTTGGATGATCTCCAACCTTCCTGGCAAGCCTCCTTCGGTTTTCAACCCATAGCATGCCTGGAACCTGAGCCCACCCCCAAAACCGTGGGATATAGAATACCGATTTTGCTTGAAAATATCCTAGCATACTGTTTCGCCTGCTTATCCACCCAAATGGCCACAAAAACTTAAATGGACCACACTGGGATGATCCTTAACCTAAATGGCATACCACAATCAATTTTTGGCCCATAGCACGCTCGGACCCCAAGCCCACTGCCGAAACCATGGGCTATAGCACATTGATTTGGCCCAAAATTGCCCCATTCTCTTCGTTTCGCATAATTGTCTACCAAAATGGCAATGAAAAATTAAACGGACCATACTAGGATGATCCCGAACCTTATTGGCACACCCTGATCAATTTTAAGACCACAGTACACTCGTACCCCGGGCCCACCCCCAAAACCATGGGCTATAGTACACTGATTTGGCCCGAAAATGCCCTATTGATGCCATTTTGCTCTTTTGTCAACCGAAATTTCCACAAAAAATTAAACGGACCAAAATGGGATGATCCCCAACCTCTATGGCATGCCCTAGTCAATTTTTAACCTAAAGCACGCCCGTACTCTGAGCCCACCCCCAAAATCGTGGGCTATAGCATACCGATTTGGCCCGAAACTGCCCCACTCACGCCGGTTTACCCGTTTGTCCATGCACATTGCCAACAAATATTAATCGGACCACACTAGGATGATCCCCAACCTCCTTGGCATGTCTCGTTCGATTCTTGGCCCATATAATGCCAAAACCCCGAGCCCACCCCCAAAACCGTAGGCAATATCCACTCAAATGCCCACAAAAAAATGAACCACACTGGGACGATCCCCAACCTCCCTGGCATACCCCAGTCAATTTTTAGTGCACACCACACCCGTAACCCAGGCCCACACCCAAAATCGTGGGCAATAGTACATCAATTTAACTCGAAAATGCTTTATTTGTGCCGTTTTGCCTGTTTGTCCTCCCAAATAGACACGAAAAATCAAACAGACCACACTGGGATGATACCCAACCTCCTGACATGCCTCTGTTGATTTTCAGCGCACAGCATACCCGAACTCCAACCCCACCCCCAAAACCGTGTGTTATAGCTCACCGATTTGGCCCAAAAATTCCCCGTTCTTGTCGTTTCGCTCGTTTGTCCACCCAAATGGCAATGAAAAATTAAATGGACTACACTAGAATGATCCTCAATCTCCATGGTATGCCCCCGTTGATTTTCGGCCCACAGTAAGCCCGGACCCCAGGCCCACCCCCAAAACCATGGGTTGTAGCAAATTTATTTTGGCACGAAAATGCCCCATTCACGTCGTTCCGCCCTTTTGTCCACCCAAATGGCCACGAAAATTAGACGGAACACACTGGGATGATCCACAACCTCCCTGGTATATCCTGATCAAATTTTAACCCACAGCACGCCCGGACCCTGGGCCACACCTGAAACCGCATGCTATTGCACACCGATCTACCCCAAAAGTAACCCGTTTGAGCCGATTCGCCCATTTGTCTATCCAAATAGGCACAGAAAAATTAACGGACCACACTTGGATAATCCCCAACCTCCTTAGCACGCCTCGGTTGATTTTTGACCCACAAAACGCACGAACCCCAGTCCCACCCCCAAAACCGTGAGATATAGCACACTAATTTGGCCAGAAAATGCCCTATTTGCACCGTTCCGCCCGTTTATCCTCCAAATAGCCACAAAAATTAAACGGACCACATTGGTATGATCCCCAACCTTCCAGGCACACCCCGGTTAATTTTTAGCCCACAACTCACCTCGAATCAGGACCCACCCCTAAAACCGTGGGTTATAGCACACCAATTTTGCCCAAAAATATGTCGTTCGCGCTGTTTCCCGTTTGTCCACCTAAATGGCCACGTAAAATTAAGAGGACCATGCTACGATGATACCCAACCCTCCTGGCATACCCCAAATAATTTTTGTCCCACAGCACGCTCGAAACCCAGGCCCACCTCCAAAACCGTGGGCTATAGCACACCAATTTTGATAATAAATGCCCCTTCTGCGTCATTTCGCACGTTCGTCCACCCATATTTCCACGAAAAATTAAACGAACCACACTGGGATGATCCCCAACCTCCCTGGCATGCCCCAGTCGATTTTTGACCCACATCACGCCCGGACCCCAGGCCTACCAACGAAACCGTGGGCTATAGCACGCCGATTTGACCTGGAATGCCTTGCTCTCCCTGTTAAGCTCTTTTGTCCACTTAAATGACCACAAAAAATTAAACGGACCATACTGGGATGATCACAACCTCTTTTTCATGTCCCGATCAATTTTTGGCTCGCAGCACGCTCGTACCCCAGGACCACCCCCGAAACCGTGGGCTATAGCACACCGTTTTGGCCCAAAAATGCCTCATTCGCGCTGTTTCACTCCTTTGTCCACCAAAATTTCCACGAAAAATTAAATGCACCACACTGGGATAATCCCCAACCTCCCTAGCATACCCCAGTCAATTTTTGGCCCAAGGCACGCTCGGACCTCGGCCCCACCCCCAAAATCATGGGCTATAGCACACTGATTTGACCCTAAAATGCTTCGTTCGCGCCGTTTCTCTTGTTTGTCCACCCAAATGGCAACGAAAAATCAAAAGGACCACACTGGGACGATCCCCAAACTCTCTGGCACACCTTGGTCAATATTTAGCCACAGCACACCCGAACGCCGATCCCACGATGAAACCGTGGGCTATAGCACATTTATTTGGCCAAAAAATGCTCCATTCGTACTTTTTTGCCCTTTTGTCCACCCAAATGGCCACAAAAAATCAAACGAACCACACTAGGATGATCCTCAACCTCCCTGTCTTGCCCCGACGATTCTTGGTCCATAACACGCCCTAAATCCGGGCCCACCCCTAAAATCGTGGGCTATAGCACACCGATTTAGCCCAAAAATGCCCCATTCGCGTCGTTTCGCCCGTTTGGCCACCCAAATGGCCACAAAATATTAATCGGACCATACTGGGATGATCCCCAACCTCCCTAGCATGCCCTGATCAATTTTCAGCCCACTACACGCCCGAACCCTAGGTCCACCCCTAAAATGTGGGCTATAGCACACTGATTTTGACTGAAAATGCTTCGTTCGCATTGTTTTGCCTGTTTGTCAACCCAAATAGCTAAGAAAAATCAAACAGACCACAATAGAATGATCCCCAACCTTTTTGGTAATCCCCGTCCGATTTTAGGCCCATAGTACGCCCAAAACCCGGGCCTATCCCTAAAACCATGGGCTATGACACACCGATTTGGTCCAAAAATGCCCCGTTCGCGCCGTTTCACTCGTTATTCCACCCAAATTGCAACAAAAAATTAACAGGACCACACTGAGATGATCCCCACTATCCTGGTATGTACCGTTGATTTTCAGCTGACAGCATGCTCGGACCCCATGCCCACCTCCGAAACCATGGGTTACAGCACACCGATTTGGCCCAAAAATGCCTCGTTTGTGCCTTTTCGCCTGTTTGTTCATCCAAATGGCCCCAAAAAATTAAACGGACCACATTGGGAAGGTACTAACCTCCCTGGCATTCCCCAAAAATTTTTTGGCCCACCGCATGCCCGGACCCCAGGCCAAACCCCGAGACCGTCGGCTATAGCACATAAATTTGGTCTAAAAATGCCCCGTTCGTATTGTTTTGCCCGTTTACCCACCCAAATGGCCACAAAAAATTAAACGGACTGCACTGGGATGATACCTAGCCTCCCTGCATGCCCCGATGATTTTTTACCCCCAGCATGCCCGAACCCTAGGTCCACCCCAAAAACTGAGGGCTATAGCATACCGATTTGGATCGAAAATTCCCCATTAGCGCTGTTTTGCCTGTTTGTCTATCCAAATAGGCACGAAAAATTAAACGGACACACTGGGATGATCTCCAACCTCCCTGGAACACCCGGTCAATTTTTGGCCTATTGAACACCCGGACCCCAGCCCACCCCCAAAACTGTGGGCTATAACACACACATTTGGCCCAGAAATGTCCCGTTTGTGCCGTTTCACTCGTTTGTCCATGCAAAGGGCCATGAAAAATAAAACGGACCACACTGGGATGATCGCCAACCCCCTAGCACGCCTCGGTACATTTTGGACACGCAAAACGCCTCGAACCCTGGCCCACCCCTTAAACCATGGGCTATAACACACTGATTAGGCCCGAAAATGCCCCATTTGCGTTGTTTTGTCCGTTTGTTTGCCCAAATGGCCACGAAAAATTAAATGGAACACACTGAGAGGATCTCCAACCTCCTTAGCATACCTAGATAAATTTTTGGCCCACAATACGCTGGACCCTGGGCCTACCCTTATAACTGCGTGCTATAGCACATCGATTTAGCCCAAAAATGCCCCGTTCGCCCGTTTGTCCACCCAAATGGGCACAGAAAATTAAAAAAACAACAGTGGGATGATCCCCAACCTCCCTATCATGCCCTGATTGATTTTTGACCCACATCACGCCCAAACCCCGAGCCCACCCCGAAAACCGTAGGATATAGCACATTGAGTTTTCCTGAAAATGCCACGTTCGTGTCGTTTCACCTGTCTGTCCACCCAAATGTCCACGATAAATTAAAAGTACCATACTGCTACGATCCCCGACCTTCCTGGCATGCCTCGGTAAATTTTTAGCTTACATCACGCCTGGACCCCGACCCCACCCCTGAATTCGTGGGCTATAGCACACCAATTTTGCCTTAAAGACGCAGTTCACACTGTTTCGCCCGTTTATCCACTCAAATATCACGCAAAATTAAGCAGACAACACTGGGACGATCCCCAACCTCCCGGGTATGCCTTGAACAATTTTCGGCTAATAGTACGCCCGAACCCCGGGCTCACCCCAAAAACCGTAGGCTAATGAAAACTAATTTGGCCCAAAAATGCCCCGTTCATGCCGTTTTACCTGTTTTTCCATACAAATAGCCACAAAAAAAATATACGAACCATACTGGGATGATCCCCAACATCCCTGGCACGCCTCGGTTAATTTTTGGCCTACAGGATGCCAGGACCCCATGCCCACCCTCGAAATCGTGGGTTATAGCATACCGATTTGGCTGAAAAATGTTGTATTCGTGTTGTTTTGCCCGTTTGCCCACCCATATGGCCACGGAAAATTAAGCGGACCACACTAGGACTATCCCCAACCTCCCTAGCAAGCCTCGATCGATTTTTGGCATACAACATGCCCGAACCCCGGGCCCACCCCTAAAACTATGGGCTATAGCACGCCAATTTGGCCCGAAAACTCTCCGTTTGCACCGTTTCATTAGTTTGTCCACTCAAATCGCCATAAAAATTAAACAGACCACACTGGGATGATCCCCAACCTCTCTGGCATGCCCCAGTAAATTTTCGGCCCACAACACCCCTGGACCCTAAACCTACCCCCAAAATCGTGGTCTACAGTACACTAATTTGGCCTAAAAATTCCCCGTTCGAACCGTTTCGCCCATTTGTCCACCCAAATAGCCAGAAAAAATTAAACGGACCACACTGGGAAGATCCCCAACCTCCCTGACATACACTGGTCAATTTTTGGCCCACAGCATGCCCGGACCCTATGCCCACCCCCAAAATCGTGGGACATAGCACACCGATTTAGCCTGAAAATGCCCCGTTCTTTCTATTTCGCTTGTTTGTCTACCCAAATATCCATGAAAAATTAAACGGACCACACTGCACCGATTCCTAACCTCTCTAGATGCCCCAGTCACTTTTGGCTCAAAAATGCCTCATTCGCGCCGTTTCGCTCGTTTGTCCACCCAAATTGCCACGAAAAATTAAATGCACCACACTGGGATAATCCCCAACCTCTCCAGCACACCCCGGTCAATTTTTGAACCAAGGCACGCTTGGACCTCGGCCTCACTCCCAAAACCATGGGCTATAACACACCGATTTGGCCCTAAAATGCTCCGTTCGCACCGTTTCTCCCTTTTGTCCACCCAAATAGGCATGAAAAATTAAACGGACCATAATGGGACGATCCCCATCATCTCTAGCATGCCTTGCTCAATTTTTAGCCACAGCACACCCAAACATCGAGCCCACCATGAAACCGTGGGCTATAGTACATCGATTTGGCCAAAAAAATGCTCTATTCATACTTTTTTGCCCTTTTGTCCCCCCAAATGGCCACAAAAAATCAAACGGACCACACTAGGATGATCCCCAACCTCCCTGGCTTGCTTCGGCCATTCTTGGAACACAACACGCCCTGAACTCGAGCTCTCCCCCAAAATCATGGGCTATAGCACACCGATTGTCCCAAAAATGCCTCATTTGCGTCATTTTGCCCGTTTGTTCACCTAAATGGCCACGAAAAATTAAGCAGACCATACTGGGATGATACCCAACTTCCCTAGCATGCCTTGGTCAGTTTTCAGCCCACAGAACGCCCGAACCCCAGGTCCACCCCCAAAACTGTGGGCTATAACACACTGATTTTGACTGAAAATACCTCATTCGCATCGTTTCGCCTGTTTGTCAACCCAAATGGCTACGAAAAATCAAACGGACCACACTAGAATGATCCCCAACCTTTTTGGCAGGCCTCTGCCAATTTTAGGCCATAGTAGGACTAAAAAATGGGCCCACCCCTAAAACCTTGGGCTATGGCACATCGATTTGGTCCAAAAAGCCTCGTTCACGCCGTTTCAGTTGTTATTCCACCCAAATTGCCACAAAAATTAAAAGGACCACACTGAGATAATCCCCACCTTCTTGGAATGTCCCAGTTTATTTTCAGCCCACAGCACGCCCGGACCCCGTGCCCACCTCCGAAACCATGGGTTACAGCGCACTGATTTGGCCTAAAAATTCCTCGTTTGTGCCTTTACGCCCGTTTGTTCACCCAAATGGCCACGAAAAATTAAGCGGTCAACATTGGGAAGATCCCTAACCTCCCTGGCATGCCCCGAAAAATTTTTGGCCCACCACATGCCCGGACCCCGGGCCAAACCCCGAGACTGTCTGCTATAGCACATAAATTTGATCTGAAAATGGCCCGTACGCATTGTTTTGCCCATTTGCCCATCCAAATGGCCACAAAAATTTAAACAGACTACACTGGGACGATTCTTAGACTCCCTGTATGCCCCGACCATTTTCGACCCCTAGCACACCCGAACCCTGGGTCTACCCCAGAAACTGAGGGCTATAGCATACCGATTTGGCTCGAATATTCCCCATTAGCACCGTTTTGCTTGTTTGTCCATCCAAATAGGCACAAAAAATTAAACGGACAACAATACAATGATCCCCAACCTCCCTGGCACACCCGGTCAATTTTTGGCCTGTTGAACGCTCGGACCCCGGCCCACCCCCAAAACTGTGGGCTATAACAAAAACATTTGGCCCAGAAACGTCCCGTTCGTGCCGTTTCACTCGTTTGTCCATGCGACTGGCCATAACAAATAAAACACACCACAATGGGACGATCTCCAACCCCCTGGCATGCCCCAGTACATTTTTGACACACAAAACGCCTGGACCCCAGGCCCACTCCCGAAACCACGGGCTATAGCACACTGATTAGGCCCAAAAATGCCCCATTTGCATTGTTTTACCCGTTTGTTTGCCCAAATGGCCACGAAAAATTAACTGGACCAGACTGGGACGATTTCCAACCTCTCTGGAACACTCGGATCAATTTTTGGCCCACAGCACGCCCAGACCCTAGGCCTACCCTTATAACCGCGTGCTATAGCACATCGATTTAGCCTAAAAATGCCCCATTCGCCCGTTTGTCCACCCAAATGGGATCAAAAAATTAAACAAACCATAGTGGGACGATCCCCAATCTCCCTAGCATGCCCCAATCGATTTTTGACCCATAGTACATCCAAACCCCGAGCCCACCCCCAAAATCGTGGGATATAGCACATTGATTTTTCCTAAAAATGCCACGTTCGTGCCGTTTCACCTGTCTGTTCAACCGAATGGCCACGATAAATTAAACGGACTATACTGCTATGATCCCCAACCTTCCTGGCACGCCCCGGTCAATTTTTAGCCTACAGCACGCCGTGACCCCAGCCCCACCCCTGAATCCGTGGGCTATAGCACACCAATTTTGCCTAAAAATGCGTCGTTCGCGCCATTTTGCCCGTTTATCCACTCAAATGGACACGCAAAATTAAACGGACCATACTGGGACGATCTCCAACCTCCCTAGTATGCCTCAAATAATTTTTGGCCAATAGTATGCTGGACCCCGGGCCCACCCCCAAAACCGTAGGCTAATGGAAACTGATTTGGCCCAAAAATGCCTCATTCGTGCTGTTTTACCTGTTTTTCCATACAAATAGCCACAAAAAATTATATGGACCATAATGGGATGATCCCCAGCCTCCCTGGCATGCCTCGTTCAATATTTGGACTACAGCACGCCAGGACCCCATGCCCACCCCCGAAATCATGGGTTATAGCACATTGATTTGGCCGAAAAATGCTCCGTTCGTATCGTTTTGCCTGTTTGCGCACCCATATAGCCACGAAAAATTAAACGGACCACACTGGGACTATTCCCAACCTCCCTAGAAATCCTCGATCAATTTTTGGCTCACAATATGCCCGAAACCGAGGCTCACCCCCAAAACTGTGGGCTATAGCACACCGATTTGGCCCGAAAACTCTCCGTTTGCATCGTTTCATTCGTTTGTCCTCTCAAATTGCCACGAAAAATTAAATAGGCCACACTGGGTCGATCTCCAACCTCTCTGGCATGCCCCGGTCAATTTTCGGCCCACAACACGCTTGGACCCTAAACCTACCCCCAAAAACGTGGTCTACAGTACACTGATTTGGCCTTAAGATGCCCCGTTCGCGCCGTTTCGCCCGTTTGTCCACCCAAATGGCCACAAAAAATTAAACGGAGCACAATGGAAAGATCCCCTACCTCCCTGCATACACCGGTCAATTTTTGTCCTATAGCACGCCCGGACCCCATACCCACCCCCAAAACCGTGGGATATAGCACATCGATTTCGCTCGAAAATGCTCTGTTTGCATCGTTTCGCACGTTTGTCCACCTAAATAGCCACAAAAAATTAAATAGACTACACTGGGAGGAACCTTAACCTTCCTGAAATGCCCCAGTCATATTTTTAACCACAGCACGCCCGAACCCCTGGCCCACCCACAAAACCGTGGGCTACAACACATCGATTTGGCCCGAAAATGCCTCGTTCGCCCTAATTCGCACGTTTATCCACACAAATTGCCACAAAAAATTAAACGAACCACACTGGGACGATCCCCAACCTCCCTGGTATATCACGGCCGATTTGTCCTTCAGAATGCCCAGACCCCGACCGCACCCCCAAAATCGTGAGCTATTGCACATAGATTTTGAACAAAAATGCCCCGTTCGCGCCGTTTTACCCATTTGTCCACCCAAATAGCCACAAAAAATTAAACGAACCACACTGGGATGATCCCCAACATTCTTATCATGCCTCGATTGATTTTTGGCCGACAAAACGCCTGGACCCCAAGCCCACCCCAAAAATCGTGGGCTATAGCACACTGATTTTGGCCCGAAAAGGCCGCATTCATGCCGTTTTGCCGATTTATCCACCAAAATGGCAACAAAAAATTAAAAGGACCACACAGGGATGATCCCCCAACCTCCGTAGTAAGATCCGATCGATTATTTGACCACGACACGCCCAAACCCCGGTCCCACCCCTAAAACTGTGGGCTATAGCACACCGATTTTGCTCGAAAATACCCTATTTGCGCCAATTCACCCATTTGTCATCCCAAATGGCCACGACAAATTAAAAAGACCACAATGGGACAATCCCTAACCTCCTGGCATGCCTCGGTCAATTTTCAGCCCACAGCACGCTCGGACCACGAGCCCACCCCGATTTGGCCCGAAAATGCCCCATTCGCACCATTTTACCCTTTTATCCACCTAAATGACCACAAAAAAATAAACGGATCACATTGGGATGATCCCCAACCTTCCTGGCATGCACCGAACAATTTTTGGCCCATAGCATTCCCGGACCCCAGGCCCACCCCCCAAATCATGGGTTGTAGCACACCGATTTGGCCTAAAAATGTCCTGTTCATGCTGTTTCGCCCGTTTGTCCACCCAAATGACCATAAAATATTTATAGAAGCACACTAGGTTAATATCCATCCTCCCTGGCATGCCCCAATTGATTTTTGGCTCACAACACGCATGGACCCCAAGCCCACCCCTGAAATCGTGGACTATAGCACACCGATTTAACCGAAAAATGCCATGTTTGCATCGTTTCGCCCGTTTGTCCACCCAAATGCCCACAAAAAATTAAATAAAACATACTGAGATGATCCTCAACCTCCCTACCTTTCCCCAATCAATTTTTCTCCCACAGTACGCCCAAACCCTGGGCCCACTCCAGAAACTATGGGCAATAGCACACCGATTTAGCACAAAAATACCTTGTTCGCGTTGTTTCACATGTGTATCCCCCCAAATGGCCACAAAAAATTAAACAAACCACACTGGGATGATCCCCAACCTCCCTAGCATGCCTCGATCGATTTTTAACCCATAGCACGCCCGAAATAAACCGTGATCTATAGCACATCGATTTAGCACAAAAATGCCCTGTTCGTATTGTTATGCCCGTTTGTCCACCCAAATAGCCACAAAAATTAAACGGACCACAATGGGATGATCCCCAACAACCCTGGCATGCCCAGGTTAATTTTCAGCCCAAAGCACACCTGGATGCCAAGCCCACCCCCAAAATCGTTGGTTATAACACACCGATTTGGCCCTAAAATGCTCCGTTCGCATCATTTCACCTATTTGTCCACCCAAATTGCCATGAAAAATTAAATGAACCACACTGGGATGATTCCCAACCTCCCTGGCTTGCCCCGGTCAATCTTTTTCCAATAGTATGCCTGAAACCCAGGACCACCCCTAAAATCGTAGGCTATAGAACACTGATTTAGCCGCAAAATTCCCATTGGAACTGTTTCGCCCGTTTGTCCACCCAAATAGCCACAAAAAATTAAACGGACCATACTGGGATGATCCTAATGCTCCCTGGCATGCCTCGTTCGATTTTTGGCCTACAGCATACCCGGAGCAAAGGCCCACCCCCTAAACTGTGGGCTATAACATACCGATTTGGCCCAAAATGCCCTGTTTGTGCCGTTTTGCCTGTTTTTCCACCCAAATGTCAATGAAAAATTAAACGGACCATACTGAGATGATCCCCAGCCTCCCTGGCATGCCCCAATCAATTTTTGGCCCACAGCACGCCCAGACCCCAGATCCACCCCCAAAACCATTTGCAATAGCACACCGATTTGGCCCTAAAATGCCCTATTTGCATCGTTTTGCTTGTTTGTCCACCCAAATGGCCATGAAAAATTAAACGGACTACACTGGGACAATACCTAACCTCCCTGGCATGCCCCGATTGATTTTTGGCTTGCAGCACGCAAGGACCCTAGGCCCACCCCTGAAACCATGGGGTAAAGCACACCAATTTGGCCTAAAAATGCCCGGTTCGCGCAGTTTCACCCGTTTATCCACTCAACTGTCCACGAAAAATTAAATAGAACACACTGGGACTATAATCAACCCCCTTCATACGTCCCGTTTATTTTTGTCCCACACCACACCTGTACCTCGAGCCTAGCCCCAAAATCGTGAGCAATAGAATACCGATTTGGACCAAAAATACCCCGTTCTAGCTGTTTTGCCAGTTTCTCCACCCAAATAGTCACGAAAAATTAAATGGACCACACTAGGATGATACCCAACCTCTCTGTCATGCCCCGATCAATTTAAGGCCCACAGCACGCCCGGACCTCAGGCTTACCATCTAATTCGTGGGCTATAGCACACCAATTTGGCTCGAAAGTACTCCGTTCACGCTGTTTCGCCAATTTGTCAACCCAAATAGCCAAGTAATATTAAACGGACCACACTGGGACGATCAAACTCCCTGGAACGGCTAATCAATTTTTGGCCCACAGCACGCTCGCACCCCGGCCCACCCCCCAAAACGTAGGTTATAGCACACCTATTTGGCCCGAAAATGCCCATTCACGCCGTTTTGTCCGTTTGTCTACCCAAATGGCCATGAAAAAGTGAATGGACCATACTGCGATGATCCCCAACCTCCCTGTCATGCTAATCGATTTGTGACCCACAGTACGCCCGGACCCCGGGCCCACCCCCAAAATCATGGGCTATAGCATACTAATTTGGCTTGAAAATGCCTCGTTCGCACCATTACACTCGTTTATCCACCCAAATTCACAGAACACCCAGACCTAGGGGCCACCCATGAAACCGTGGGCTATAGCACACCGATTTGGCCCAAAAATGCCCCGTTCGTGCCATTTCACCCATTTGTCCACCCCAAATGGCCACAAAAAATTAAACGGATCATACTGGGATGATCTCCAAGCTCCCGGTCATGCCATGGTCGATATTAGGTGCACAAAGAACCTACACACCAGGCCCACCCCTAAACCGTAGGCTATAACATATCGATTTGGCCCAAAAATGCCCCATTGGCACTGTTTCGCTCATTTGTCCATCCAAATGGCCATGAAAAATTAAACGGACCACACTGGGATGATCCCCAACCTCCCTGGCATGCTCCAATTGATTAATGACCCATAGCACACCCGAACCCCAGGCCCATCCCCAAAACTGAGGGCTGTAGCACACATATTTGCCTCAAAAATGCCTCATTCACGCCGTTTCACCCGTTTGTCAACCCAAATGGCCACAAAAGATTAAACGGATTACTCTGGGATGATCCCTAACCTCCATGGAATGCGCCGATCAATTTTTTTCCTATAGCACTCCCGGACCCCAGGCCCACCTTATAAACCGTGGGCTATAGCACACTAATTTGGCCTGAAAAGGCCCCAATCGCGCTGTTTCGCACGTTTTCGAACACAAATGGTCACGAAAAATTTAAATGGACCACACTGGAAGGATCCTCAAACTCCCTGGCATGCCCCAATCAATATTTGGCCCATAACACGCCCGGACCCTAGGCTTACCCCCGAAACCATATGTTTATAGCACAATGATTTGGCCCGAAAATGCTCAATTTGCATCATTTTCCTTGTTTGTCCACCCAAATGGCCCCGAAAAATCAAACGGACCATACTGGGATAATCTCCAACATCCTTGGAATGTTTCAATTGATTTTCGGCCCATAGTATGCCCGAACCACGGGCCCACCCCTAAAATGATGGGCAATAGCACATCGATTTGGCTAAAAAAAGCCCCGTTCGCGTCGTTTCACCGGTTTGTCCACCCAAATGGCCACAAAACATTAAATGGACCACACTGGGATGATATTCATCCTTCCTGGCATTCCTTAGTAAATTTTTGGCCCACAGCACACCTAGACCTCGGGCCCACTACCTAAACTGTGGGCTATAGCACACCAATTTGGCTCGAAAATGCTCCGTTTGCATCGTTTCTCCCATTTGTCCACCCAAATGGCCAAGAAAAATTAAATGGAACATATTGGGATGAGCAACCTCCCTGGCACGCCCAGTCGAATTTTGGCCCACTACATGCCTGAACTTGGGCCCATCCCTAAAACCGTGGGCTATAACACACCTATTTGGCCCGAGAATGCCCCATTCACGCCATTTCTCCCGTTCGTCCACCCAAATGGACACAAAAAATTAAACAGAGCACACTGGGATAATTCACAACCTCCTTAGCATGCCACGACCAATATTGAGCCCACAGCACGCCTGAGTCCCAGGCCCACCCCCAAAACCATGGCCTATAGCACACCGATTTGGCCCAAAAATGCCCCGTGTGTTCCATTTTGCTCGTTTGCCTACCCAAATATCAACAAAAAATTAAAATAACACACTGGGATAATTCCCAACCTACCTAACATTTCTCGATCTATTTTTGGCCCGCAGTATGCTCAGACCTTGGGCTCTCCCCCGAAACCGTGGGCTATGAACATCGATTTGGCTCGAAAATGCCCCGTTTGCGCTGTTTCGACTGTTTGTACTACAAAAAGGCCATAAAATATTAAACGGACCACACTGGGAAGATCCCCAACCTCCTTAGCATGCCTCGGTCAATTTTTGGCCCACAGCACGCTCAAAGCGTAGGCCCACCCCCAAAATCGTGGGTTATAGCATACAGATTTACCCCAAAAATACCCCATTCACGTTGTTATACCTATTTGTCCGCCTAAATAGCCACGAAAAATTAAAAAAACCACACTGGGACGATCCCCAACCTCCCTGGTATGCCCCAGTTGATTTTTGGCCCACATTATGCACGTGCCCACACCCAAAGCCGTGGGCTATAGCACACCAATTTGGCTAAAAAATGCCCCATTCGCGCCGTTACGCCCGTTTGTCCACCTAAATAGCCACAAAAAATTAAACGGACCACACTGGGATGATCCCCAACCACCTTAGCATGCCCTGGTCATTTTTTGGCCCACAACATGCCCAAACCCCAAGCCCACCCTCGAAACTGTGGGCTATAGGTCACTAATTTGGCCCAAAAATGCCCCATTTATGCCATTTCGCCCGTTTGTCAACACAAATGGACATGAAAAACTAAACAGACCACATTGGGACGATTCCCAACCTCCCTGCCATGCCCTAAATGATTTTCAGCCCACTTCACACCCGAACCCCGAGCCCACCCCTAAAACCATAGGCTATAGAACACCGATTTGGCCTGAAAATGCACCGTTCGTGCTGTTTCATCCTTTTTGTCCATCAAAATAGCCACGAAAAATTAAATGGACCACACTAGGATGATCCCCAACCTCCCTGTCATTCCCCAGTTGATTTTCGGTTGACAACATGCTCGGACCCTGAGCCCAGCCCCAAAACTTTTGGCTATAGCACACTGATTTGGCCCGAAAACGTCCCTTTCGTGCTGTTTTGCCTTTTTGTCCATTCAAATGGCCGCAAAAAATTAAACGGACCATACTGGGATGATTCCTAACCTCCCTGTCATGCCCCTATCAATTTTTGTCCCACAGCACGCTTGGGCCCTGGGCCTACCCCCAAAGTCGTTGGCTATAGCATATTGATTTGGAGCGAAAATGCCACCTTCGGGCCATTTCACCTGTTTGTCCACCCAAATAGACCAAAAAATTAAATGGACCACACTGGGATGATCCTGAACTTCACTGGCACACCCCCATCAGTTTTTGGCCCACAGCACGCTCGAACACCAGGCCCACACCCAAAATCGTGAGCTATAACACATCGATTTCGCCCGAAAATGTCCTGTTTGTGCCATTTTGCTCGTTTGCTAACACAAATGGCCACGAAAAATTAAACGGACCACATTAGGATGATCCCCAAACTCCCTGGTATGCCCCGATCAATTTTCAGCCCACAGGATGCCCGGACCTCGAGCCCACCCCCGAAGCCATGGGCTATAGCACACGATTTGGCAAGAAAATGTCCTGTTCGCATCATTTCGCCTGTTTATCTACCCAAATGGCCAAAAAGATTAAACGGACCATACTGGGACAATACCCATCTTACCTGGCATGCCCCAGTCAATATTTAACCTACAGCATGGCCGAACCGTGGGCTTGCCCTAGAAACCGTAGGCTATAGCATACCAATTTGGCCCAAAAATATCCCACTTCGCCCGTTTTCCACCCAAATTGCCAAGAAAAATCAAACGAACCACACTGGGATGATCCCCAACCTCCCTAGCATGTCTCAATCAATTTTCAGCCCACAGCATAACCCAAACCTGGGCTCACCCCCAAAACCGTGGGCTACAACACACCGATTTGTCCCAAAAATGCCCTGTTCGAGCCGTTTCGCCTGTTTGTCCACCCAAATGGCCAAGAAAAATTAAATGGACCACACAAGGACGATTCCCAACCTCTCTGGCATGCCCTAATCAATTTTCGACCCACTGCACACCCGGACCCCTGGCCCATCCCTAAAATCGTGGGATATAGCACACCGATTAGGATCGAAAATGCCTCGTTCGCATCATTGCGCCCATTTGTCCACTGAAATGGCCACAAAAATTAAACGGACCACACCGGGATAATCCCCAACTTCTGAGGCATATCCCAATCGATTTTTGTCCCACAGCATACCCGGACCCCATGCCTACCCACAGAACCATGGGCTTTAGAACACCTATTTGTCCCGAAAATGCCCCGTTCGTGTTGTTTCACCCATTTATCCATCCAAATGGCCACGAAAAACTAAACAGACTACATTGGAATAATCTCCAACCTCTTTGGTATGCCCCAATTGATTTTTGGCACACAGGACCTGGAACCCTGGCCCACCCCAAAATCGTGGGCTATAGCTCATCGATTTGGCCCAAAATGATCCCTCTCGCGCCATTACACACGTTTGTCAACCAAAATTGCCATGAAAAATTAAATAGAACACACTGGGATGATACCTAACCTCCCTGACATGCCCCGGTTGATTTTTGACCCCGAGCACGCTAGAACCCAGGGCCCACCCCCAAAATCGTAGGCTATACCACACTGATTTGGCCAGAAAATGCCCTGTTTGCGCTGATTTGTCCGTTTGTCCACCCAAATGGCCACAAAAGAGTAATTGGACTACACTGGGATGATCCACAACCTCCTTGGCATGCCTCAGTCAATTTTTGGCCCACAGTACACCTGGGACCCAAGCCCACCCCCAAATTAGTAGGCTATAGCACACCGATTTGGCCCAAAAATGACCCGTTAGCACTGTTTTGCCCATTTGTTTACCCAAATTGCCACAAAGAATTAAACGGATTGCACTGGGATGATCCCCAACCTCCCTGGCATACCCCGGTAAATTTTTGTCTGATAGTACTCCCGAACCCCAGGCCCACCCCAAAAATTGTGGGCTGTAGCACACCGATTTAGCCCGAAAAGTCCCCATTCACACCGTTTCGCACGTTTTCCCACTCAAATAGTCATGAAAAATTAAACAGGATATACTGGGAGGATCCCCAAACTCATGGCATGCCCCAATCAATTTTTGGCCCACAACACATCCGGACTCCAGGTCCACCCCCGAAACCATTTTCTATAGCACAAAGATATGGCCCGAAAATGCTCGGCTTGCATTAGTTTGCTCGTTTGTCCACCCAAATGGCCACAAAAAATTAAACGGACCATACTGGGATGATCCCCAACCTCCTTGGCACATACCGATCTATTTTTGGCACACAACACGCCCAGACCCCGAGCCTCCCCCCAAAACCGTGGGAAATAGCACACCGATTTATCCCAAAAATGCCTCATTCATGCCGTTTCGTGGGTTTCGCCACCCAAATACGCATAAAAAATTAAACGGACCATACTGGGATGATATTCAAACTTGCTGGCATGCCACAGTCAATTTTTGGCCCATGGCACGCCCAGACCTCGAGCCCAAAACCTAAACCGTGGGCTATAGCACACTAATTTGGCTCAAAAATACCCCGTTCGCGTCGTTTCGCCCATTTGTCCACACAAAAGTCCAAGAAAAATGAAACGGATCACATTGGGACGAGCAACCTCCTTGGAACGCCCAGTTGATTTTCGGCCCACTACACATTCGGACCAGCCCCACCCCCAAAACCGTGGGCTATAACACACCTATTTGGCCCGAGAATACCCCATTCGCGCTGTTTCGCCCGTTTGTCCACCCAAATGGCCAGAAAAAATTAAACAGACCACAATGGGATAATTCACAACCTCCCTAGCACGCCACGGTCGATTTTGGGCCCACAGCATGCCTGAGTCCCGAGCCCACCCTAAAACCATGGGCTATTGCACACCGATTTGGCCCAAAAATGTCCTGTTCGCTCTGTTCTGCCCGTTTGTCCACCCAAATAGCCATAAAAAATTAAACGGACTACACTGGGACAATCCCCGGCCTCCCTAGAACGCCCCAATTGATTTTTATCCTAAAGCATACTCGGACCTCGAGCTGTCCCCCAAAACCGTGGGCTATGCACCCTGATTTGGCCCGAAAATGCCCTGTTTGCATCATTTCTCCCATTTGTCCACCCAAATGGCCACAAAAAATTAAACGGACCACACTGAGATAATTCCAAACTGCCCTGGCACAACCCAATCAATTTTTGGCCCACAGCACGCTCGGACCCTGAGCCCACCTCCGAAACCATGGTCTATAGCATACTAATTTGACCCAAGAACTCCCCGTTCGCACCTCTTTGCCCGTTTAACTATCTAAATGGCCACGAAAAATTAAACGGACCACACTAGGATAATCCACAACCTTTCTGGCAGGCCATGATCGATTTTTGGTCCACAACATGTCTGAGTCTCGGGCTCATCCCCAAAACCATGGGCTATAGCACATCAATTTTGCCTGAAAATGGCCACGAAAAATAAAATACACCACGGTAAGATGATCCCCAACCTCCCTGCATACCCCGATCGATTTTTGGCCCACAGCACACCTGGACCCTGCGCCCACCCCTAAAACCATGGGCTTTAGCACATCAATAATCCACAACCTCCCTAGCATGCCCTGGTCGATTTTTGGTACACAGCACCCGAACCCAGGCGCACCTCCAAAACCGTGAGCTATAGCACACTGATTTGACCCAAAAATGCCCCTCTCATGCCATTATGCATGTTTGTCCACCCAAATAGCCATGAAAAATTAAACAGACCACACTGGAATGATCCCCAACCTCCCTGGCATGCTTAGATCAATTTTTTGTCCAGAGCACGCTCGGACCCAGGGCCCACCCCCGAAATCATAGGATATACCACACTGAGACGATCCCCAACCTCCCTAGAATGGCCTGATCAATTTTTGTCCAACAACTCTCCCGAACCCCAGGCCCGCCCCGGAAATCGTGGGTTGTAGCACACTGATTTGGCACGAAAAGGCCCCATTTTGCGCCGTTTCGCATGTTTTCCTACCCAAATGGTTACAAAAAATTAAACGGACCAACTAGGAGGATCCCCAACCACCCTGGCATGCCCCAATCAATTTTCGACCCACAACACGCCCAGACCCCAGGCCAACCCCCGAAACCATTTGCTATAGCACAATGATTTGGCCTGAAAATGCTCGATTTGCATCGTTTTACTCGTTTGTCCTCCCAAATGGCCACAAAAAATTAAACAGACCATATGGGATGATCCCAATCTCCTTGGCACATCCCGATCAATTTTCGGCCTAAAAAACTCCCGGATCCCAGGCCCACCTCCAAAACCATGGGCAATAGCACACTGATTTAGATCAAAAATGCCTCGTTCGTGCCGTTTTGACGGTATATCCACCCAAATAGCCACAAAAAAATAAACGGACCACACTGGGATGATCTTTAACCTTCCTGGCATGCCTCAGTCAATTTTTCACCCACAGCACATCCAGACCTCAGGCCCACCACCTAAACCATTGGCTATAACACACTAATTCGGGTCAAAAATTCCCAGTTTACATCGTTTCGCCCATTTGTCCATCCAAATGACCAAGAAATATTAAATAAAACACATTGGGATGAGCAACCTCCTTGGCATGCCCAATTGATTTTTGGCCCACTGCACACCCAAAATTGGGCCCACCCCCAAAACCATGGGCTATAACACACCTATTTGGCCCGAGAATGCCCCATTCACATCGTGTCGCCCGTTTATCCACCCAAATGGCCACGAAAAATTAAACGGACCACACTGAGATAATTATCAACCCCCCTAGCATGCCATGGTTGATTTTGGGCCCACAACACTCCTGAGTCCCGAGACCACCCACAAAACCATGGGCTATAGCATACCGATTTGGCCTAAAAATGCCCCGTTCGCTTTATTTTGCCCTTTCACCCGTTTGTCAACACAAATGGCCATGAAAAACTAAATGGACAACATTGTGATGATGCCTAACCTCCCTGGCATTCCCCGATCAATTTTCCGCCTATAGGATGCCCGGACCTCGAACCCACCCACAAAACCGTTGGCAATAACACACCGATTTGGCTAGAAAATGTCCTATTTGCGCCGTTTTGTCCGTTTGTCCACCCAAATGGCCAAAAAAATTAAATGGACCAAACTGGGATGATCCTCATCCCCTCTGGCATGCCCCAGTTAATTTTTGGCCGACAGTACGCCCGGACCTCGGGCCCACCCCAGAAATTGTATG
Source organism: Capsicum baccatum var. pendulum (assembly GCA_030864225.1). Taxonomy (NCBI): domain Eukaryota; kingdom Viridiplantae; phylum Streptophyta; class Magnoliopsida; order Solanales; family Solanaceae; genus Capsicum; species Capsicum baccatum. Next base: position 277,575,940 of record CM061560.1, read on the forward strand.
CTATAGCCTACCAATTTGGCCTAAAAATGCTCCGTTTCATCCATTTGTCCACCCAAATGGCCACAAAAAATTAAACAAACCACACTGGAATTATCCCCAACCTCCCTGGCATGCCCCGATCGATTTTAAGCCCACAGCACACCCGAAACTCAGGCCCATCCCTAAAACTGTAGCCTATAGCACACTGATTTATCTCAAAAATGTCCCGTTCGTGCAGTTTTGCCCATTTGTCCACCCAAATGGCCACGAAAAATTAAACGAATTACACAAGAATGATCCCCAACCTTCCTGGCATACCTCAATCAATTTTTGACCTACAACACGCTCGGACCCCTGGCCCACCCCTAAAATCGTGGGATATAGCACACCGATTAGGCTAAAAAATGCCTCGTTCGCGACGTTGCGGCCGCTTGTCCACCCAAATGGCCACAAAAAATTAAACAGACCACACCGAGATAATCCCCAACCTCCGTGGCACACCTTGGTCGATTTTTGGCATACAGAACGCCTATACCCTACGCCCACGCTCAAAACCATGGGCTTTAGCACACCGGTTTGTCCCGAAAATGCCCCGTTCACGTTGTTTCACCCGTTTGTCCACCCAAATAGCTACAAAAAAACTAAACGAACAAAACCAGGATGATCCCCAACCTCCGTAGCATACGTTGGTCAGTTTTCAACACATAGCACCCGGACCCTAGGCCCAACCCCAAAACCGTGGGCTATAGCACACCAATTTGGCTCGAAAATGCCCCTCTTGCGTCTTTTCATATGTTTTTTTACTCAAATGGCCATGAAAAATTAAACAGACCATACTGGGATTATCCCCAACCTCCTTGGCATACCCCGGTCGATTTTTGGCCCAGAGAACGCCCGAACCCAGGGCCCACCACCAAAATCCTAGGTTATACTAGATTGATTTGTCATGAAAATGCCCCATTAGCGCAGTTTTCCCGTTTGTCCACCCAAATGGCCACAAAAAAGTAATCGGACACACTGGGATGATACACAACCTTCCTGGCATACCTCAGTCAGTTTTTTGCCTACAATACGCCCGGACCCCAAGCCCACCCCCGAATTAGTGGGATATAGCACACTAATTTGGCCCAAAAATGACCCATTCACACTATTTCGCCCATTTGTTAACCCAAATTACCATAAAGAATTAAATGATCCCCAACCTCTATGGCACGCCCTAGTCGATTTTTGGCCCACAGGATGCCTGGACCCCTAAAACCGTGGGCTATAGCACACCGATTTAGCCCTAAAATTCCTTGTTCGCATCGTTTCGCCCGTTTGTCAACCAAAAGGGCCACGAAAAATTAAACGGACCACACTGGGACGATCCTCAACCTCCCTAGCACGCCGCGGTCAATTTTAGCCCCACAGCACGCCAGGAACTCGGGCCCACCCCCAAAACTGTGGGCTTTAGAACAACGATTTGGCCCAAAAATGCCCTGTTCGCGCTGTTTTGCTCGTTTTTCCTATCAAGTGGCAATGAAAAATTAAATGAAACAAACTAGGATGATCCCCAACCTCCCTGTCATGCCTCGGTCGATTTTCAGCCCATAGCGCACCCGTACCCGGGCCCACCCTTGAAACAATGGGCTATAGTTTATCGATTTAGCCCAAAATGCCCCGTTCGCGCTGTCTTGCCCGTTTGTCTTCTCAAGTATCCACGAAAGATTATACGGATGACAAAGGGATGATCCTAAACCTCTTTATCACATCCCGATCAATTTTTCGCACACAACACTCCCGAACCCCTAGCCCACCCCAAAAATCGCGGGCTATATCACACCAATTTGTCAAAAAATGCCCCGTTCCCACCGTTTTGCCCGTTTATCTACCCAAAGGGCAGCGGAAAATTAAACAGACTACACTGGGATGATCCCGACCTCTGAAACTATGGCCTATAGCACACCAATTTGGACTGAAAATGCCCCGATCGTGCGGTTTCTCCCGTTTGTCCACCCAAATGGCCATGAAAAATTAAGCGGACCATACTGAGATGATGCCCAACCTCTCTGGCACACCCCGATTTATTTTCGTCCCACATCACACCCTGATACCGGGATCACCCCCAAAACCATGGGCTGTACCATACTAATTTAGCCTAAAAAATTTTTGTTCGTTTCATTTTGCCCGTTTATCCACCCAAATGGCCCCAAAAAATTAAACGGACCACACTAGGATGATCCCCAAATCCCCTACCTCTCCCCAATCAATTTTCAGCCCACAACATATCGAACCCTGGTCCCACCCCAAAACCAAGGGCTATAGCACACTGATTTGGCCTGAAAATACCCCATTCGAGCCGTTTCCCCAATTTATCCACCCAAATAGCCACATAAAATTAAACGGACCATACTGGGATGATTGTCAAAATCCATGGCACACCCTGATCAATTTTTGGCCCACAGAATTCCCGGACACGGGCTCACACTCGAAACCATGGACTACAGCACACCGAATTAGCTGAAAATTCCCTGTTCGCATCTTTTTGCCTGTTTGTCCACCCTAATGGCAACAAAAAATTAAACTGACCACACTAGGACGATCCCTAACCTCCTTGGCATGCCCCGGTTAATTTTTCGCCCACAGCACGCCCGGACCCTGAGGTCACCCCTAAAACCGTGGGCTATAGCACACCAATTTGGCTTTAAAATGCCCCATTCTCGTTGTTTCAACCGTTTATCCACCCAAATAGCAACATAAAATTAAACGGACCATACTGGGACTATCCCCAACCTCCTTGGTATGCCCCAATCAATTTTTGACCCACAAAATACCTGTACCCCTGGCCCACCCCCTAAACCGTGGGCTATAGCACACCGATTTGGCTTGAAAATGCCACGTTCATGCTGTTTTGCCCGTTTGTCAACACAAATAGCTACAAAACATTAAATGGACCACACTGGGATGATCCATAACCTTCCTAGCATGGTATGATCAATTTTTGACCAACAGAATGCCCGAACCCTGGGTCCACCTCTAAAACCTTGGGCTATAGTACACCAACTTTGCCCGAAAATGCCCCATTCGTGCCGTTTCATTCATTTGTCCACCCAAATGGCCACAAAAAATTAAAATGACCACACTGGGATGATCCCCAACATCCCTGGCATGCCTTGATCAATTTTTCTCCTACTACATGCTTTGATCCCGGGCCCTCTCCCAAAACTATGGGCGCACACCGATATGGCCTAAAAAGGCCCTGTTTGCGCTGTTTTGCTTGTTTGTCCACCCAAAAGGACACAAAAAAATTAAACGGACCACATTGGGATGATCCCAAACCTCCCTGGCACATCCCAATCAATTTTTGGCCAACAGTATGCCCGAACCCCTGGCCCACCCCTTAAACCATGGGATATAGCACACCAATTTTGCCCAAAAACTCTCCGTTCATGCCGTTTCGCCTGTTTGTCCACCCAAATTACCACAAAAAATTAAACGGACCATACTGGGATGATCCCCGACTTCCATGGCATGCCCCAAATGATTTGGGCCTACAGCACACTCGTACCCTGGTCACACCCTCAAAACTACGAGCTAGAACATACCAATTTGGCCTGAAACCCCCCGTTCGCGCCGTTTCCCTTGTTTGTCCGTCCAAATGTCCATGAAAAATTAAACGGACCACACAAGGATGATCCCCAACCTCCCTGGCATGCCCCGGTCAATTTTCGGCCCACAGCACGCCCGAACCCTGGGACTATGCAAAAAATCGTGTTCTATAGCATACCAATTCGGATAAAAAATGCCCTGTTCGTACGATTTTGCTCATTTGTCCATCAAAATGGCCACAAAAAATTAAACGAATCACACTGCGATGATCTCCAACCTTCCTGGCATGTACCAATTGATTTTTGGACCACATCACACCTGAAACTCGGCCCACCCACTAAACTGTGGGATATAGCACACCGATTTGGCCTAAAAGCACCTCGTTCATCCTTTTTCGCCTGTTTGTCCACCCGAATTTTCATACAAAACTAAAAGGTCAACACAGGGATGATCCCTAAACTCGATGGCATGTGTCAGTCAGTTTTTTGCATATAGCACGCCCGAACCCTGGGCCTACCCCAGAAACTGTGGGCTATAGCACATCGATTTGGCATGAAAATTCCCTGTTCACGCTGCTTTGCCTGTTTGTCTACCTAAATGGCCATGAAAAATTAAACGGACCATACTGGGATTATCCCCAACCCCTATGGCACGCTTCGATTGATTTTTGGCCCACAACACAATCGGACTGTGGGCCCACCCTAAAACCGTGGGATATCACACACCAATTTTACCTGAAAATGCCCCATTCTCTCCGTTTCCCCATATGTCTACCCAAATGATCACGAAAAATTAAATGGACCAACTAGGATGATCCTCAACCTCCCTGGCATTCCCTGATCGATTTTTGGCTTACAACCTACCCGAACACCGAGCCCACCCCAAAATCGTGGGCTATAGCACACCACTTTGGTCTGAAAATGCCCCATTCAAGCTGTTTCACCCATTTGTCCACCCAAATGGCCACGAAAATTTAAACGAACTACACTGGGATGATCTCTAACCTCCTTGGCATGCCCCGGTTGATTTTTGGCCCACAATACACCCGACAGTGGGACCACCCCCAAAACCGTAGGATATAGCATAATAATTACGCCCACAAATGCCCCGTTCATGCAGTTTCACCCATTTGTCCACTCAAATAGCTTCAAAAATTTAAACGGACCACACTTGGACGAACCCAAACTTCCCTGTCATGCCATAATCGATTTTGGCCCAATAGGATGCTCGAAACCCGGGCCTACCCCCAAAACCATGGGCTATAGCCCACCGATTTTGCCTGAAAATGCCCTGATCGCACCGTTTTGCCTGTTTGTCCACCGTAATAGCCATTAAAAATTAAACAAACCACACTGGGATGATCCCAAACCTCCCTAGCATGTCCCGGTCAATTTTTGACAAATAGCACACCTGGACCCTGATAACGCTCAATCTACAGCTCTCGTAGGAGTGTAAAGTGGTCGTTGTCAAATATAGAACCCAACTGGGTTGGGTATCAATCCCACAGGGAATAGCTTGGTCAATAAGTAAGCAATGATTATTAGACTTTTGGTGCAAGTCTAGTAAAAAAGGGGGATTTTATTGTGCAAGGAATGTAACCAAAATAAGAGAGTAAAAACAGAAAATAGCAAAGTAAAAAGACAGAATTTTTAGTAAGAGTTTAATCAATGAGAATCGAGAGTTGGGGTTATGTCCACCTTATGAGTTATACGTCTCTATTGGCTATGAGTTGTGCGGAATTCAGACATGCATGTGCTTATAGAGAATTGTATTCTATGGTAAATCCAGGCGTCTTTCGACCTAACAAGGACTATTTTACTTTAACTCTTTCTAGGTTAAAGCGTATCTAACGGTACAAATTCTCCAAGAGGTTAATCCAGTTACAGCACTAACTTTTTAATAGGGGTTGGTGCCCTATTACCTTGACATTATCTCTTTTCCAGACATATAACTTTTCTTTCGAACAAGTTAATGCTATACTTGCGTATTCTATGCGTTTGCAACCACAAGAATTTGCATTAAGATGAAGAGAATAATGATATAAGCAGCATACGTGTCACGAATTCACAAACTCATAGCAATAGAGAGTATCTCATACGGCTTCCATAACCCCAACAGAGAAGTTTAGCTACTCATGATTGCGAAGGAAATCACAATAGACTTTATCATCACACCAAAATAAAGATCTTGCGTGAAGTATGTTTGGTAGCACTTGTGGCGTGAATTCCTTACAAAATAGCGTTTATCTTGTCGTGAAAATTAAAAATAGAATAGATGAATAATAATGTCAACAATAAATTTATGAATTAATAAAGAAAAGAATTGAATAGAGAGGAATAGGGATGAGGGTGGTGGAGAATTGTTTTAATGGATGGATGGATGGTGGATGGATTGAAGAATGAATAAAAATCTCTAGAAAAATAAGGTATTTAGAAAACCCATATCCTATTCCTACTAAGCTACTGCATTATTTAACCCAATCCTACTGGGTTACTGCATTATTATCCTAATCCTAATAGGTTACTGCTGATCCCCAAAATCTTGAGAAATGCTGTTTTTGCATGGGACAGGTTTTCCATGCGTCACTTTTGGTCCTTGGCATCCAAGCTTTCCCTTCCTTCTTTCGTGAAGCTTTCTTTGGCGTCAAGTTATCCATAAAATGCTGAAATCTGCATCATTTATACCTGAAAACTTGCTAATCATGTTTGTTAGCTCACTTGCAGGAAAAAGGACTAAAAGTTCATGAATTATATATTTTGTCCTCAAAACTTAGCTAAAATATGGGTAAAATATAGCACTTTAGGTGTGTAAATTCGCCTATCATCAGACCCTAGGCCAACACCCAAAATCATGGGCTATACCACACCGATTTGGCCTAAAAATTCTTCGTTCGTGCCATTTCATACGTTTGTCATCCCAAATGGTCATAAAAATTAAAAAGAAAATACTGGGACGATCCCCAACCTCCTTCGCACACACCGATTGATTTTTGACCTATAGAACACCCGGACGTCGATCTCACTCCCAAAACCGTGGGCTATAGCACACTGATATGGCCCAAAAATACACCGTTCACGCCGTTTTGCCCAAATGGCAACAAAAAATTAAACGAACTATATTGGGATGATCCCCAATATCCCTAGCACACCTCAATCAATTTTTTGCCTATAGTACGCCTAGACCCAGATCCCACCCCCGAAACCATGGGCTATAACACATCAATTTGGTCCAAAAATGCCTCGTTTAAACGGACCACACTAGGATGATCCCCAACCTGCCTGGCATGCCCCGGTCAATTTTTGGACCATAGCACGCCTAGAACTGTGGGCTATAGCACACCGATTTGGTCCAAAAATACACCTTTCATGCCGTTTTGCCCGTTTGTTCATCCAAACGGCCACGAAAAATTAAATGACAACACTAGGATGATCGCCAACCTCCCTGGCATGCCCCGATTGATTTTTGACCCACAGTACGCTCGGATCCTAGTCCCACTCATGAAACCGTGGGCTATGGCACAACGATTTTGCCCAAAAATGCCCCATTCGCGCCGTTCTGCACGGTTGACCACACTAGGATGATTCCCAAACTCTCTGACATGCTCCAGTCAATTTTTGGATTATAGTATGTCTGGACCATGGGCCAACCCAAAAATTGTGTGCTATAGCACACCGATTTGACCCAAAAATGTCCCATTTGTGCCATTTTGCCCGTTAGTGCACACAAATCGCCACAAAAAATTAAACGTACCATATTGGGATGATCCCCAACTTCACTAGCTTGCCCCGGTCAATTTTTGGCCTACAGCAGGTCCACCCCCAAAACCGTAGGCTATTGCACACCGATTAGGCCCAAAAATGCCCTGTTCATGCCGTTTCACAGGTTTGTCCACCTAAATGGCCACATAAATTAAACGGACCACACTGGGATGATCCCAAAACTCCCTGGCATGACCTGGTCAATTTTTGGCCCACAGTACACCCGAACTATTGTCCCACCCTAGAAATCGAGGTGCAAATGCACCATTCGTGTCGTTTTGCCCGTTTGTCCACCCAAATGGCCATAAAAAATTAAACGGACAGCACTGGGACTATCCCCATTATCCCTAGTAGGCCCCGATCGATTTTTGACCCACAACATGCTCGAAACCTAGGCCCACCCTCAAAACCGTAGGCTATAGCACACCAATATGCCTTAAAATGTCCCGTTCTTGCTGTTTCGCCCGTTTGTCCACCCAAATGGCTCAAAGATTTAAATGGACCACACTGGGATGATTCCCAACCTCCCTGGCATACCTTGGTTAATTTTTGGGCCACAGTATGCTCGGATCCCGAACCTACCCATGCAATCGAGGGTTATAGCACACCGATTAGGCCCGAAAAATGCCCCGTTCGCGCAGTTTCTCCCGTTTGTCCACCCAAATGGCCACAAAAACTTAATCGGACAACAATGGGATGACCCCCAACCTCCCTACCATGCCCTGGTCAATTTTGGGCCCACATCACACCTGGACACCATGCCTGACCCCAAATGCGTGGGTTATAGCACACCGATTTGGCCCGAAAATGCTCTATTCGCGTTGTTTTTCCCATTTTTCCACCCAAATGGACACAAAAAATTAAACGAACCACACTAGAATAATCCCTAACCTACAAAGCATGCCCCGATCAATTTTGGACCCACATCTCTCCTGAACCCCAGGCCCACCCCTAAAATCGTGGGCAATAGCACATTGATTTTAATGTAAAATGCCCCGTTCATGCCATTTTCCACATCTGTCCACCCAAATGGCCCCAAAAAATTAAAATGGACCACACTGCGATGATCCCCAACCTCCCTGTCATGCCCCAATCAATTTTGGACCTATAACATGCCCAAAACCCAGGCCTACCCCCAAAACCGTGGGCTATAGCACACTGATTTAGCTCGAAAATGCCCTGTTCATACCGTTTCACCTGTTTGTCCACCCAAATGGCCACAAAAAAATTAAACAAACTACACTAGGATGATCCCCAACCTCCCTGGCATGCCTCAGTCGATTTTTGACTCACAGCACATTCGAACACCACGCCCACCCCTAAAATCGTGTGCTATAGCACACCAATTTGGCCCGAAAATTCCTCATTCGCGCTGTTTTGCACGTTTGTCCATCCAAAATGTCCATGGAAACTTAAATTGACCACACTGGGATGATCCCCAACTTCCCTGGCACACTTTAGTCAATTTTTGGCTGATAGAACGTCGGGACCCCGAACCTACTGATAACGCACAAACTACAGCTCTCGTAAGAGTGTAAGCGGTCGCTGTCAAATATAGAACCTAACTGGGTTGGGTGTCGAATCCCACAGGGAATACTTGGTCACTAAGTGTTGCAATTATTAGTAGACTGTTGGTCGAAAATTCCACGGAAAAGCGGGGGGGGGGGGGGGGTATGGCTTAGGCGTGAATTAATGTAAACAAAGTAACGAATGAAATGATTTGTGTAGTAAGATTTAATAACAGAGAATAATAAGTTAGGGTTATGTCCACCTTATGAGTTATACGTATCTATTAGCTATGAGTAATCCGGAATTTAGACATGCATGCATTTATAGAGATTCGTATTCTAATGATAAATCCTAGTGTTTTTCAACCATCAAGGATTATTTCACTTTAGCTCTCTTGAGCCTAAAGTGTATAACTAACGGTACAAATTCTCCAAGAAGCTAATCCGGTTAAGGCACTAACGTGTAAATAGGGGTTGGTAGCCTTATTTCCTTGTCATACTCTCTTTTCCAGACATGTAACTTTTTTCTCGAACAAGTTAATGCTATACTGGCATATTCTCTATGTTTGCAACCACAAGAATGTAATTAAAACGAAGAGCGTAATGATATAAGTAGCATACATATCAAGAATTCACAAACACATAGCAATAGATAGTATCTCACAAGACTTCCATAACCCTAACAGAGAAGTTTAGCTACTCATGATTACAACGAAAATCATGATAGACATAATCATCATACCACAACCTAGGATAAACTTGGCGATGGAGTTGATTTTGGCGTCAAAAAGGTATTGACGTTTTTTCCTTCTCCATTGCTCACAAGAGCCGGGTTTTCTCTGTCTCAAAAGTAACGTGAATTATGAATAATGAATGAATGAATGAATAATAATCGAATATGAATGCTGAAAAATTCAGCAAACAGGGTTTTTATAACATCCTTGTCCTACTAAGTTACTGCTGCATCCCTAAGTATTTAAAAATACTGATTTTGCCCGGGACAGATTCTCCATGCATCACATTCAGTCCATAAGTTTCCAAAAGCTGCCTTCCCTCTTCTGTGAAATTTTCCTTTGCTGCCCAAAGGTCCACAAAGTGCTGAAATCTTCATCATTAATACCTGAAAACATGCTAATCACGTAGGTTAGCTCACTTACCGGAAAATGGACTAAAAGTGCAGGAATTATATATTTTATCCTCAAAACTTAGCCATAACATGGGTAAGTTATGGTGTTTAGGCGTGTAAATACGCCCAACATCACCACCCCACACTTAAAGCTTTGTTCGTCCTCGAACAAATTATTACGTCCATGCAATCATCTAACTAGAATATCACAGCAGGAACACAAAATGTTCAACAAGACAAGCACGACAATTATTAACAAAGAGTAGTTTTCTGAATCACGACTAGAAACAATTCTACCTCCAACATAGACTCGTGATGATGGTTAATTCATTTCCACAAGTTAAGACACAAAGAAGCATACACAACTACCCAAAACGCATCAACCATATGTGTCTCACACAAGTTATCACCCATACTCACTCACAAGTTTTGTATTTTTCAAACCATGGGTACAAGATTCTCCTTGCTCTCACTCTTACAAAGAATTCTTATGTTGCAACTGACGACCATAGGATTGCCCTTAGTGTAATGCTCTACTAATATCAGAATGCTAAGTTTAGGATCAAATAGGTCTTTTACAGGCTGTAATGTAGGCTAAGGGACAGGTAGGACTATTTTGGACAGAAATAGTGACTATGTTCCCTAAGCACTTTAATACATCACATTATGCCATTCGCACTAGCTTTTAACAACCCTTCTACCTTTCTTTTCATCTACCACCCCTTTTCACCTATTTTGTTATTCAATTATAAACACAACTATTTTTTTTCTTTTTCTCTTTTTTTTATTTGATTTATTTATATATATATATATATATATATATATTATTTTATTTTTATAAAACACCTCTATGATAGCCACTCTTTTTCACAACAATTTCAAGTACCAATACACTCTGAGGCATCACTCTCACCCAATTTCCTCTTTTTTTGTCCCATGACTCTACAATTTAAAGCGCTTAGGAATTTGGATCAAAATATGGTCTTGAAAAAAATGGAGTCAGCTACATATGAGGCTGTCAAAGAAAATAGCTAAAGGCTCAAAGGGGTTTAACTATGATAATGTACACGGGTAGGTAAAAAGAAGGTAAACAATTACAGGATGCCAAAGAAATGCCTAAATCATCTCCTAAACTCACACTCTTTATTTCGCTTTACACACATACCAGGCAAGTTCTAGCATCAGCCACAACACAGAATATACTATAATCTCACACACACAAGACACATGGTCAACTTTATTGGGAGTAGTATAGACTCTTGACCCAACAGATAAATGAATTAAACCACACAATTATCACACAGTGAGTCACACCTAGAGCCCAAATGTCTCAATAGCAATGATTTAGCATAAACTCTTATCATAATACCATGCCATCTATCAGAACAACTTTATGCAAAATCTAAAATCTAACTAACTAATTACGACTAACTAAAACAAACAAGAATAAATGTAGGCAAAGAAGTACAACACAACATACAAATACCAGCACCCCACACTTAGACGAGACACACTGTCCTCAGTGGAAAATAAATAAGGAAAACCTGGATTAGTCGGACTCCTCCTCTATGTCTGGGGTCATACCCCCTGCATCGGAATCATCATCGGAGTCGTCGTCATCAGAATTATCCTCCACGTCTGAGTCTGGAGGTCGGCGATCATCGTCAGTCGGTACGTCATCATCAAAAGGTTCCTCAAAATGTGCACCTACTCCACACATAGCCAGCGCATGCTCATTCATCGGGTAATCATAATCTAACTACGGAGCTCTGCATCAGTTGGAACACGACCCCCACTCATCATGGTAAACCTCGTCATGCCATATAAATGGAAGAAGAAGCTTTCATCGCGAGCATGTCTTTCTGCAGTGGTGAGGTTGATGCCATGCCCAGTTTCAGGATCTTTAAACTTCGTAAGATTAACCTTCTTCGGCTTGTGTAGAAGCTTATGATCTGCATTTTGCTCTTCAATATGCTCCTTCCTCAATATCGCAGTCAACAAATTACCAAAGCTGAAATGGGACCTTTTGTGCAGCCTAGCCTTACGCATTAAAGATCGGATAATCGTACCAATGTTGATGGGAATATTAGTCATCAGAGCGTACACAAGCATACTCTATCACGTGTGATCTTTGTGTACTATGTCCCTGGAATCAGGCAAGAGTTGACTATCCTCAACCATATCCGAGCTTTTCTATTCAAGGAAGTATATGGGAAGGTATTCTGACGACCAGTATCCTTGTGATGACTCCAACGTGCCATTGATCTTGTTCCGCACAGTGTGTGTCTGATTGCCCAGTACGGAGGTTTGTGATAAAGCTCTTTGAGCGGTGATGGATCTACAGATGGAAGACCCAGAAAAGAGTTGAAGAACTCCGCATTCAGCTGCAAGACTTGGCCCCAAATCTTCACTTCACTTCCGGTAGTCTTTGGGGACCAATTGGCATAGAAATCTCGCGTTAGATCAAGATTGCATTCCCCAATATCTCAGAAAATAAAATCAAGATGTAGCGCCATGATTTTAGCTAAAATGCGAGGTTCTCTCTTCGCTAGACTCTTCTTTTGTATCAACTCCATGTGAAGATATTTTTTCACTTTGTTGTTCTTGTACCACTCCTTTCCTTCCTCTTCTAGGACCTACTTTATCCCGAAAGTGCGTCGAGATATTTGTAGCGAGGAGGCCTCAGCTTAATCTTTCCTTCCCCTTTTCTGACCTTTCTGCGAGGTGGACAATTTTTCTTTTCCTTGTCGTCCTTTTGGTGCCATTCTACCTGAGATTAAAATAGAGTCATGTTAGCTTCATCTCAGAAGATTCAATCAACAAACAAACAGTTATGGCACCACCCCGCACTTAATTTGTTGGCACAAACTAATTAAGTGAATGATGTTGATTACTTAGACTTCATCGACGTACATTTAGGCGATCTGTTCCAACAATATTTTCAGCACAGTCATACTTTTATGTCATCTTAACTATCCTTTCCAACTCTATTTGATGTAATCTTGACTGTACTTTCATGTTTGGATTAATGCACCTTTTGAACAAGACTACTACATAGAGATTGTATCAAGTTATGGCATAGAAATAATCACAACATCTCATGCTTGTATTTAATCATGATTTTTATCTCGATGAACGAGTCATTCAAACATCCAAGCTTTCAACTTTTAAGATTATGCAATTAACTTTACCATTTCGACTCTGCAAAATGATGACAGTGTATAATCAATCAAATACAAATCGGAACAAAGTCAAGAACACCCACACGTATTCTTTCACTTAACTAGATGTATCATAACAAATCAACCACATTCTAATCACCAACACCACTTTAAAATCTAACATAACATTATAAGCGTAGTATTGTAACAACTTCGGAATATAAAAGAAGAACTTACTTGGTGATGGACTCAGAAGATGATCTTGCAAGGTTAGATGAGAAAAAAGAAAAGTTTTGAGAGATTTGGGAAGGTTAGGGCGCCTAGGTTGAGCAAACAATGTGATTTTGTTCTAAGATTGAAGTTCTATTTATAGACCAAGGCTTGGGTCGGGTTTGATCCATGAAAAATCGGGTTAGAAGACAAAATTGCATAAGTAGGCGGCGCCTAATGCTTTGCCTATGCTTGGCATAGGCGACGCCTAATGCTTTGCCTAGTTGGGCAAAGGCGGCACCTATTCCATTACCTAGTTGAGAATAGGCGGTGCCTATGCTATAGCCTTGTCGATTCAGAGAGCAAAGGCAATGGCATAGACGACGCCTTTAGCTTTGCCTATACGTGGCATAGGCGGCGCCTAATGCTTTGCCTAGTTGAGCATAGGTGGCGCCTATGCTATAGCCTTGTCGATTCAAAGAGCTTAGGCAATGACATAGGCCTTGCCTTGTCCATTGCCTAGATTTGTATAGGCCTTGCCTTGTCCATTGCCTAGTTGAGCATAGGCAATGCCTAATCGATAGCCTTTGCTTCTTCATTCCTAACTTACCACCTTTAACATAGCTCACTTTCAAATCAAAATTTGAGACCAATCTCCTCCTTTATACGCCTTGCACCTACACTTACTCAAAGACAACAAAAACAATTAGAACGATGGGTTGCCTCCCATCAAGTGCCTTAGTTTTGGTCATGGATCGACTCTTCTTTTTGAATTTTTATTTAACAAAAACAAACTCCTAGTAAAACAAAACAATTAAAAATGATGGGTTGCCTCCCATGTAGTACTTGATTTATTATCGCGGCACGACATAGCTATCTCGATTACTTAGACTTCATCGAGATACATGGTACATCGTTTTCTGAATGGATTCAGACGACGCTGATGCTTAATTGTAGGTACACAATCTTCTTTGAGATGAATCTTGTGCATACATATCCCAGGAGGGATACTAATTTATCATCAATAGACCAACCAATGGATCTCTTGTACCTCTTCAGAACAGAGATGAGAGCCGCTACTTTCTGCTCACCCAAATCAGCCACAACAATAACTGGAAGTGTATTTCTACTTCCCAAGAACACGTACCTTAGATGACTGGGTAGCTCCTTCAATTCTAACATTGGTGGCTATTCAATGGATGGTTTTGCTGGTGGTGACGGTCGATTCTTGAGATCAAAGTCCAGCTTCTTAGGAGCATGAGAATAGGCCCTTATTCCTATTAGAGCACAAACGGTTTCTTCATATTCTTCAACCTCCTTACGCTTAAAATTCGACGGCACAGCAGACAATGGCTCAACAGTAAGTTGTTTCTCTACAGATAATTCTTTCTCATCCTCATAATAAATATCAGCTACAGAGAACACATCCATATCTCTAGGCTGCTTCATCGATTTGTATACATCAAAATGGACCACTTCGTCATTCAACTGAAATAAAAGCTCATTAGCTCTTAAGTCAATATGCACACTTCCAGTTGTGAGGAAAGGGCGTCCCAAGATTATGCGAACTTCAGAATCCACCTCGCAATCCAAAATAACAAAGTCTGCAGGAAAAATGAATGTAGAAACCTTCACCAATACATCATATAAGATACCAACAGGTCGTTTTACCGACCTATCTGCCATTACGAGCTGCATATTAGTTGGTGTAGGATCGCCCAACCCCAACTTTCTGTAAATAGATAGCGGCATCAAATTTATGCTAGCTCCTAAATTGCACAATGCCTTAGCAAAATTCATAGATCCCACCGTGCAAGGAATAGTGAAAGCACCAGGATCTGCTTTCATCTGTACTAAAGATCTTATAGCGATTACACTGCAATGATGAACATCATCTGCTAGCTTATAGCTTACTGCCCGCTTCTTTGTCAACAAGTCCTTCATGAATTTGGCATACCCAGGCATCTGTTCCAACACCTCCACCAAAGGAACATTAATAGTCAGCTGCTTCAACATAGTCAAGAATTTATTGAACCTAGTGTCATCAGCTTTCTTCTTCAGTCTCTGAGGAAAAGGTGGTGGTGACAAGGGAATAGTTTTCTCCACCACTTTCTTTTTATCTTGCTTTCTATTATCAATCTTTTCAGACTGGTGACATCTAGGTGTAACATTTTGAACGCTCTCTTCAGCTTCTACAGCATCATCACACTCTACTTCAATAACATTATCTACTATATCATCAACCACCTGCTTGCCTTTGGATGGATTTTCCAATACCTTACCACTCCTGGTAGCAATAGCCATACATGATCCGTCGTTTTTTGGATTTTGCACAGTGTCGCTAGGTAAGGTGCCAGCTTTTCTTTGATTGAATGCTGCTGATAATTGACTCATTTGTTGTTCCAGCTGTTTTATTGCAATGGAATGCGAGTCAACCAATTGATTTATTGAGGACAAATCATTCTTTAGCTCAGTTACTCCCGTGTTGGTTGCTGATGATAGGTGATATTACACGCCTATGGTGCTATATTTTGCCCACATTTTAGCCTAGTTTTGAGAATAAATTATATATTTCATGCACTTTTAGTCCTTTTTCTTGTAAGTGAGCTAACGAACATGATTAGCAAGTTTTCAGGTATAAATGATGCAGAATTCAGCATTTTATGGATAACTTGACGCCAAATAAAGATTCACAAAAGGAGGAAAGCCAATCTTGGATGCCAAGGACTAAAGATGGCGCATGGAAAATCTGTCCCGGGCAAAAACAGCAATTCTGAAGACTTTGGGGACTAGCAGTAACTTATTAGGATTAGGATAATGATACATTAACCTAGTGGGATTGGGTTAAGTAATTCATTTACTTAGTAGAATTAGGATAATGATGCAGCAACCCAGTAGGAGTGGGTTAAGTAATGTAGTAGCTTAGTAGGAATAGGATATGGGTGTTATAAATACCCTATTCTGCTAGAGACTTTTATTCATCTTCTACTCCTCATTATTCATTCTAGTTCTAAACAATTATTCTTCTATTAATTCTACCTTTTATTCTTCTATTCAATTCTTAATTTCCGCAACAAGAGAAACGTTACTTTACTAAGGAGTTCACGCCCAATGCCTACCACCTTTGCTTACACGAAATCTTTATATTGTGGTGTAATAACAATGTCAATCGTGATTTCCTTCTCACTTATGGGTAACTAAACTTCTCTGTTGGGGTTATGGAAGCCGTATGAGATACTATCTATTGCTGTGAGTTTGTGAGTTCGTGACACGTATGTTGCTTATATCATTATTCTCTTCATCTTAAGCTAAATTCCTTGTGGCTGCAGACACATAAAATACGCCAGTATAACATTTAACTTGTTCGAAAGAAAGGTTATCTGTCTGGAAAAGAGATAATGTCAAGGTAGTAGGGTCACATCCCCTATTAAAAAGTTAGTGCCGTAACTGGATTAACCTCTTGGAGAATTCGTACCGTTAGACATGCTTTAAGGTCGAAAGAGTTAAAGTGAAATAATCCTCAAATAGGTCGAAAGACTCCTGGATTTACCATCGAATACAATTCTTTATAAGCACATACATGTCTGAATTCCGCACAACTCATAGCCAATAGAGATGTATAACTCATAAGGTGGACATAACCCAACTTCTCAATTCTCATTGTTTTACAACATACTAAACACTCGTTCTTTTTACTTTGCTATTTTCTACTTTTACGCCATTATTTTGTTACATTAAACTGCACGTTGAAATCCCCCCTTTTTTACGAGACTTGCACCAAAAGTCTAATAATCGTTGCTTACTTGTTAACCAAGCTATTCCCTGTGGGATCGATACCCAACCCAGTTGGGTTCTATATTTGACAACGACCGCTTTACACTCCTACGAGAGCTGTAGATTGAGCGTTATCAAAAATTGGCGCCGTTGCCGGGGAATACAAGTGTCAATTAAGTTTGTGATGATTACTAGAGCCTTTGGTCAAAGTTTCTCGTACTTTTACTTTTAGTTTTTTTTTTTTTTAGGTTTGTTCAGTGCATCAATGGATGCACAACGTGAAATTGAAAGGATGGCTACTCAAGCGCATCAACAAAATATTGATAACCCAGGGCGTGCAACAAATCCTGATGATGAGGACCAGGGTGATGAAGAGCTACTAAACCCATGGCATACTGCTGAGATGGCGGCACCCATGCAGAGGAAGATCGACAAGCACGATTTAGGCCCAAATGCCAAGCTGTGCACATACCGTTCGATAATGATGATGATGATCTTTTTGGAGCTGGTGCCACAGGAGCTATTATTCTTCCGTCATTGGTACGTGGAGCAAAGTTCAATATCACTAGCGCCATGATTCAGCTTTTACAACTCAAGGGATTATTTGGTGGACTAGCAGGTGATGATCCGAATATGCATCTGATCAACTTTATTTCTACATGGAAGTCATTCGACAATCCTGGCGTTGGATAGAATGCAATTCGACTACGCTTATTTCCATTGTCTCTGTTTGGGGAGGCAACTCTATGGTTGAATGGGCTGACTCCTGATTCTATTACTAATTGGAGGCAATTGAAAGATGCTTTCCTAGAAAGATTTTTTCTGCCATCCAAAAGAGCACAGTTGAGAGATGAGATCACCAATTTTCGACATCTTCCAACTGAATCTCTCCACGAAACATGGGAGAGGTTCAAGACGAAGATAATGCGGTGCCCAAACCATCATATGACCAATGTCCACTTGATGGAAATATTATACAGAGCTTTGAATTCGATGACTAATCCAGTGGTTGATAATGCGGCTGGAGGATCATTTATGGACCTCACCTTTGTTCAGGCAAGCAATATGCTAGACCGGATAACAAAGCAAAGTAAATCTTGTCATACCAGGGATTCTGAGGTAGCAAGCCCCACTTTATCTATTGGCATAACTGCAAAACAAAATAGAAGAGAAGAGGAACGCGACCAAGATATGGCGCACATGAAAACACGAATGGATCTTCTTACAAAACATCTATTATCAGGGAAGACCAAAAAAGTCAAAGCTGTTGCATCAAAAGGAAGAGAGGAATCCGACTCTGAAGAAGAAGCCAACTACTTGAATAATCAGGGGGGTTTTCGAGGCAATGCCCAAGGAAACCAAGGTCGGAACTATTATGATGAATCTGGATACAAGGACCGTGATCAAGGTAGTTGGAAGAATAATTCAGACAGGAGTGGTTTGTATATTCCTCCTAGAAATCATGAGGCTGAGGCGTCTGGCTCCGAAAAGATATCTATGGAAGATATGATGGCCAAGCTGCTGAAAGGAGTGGAGGCAACTAATATGGGCGTAACTGAGGTGAAGAATGATTTGTCTTCAATGAATCAGTTGGTTGACTCACATTCCATTGCAATAAGACAACTAGAGCAGCAATTGAGTCAACTTTCAGCAGCAATTAATCAAAGAAAAGCCGGCACACTACCCAGCGACACTGTGCCAAACCCAAGGAACGAAGGATCATGCATGGCTATTACTACCCGAAGTGGTAAGGTGCTGGAAACTTCGTCAAAAGGCAAGCAAGTGGTTGACAAAGTAACAGACAACGATGATAAGGCTAATGAAGAAAACGCCATGAAAGCTGACCAAAACGTACATGACGTCACCCCTAGTAGGTTGTAGCCCAAAACTACCAAAATTCGGAAGCAAGAAGAGAAGAAAGTTGTGGAGAAAACAATTCCATATCCACCACCACCTTTTCCTCAAAGATTGAAGAAGCATGCGGATGATACAAAGTTCGGCAAATTCATGAATATGTTAAAGCAGCTGACCATTAATGTTCCGTTGGTAGAGGCACTAGAACAAATACCTGGGTATGCAAAATTTATGAAGGATCTGTTGACAAAGAATCGGGCAGCAAGCTATGAGTTAAAAGATACTGTTCATCATTGTAGCGCTATTGCTACCCGATCACTAGTTCAGAAAAAGGCCGACCCTGGTGCTTTCACTATTTCTTGCACGATTGGATCTATGAATTTTGCTAAGGTATTATGTGATCTGGGTGCTAGCATTAATTTGATGCCACTATCCGTCTACAGGAAATTTGGGTAACGCGATCCAACACAACTAATATGAGGCTCGTGATGGCTGATAGGTCGGTAAAACGACCTGTGGGTATCTTGAATGATGTGTTGGTAAAGGTTTCTTCATTCATCTTTCCTACAGACTTTGTTATTCTGGATTGTGAGGAGGATTCTGAAGTTCCTATAATCTTGGGACGTCCTTTCCTTGCAACTGGAAGTGTGCTTATTGACATGAAAGATAATGAGCTTTTGTTTCGGTTGAATAACGAAGTGTTCTGCTTTAATTTATGCAAAGCAATGAAGCAGACCAACGATATGAATGTGTTCTCTATAGCTGATGTTCATTATGAGGATAAGAAAACATTATCTGTAGAGAAATATCTTACTGTTGAACCATTGTCTGCTGCGCTGCTGAATGTTGAGCATAAGGATGATGAAGATTATGAAGAAACTATGTGTGCTCTAACAAAGATAGGGTCCTATTCTCATACTCCTAAACAGCCGGACCTTGATCTTAAGAATCAACCGTCACCAACAGCGAAGACTTCCATCAAAGAGCCACCAGTTCTAGAATCGAAAGAGCTCCTCGATTATCTAAGGTATATGTTCTTGGGAAGTGGAAATACAATCCCGGTAAGTGGTATGGATGACTTAAGTAAGCAGAACGTAGAGGCTCTCATCTCTGCTCTGATGAGGTACAAGGGAGCCATTGGCTGGTCTACTGATAATATAATTGGTATCCCTCCTGGGAGATGTATGCCCAAGCATCATCTTGAAGAAGATTGCATGCCTACAAGTAAGTATCAGCATCGTCTGAATCCTTTTAGAAAATGATACCCCATTTATCTCGATGAAGTCTAAGTAATCGAGATAGCTATGTCGTGCCGCGACAATAAATCAAGCGCTTGGTGGGAGGCAACCGATCGTTTTTAATTGTTTTTGTTGTTTTTGTTTTCTTAGGATTTTGTCGAGCCACAACCAAAACTAAGGCGCTTGATGGGAGGCAACCAATCGTTCTAATCATTTTTGTTGTTTTTGAGCAAGTGTAGGTGCAAGAGGTGTAAACGAGGAGATCGGTTTCAAATCGTGATTTGGACGTATTGCATGTTGAAGGTGGTAAGTTAGGAATTAAGAAGCAAAAGGCTATGGATTGGGCATTGCTTATGAAAATATAGGCAACGAGCAAGTATAGGCCTAGGTAAAACTAGGCCATGAATAAGGCAAGGCCTATACTATGTCCTAAGATCTCGGAATCTAGTGTGCCATAGCATAGCCACCGCCCATGCCCAAGTATGCCATAGCATAGGCACCGCCCATGCCCAAGTATGCCATAGCATAGGCGCCGCCTATGCTAATGCCTTTTGTCTCTGAATCTCATATGCCATACTAAAGGCACCACCTATGCTCACCAAAGGCTTTGCAAAATGTGCCGCCTATGCAAAAGCATTCTGCTCAACTAGGCATGGCCTATGCTATGGCATTCTGCTCAACTAGGCAAAGCATTAGGCATCGCCTATGGTCACTTTTGGTCTCCAAATCTGATTCTAATCACTTCACTAGTTTGTGCCAACAACATAAGTGTGGGGTGGTACCACTACTACTTGTTTATTGATCTAACTCAGGTTCAATGTCACCAAAAGCAAGACAAGGTAAAGAAAAAGCGCCCACCTCACAGAAAGGTAAGAAAAGAAGAAGAAAACAACAAGATGAATCCTTCGTGCTGAAAATACCTCGACGCATTCTTAGAATCAAGTGGGGTACTTATGAGGAACTTCTGAGGATGACGACTCTGATGATGATTACGACGTAGGGGGTATGACCCCAGACATAGAGGATGAGTTTGACCAACCAGGTTCTTCTTATTTATTTTCCACTAAGGGCAGTGTGTCCCGTCTAAGTGTGGGGTGCTGGTATTTGTATGCTATTTGTATGCTATACTTCTCTATCTACATTTGCATTTATGTTTGTTTGCTTAGTTTTTTTTTTAATCATTTTGTTTAGGAAATTTTTTTCTTTGCATGAAATTATTCTAATAGGCAGCATGGGATTATAACAAGAGTTCGTGCTAAAATCATGACTATTGAGACGTTTAAACTCTAATTGTGACTCACTATGTGATATTGTGTGGTTTAATTCCTTCATCTGTTCGGTCAAGAGTCTATACTACTCCCAATAAAGTCGACCATGTGCCTTGTGTGTGTGTGAGGATATAGTATATTCTATGTTTGTGGCTGATGCTAGAACTTGCCTGGTATGTATGTAAAGCAAAAATAAAGAGTGCAAGTTTAGGAGATGATTTAGGCATTTCTTTGGAAACCTATACTTGTTTATCTTCTTTTTACCTACCCATGGACATTATCCTAGATAACCCCTTTGAGCCTTTTAGCCTATTTTCTTTGACAACCTCATATGTAAGCCTAATCTATTTTTTTCAAGACCATAATTTGATCCAAATTCCTAAGTGCTTTAAAGTGTAAAGTCATGTGACAAAATAAGAGGAAGTTGGGTGAGTATGATGCTTCAGAATGAATTGGTGCTTGAATTTGTTATGAAAAAGAAGTGTTATCATAAGAGGTATGTTATGAAAATAAAAAGGGAAGGAAAAACTGAAAAGTTAGTGATGTTTAAAATTGAAAAACAAAAGAGGAGAAAGAGGGTGGTAAAATAAAAGAAAGTAGAAAGGTTGTTTGAAAGAAAAGTGGTAATGATACAATGTGATGTATTAAAGCGCTTAGGAACATAGTCACTATTTTTGGCCAAAATAGTCCTACCCGTCCCTTAGCCTACATTACAACCAGTAAAAGACCTATTTGATCCTAAGTTTAGCATTCTGACATTTAGTGGAGCATTACACTAAGGGAAAGCCTATGGTCATCAGTTGGAGCATATGAATTCTTTGCGAGAGTGAGAGCAAGGATATTTTTTATACCCATGTTTGAAAAATATGCTATACTTGTGAGTGATTATGGGTAATATATTGTGAGACACACATGGTTGATGAGTCTTGGGAAGTTGTATATGATTCTTTGTGCCTTAACTTCTGAACACGAGTTGAATACCATCACGAGTCTATGCTAGAGGTTAAATCGTTTCTAATAATGAGCAGAAAACTACTCTTTGTTGAAAATTGCCTTGCTTGTCTTGACGAATATTTTGTGTCGTTGCTGTGAATCCCTAAGTTGATGGTTAGAGGGACATGATATTTTGTTCGAGGACGAACAAAGCTTCAAGTGTGGGGTGTTGATGATAGGTGATATTACACGCCTATGGTGCTATATTTTGCCCACATTTTAGCCTAGTTTTGAGAACAAATTATATATTTCATGCACTTTTAGTCCTTTTTCCTGTAAGTGAGCTAACGAACATGATTAGCAAGTTTTCAGGTATAAATGATGCAGAATTCAGCATTTTATGGATAACTTGACGCCAAAGAAAGCTTCACGAAAGGAGGAAAGCCAATCTTGGATGCCAAGGACTAAAGATGGCGCATGGAAAATCTTTCTCGGGCAAAAACAGCAATTCTGAAGACTTTGGGGACTAGTAGCAACTTATTAGGATTAGGATAATGATACATTCACCTAGTGGGATTGGGTTAAGTAATTCATTTACTTAGTAGAATTAGGATAATGATGCAGTAACCCAGTAGGAGTGGGTTAAGTAATGCAGTAGCTTAGTAGGAATAGGATATGAGTGTTATAAATACCCTATTCTGCTAGAGATTTTTATTCATCTTCTACTCCTCATTATTCATTCTAGTTCTAAACAATTATTCTTCTATTAATTCTACCTTTTATACTTCTATTCAATTCTTAATTTCCGCAACAAGAGAAACGTTACTTTGCTAAGGAGTTCACGCCCAACGCCTACCACCTTTGCTTACATGAAATCTTTATATTGTGGTGTAATAACAATGTCAATCGTGATTTCCTTCGCACTCATGGGTAACTAAACTTCTCTGTTGGGGTTATGGAAGCCGTATGAGATACTATCTATTGATGTGAGTTTGTGAGTTCGTGACACGTATGTTGCTTATATCATTATTCTCTTCATCTTAATCTAAATTCCTTGTGGCTGCAGACGCATAAAATACGCTAGTATAACATTTAACTTGTTCGAAAGAAAGGTTATCTGTTTGGAAAAGAGATAATGTCAAGGTAGTAGGGTCCCATCCCCTATTAAAAAGTTAGTGTCGTAACTGGATTAACCTCTTGGAGAATTCGTACCGTTAGACACGCTTTAAGCTCGAAAGAGTTAAAGTGAAATAATCCTCAAATAGGTCGAAAGACGCCTGGATTTACCATCAAATACAATTCTCTATAAGCACATACATGTCTGAATTCCGCACAACTCATAGCCAATAGAGATGTATAACTCATAAGGTGGACATAACCCCAACTTCTCAATTCTCATTGTTTTACAACATACTAAACACTCATTCTTTTTACTTTGCTATTTTCTGCTTTTACGCCATTATTTTGTTAAATTAAACTGCACGTTGAAATCCACCCTTTTTTACGAGACTTGCACCAAAAGTCTAATAATCGTTTCTTACTTGTTGACCAAGCTATTCCCTGTGGGATCGATACCCAACCCAGTTGGGTTCTATATTTGACAACGACCGCTTTACACTCCTACGAGAGCTGTAGATTGAGCGTTATTAGTTGCCTCCACTCCTTTAAATAGCTTAGACATCATATCTTCTATGGACATCTTCCCAGAACCAGATGCCACAGCCTCACGGTTTCCAGGAGGAACATACAAACCACTCCTGTCAGTCTTATTCTTCCAACTACCTTGATCGCGGTCCTTGTATCCTGATTTATCATAATAGTTCCGACCTTTGTTTCCTTGGGCATTGCCTCGGAAACCCCCCTAATTATTCAAGTAGTTCGCTTCTTCCTTAGAGTCGGATTCATCTCTTCCCTGTGATACAACGGCCTTAAACTTTTTTGTCTTCCCTGATAATAAATGCTTGGTAAGAAGATCCATCTGCATTTTCATGTGAGCCATATCCTGGTCACATTTCTCTTGTCTTCGCCGATGTTCTGAAGTCATGCCAATAGATACATTAGAGCTTGCTACCTCAGAATCCCTGGTATGCCAAGCTCTACTTTGCTTTGTCATCCTATCCATCATATCACCAGCCTCAATAAAAGTAAGGTCCATGAATGACCCACCTGCAACATTATCACCACTGGCTTTGTCACTGAGTTCAAAGCCCTGTATAATATTTCCATCAAGTGGATGTTGGTCATCTGATGATTTGGGCACCGCATAAGCTTCTTCTTGAACCTCTCCCATGTTTAGTGGAGAGCTTTAGTTGGAAGCTATCGAAAATTACTGATCTCATCTCATAATTGTGCTCTCTTGGATGGCGGAAAGAATCTTTCTAGGAAAGCGTCTTTCAGTTGCCTCCAATTAGTAATAGAATTAGGAGTTAGCCCATTCAACCATAGAGTTGCCTCTCCAGATAGAGACAATGGAAATAAGCACAACCGAATTGCATTCTTTCTAACCCCTGGATTGTCAAACGCTTTGCATGTTGAGATAAAAATAATCCGATGCATATTCGGATCATCGCCTGCAAGTCCACCAAATAACCCCTTGAGCTGCAGTAACTGAATCATGGTGCTAGTGATATTGAACTTGGATCCGGGTGCCAAGGGCGGAGGAATAATAGCCCCAGTGGCACCAGCTCCATGCAGATCGTCATCATCATCATCAAAGCGGTCAGGTCTCATTCTAGCTTGACGATCTCTTCTGTTCACAGGCGCTACCACCTCATCTGCACGCCATGGATTAAGTAACTCATCATCACCCAAGTCCTCATCATCAGGATTTGTTGCCCGACCTGGGTTATTAATATTCTGTTGATGCACTTAAGCGGCTGCCAATGCAGCTAATCTAGCCTGCTCCTGTTGAGCAGCCATCCGTTCAAGGTCTCGTTGTGCATCCATTCTGCCAATAAGTTGTGGTTCAGGATTTATGGGTAACAATGGCTGACCAGATCTTCGTGTATTTGGCATGCACTCTACCAAACCTGAACAAAACAAAAACAATAAACAAAAAGTAAAATTCGAGAATCTTTGACCAAAGGGTCTAGTAACTATTACAAACTTAGTCGACAACCGTATTCCCCGGCAACGGCGCCAAAATTTGATAACGCCCAAAATACAACTCTCGTAAGAGTGTAAGCGGTCGCTGTCAAATATAGAACCCAACTGGGTTGGGTGTCGAATCCTACAGGGAATACTTGGTCACTAAGTGTTGCAATTATTAGTAGACTGTTGGTCGAAAATTCCATGGAAAAGGGGGGTATGGCTTAGGCGTGAATTAATGTAAACAAACTAACGAATGAAACGATTTGTGTAGTAAGATTTAATAACAGAGAATAATAAGTTAGGGTTATGTCCACCTTATGAGTTATACGTATCTATTAGTTATGAGTAATGCGGAATTTAGACATGCATGCATTTATAGAGATTCGTATTCTAATGGTAAATCCTAGTGTTTTTCAACCATCAAGGATTATTTCACTTTAGCTCTCTCGAGCCTAAAGTGTATAACTAACGGTACAAATTCTCCAAGAAGCTAATCCGGTTAAGGCACTAACATGTAAATAGGGGTTGGTAGCCCTATTTCCTTATCATACTCTCTTTTCCAGACATGTAACTTTTCTCTCGAACAAGTTAATGCTATATTGGCATATTCTCTATGTTTCCAACCATAAGAATGTAATTAAAACGAAGATCGTAATGATATAAGTAGCATACATATCAAGAATTCACAAACTCATAGCAATAGATAGTATCTCACAAGACTTCCATAACCCTAACAGAGAAGTTTAGCTACTCATGATTACAACGGAAATCACGATAGACATAATCATCATACCACAACCTAGGATAAACTTGGCGATGGATTTGATTTTGGCGTCAAGAAGGTATTGACGTTTTTTCCTTCTCCATTGCTCACAAGAGCCGTGTTTTCTCTGTCTCAAAAGTAACATGAATTATGAATAATGAATGAATGAATGAATAATAATTGAATGAATGAATGCTGAAAAATTCAGCAAACAGGGTTTTTATAACATCCTTGTCCTACTAAGTTACTGCTGCACCCCTAAGTATTTAAAAATACTGCTTTTGCCCGTGACAGATTCTCCATGCATCACATTCAGTCCACAAGCTTCCAAAAGCTTCCTTCCCTCTTCTGTGAAGTTTTCCTTTGCTGCCCAAAGGTCCACAAAGTGCTGAAATCTTCATCATTAGTACCTGAAAACATGCTAATCACGTAGGT
The DNA here is from genome assembly GCA_030864225.1 of Capsicum baccatum var. pendulum. Taxonomy (NCBI): domain Eukaryota; kingdom Viridiplantae; phylum Streptophyta; class Magnoliopsida; order Solanales; family Solanaceae; genus Capsicum; species Capsicum baccatum. The sequence continues at coordinate 277,602,625 of CM061560.1, forward strand.
TAGCTCACTTATAGGAAAATGGACTAAAAGTACAGGAATTATATATTTTATCCTCAACTTAGCTATAACATGGGTAAATTATGGTGTTTAGGCGTGTAAATATGCCCAACATCACCTACCCTCCAAAATCGCGGGCTATAGCACATCAATTTGGCCCAACAATGCCGCGTTTGTGCCATTTCACCCATTTATCCACCCAAATAACTACAAAAAGTTAAACGAACCACACTGGGATGATCCCAACCTCCCTGGCATGCCCCGGTCAATTTTTGACCCACAGCACACTCGAACCCCGGGGTCAACCAAAAATCCATGGGCTATAGCACACTAATTTGTCCTGAAAATTCCCTGTTCGCACCGTTTCACCCGTTTATCCACCAAAATGGCCACTAAAAATTAAACGGACCATACTAGGACGATGCCCAACCTCCCTCGCATGCGCCGATCGAATTTTGACACAAAATATGCCCGAACCTCGGGCTCACCCCTAAAACTGTGGGCTATAAAAAATTGATTTGGCACAATTAGGCCACCAATTAGGCCCGAAAATACCCCATTTGCACTGTTTTGCCCGTTTGTCCATCCGAATGGCCACAAAAAATTAAACGGACCATATTGGGATGATCTCAAACCTCCCTGGCACACCTGGGTCAATTTTTGGCCCACAGCATGCCCGGACCCTGGTCCAACCCTTATAACTGTGTGCTATAGCACATCGATTTAGCTCAAAAATGCCTCGTTTGCCCTGATTTTTCCTGAAAATGCCACGTTCGTGCTGTTTCACCTGTCTATCCACCCAAATAGTCATAATAAATTAAACAGACCACACTGCTACGATCCCTAACCTTTCTGGCATGCCCTGGTTAATTTTCAGCCCACAGCACTCTCGAACCCCGAGCCCACCTACGAATCCGTGGGCTATAGCACACCAATTTCACACGAATATGTGTCGTTCGCACCGTTTCGCCAGTTTGTCCACTCAAGAGGCCACATAAAATTAAACGGACCATACTGGGTTGATCCTCATAACTATGGGCAATAAAAATTGATTTGGCCCATAAATTCTCCGTTCACGCCATTTTGCCTGTTTGTCCACACAAATAGCCACAAAAAATTATACGGATCATATTGGGATGATCCCCAACCTCCCTGGCATGCCCCGATTGATTTTTTGCCCACAGCACCCGCGAAACCCGAGCTCACCTCTGAAACTGTGGGCTATAGCACACCGATTTGGCTCAAAAATACCCCGCTCGTGCTGTTTCACCCATTATTCCACCCAAATTGCCACAAAAAATTAAAAGGACCACACTGGGATGATTCCCAACCTTCCTGAACTACCTCGGTCAATTTTCAGCCTACAGCACACTCGGAGCCCGTACCCACCCCCAAAACCGTAAGTTATAGCATACCGATTTGGCCCGAAAATGCCCCGTTCATGTTGTTTTGCCATATTGTCCACCTAAATAGCCTCAAAAAATTAAGCGAACCACATTAGGATGATCCCCAACATCTCTGGCTTACTCCGATCGATTTTTGGCCCACAGTATGCCCGGACCTCAGGCCCACCCCCAAAATTGCGGGCTATAGCACACCGATTTGGCCAAAAAACTCCCCGTTTCCATTGTTTTGTCCGTTTGTCTGCTCAAATAGCCACAAAAAATTAAACCACACTGGATGATCCCAACCTCTCTAGCATGCCTCGATATATTTTTGCCCCACAGCACTCCTGGACCCCGGGCCTACCCCCAAAACTGTGGTCTATAGTACACTGATTTAGCCAGAAAATGCCTTGTTCGCTCCGTTTCGCCCGTTTGTCCACCGAAATTGCCACAGAAAATTAAACGGACCACACTGGGATGATCCCCAACCTCCCTGGCATGCCCCGGACAATTTTTGGCCTACAACACGCCCGTACCCAAGAGTCACCCCCAAAACCGTGGGATATAGCACACCAATTTGGCCAGAAAATAGCCCATTTGAGCCGTTCACCCGTTTGTCAACCCAAATGGCCACGAAATATTAAATGGACTACACTGGAATAATCCCCAACCTTCCTGGAATGCCCTGGTCAATTTTTGACCTACAGCACGCCCGGGCCCACCCTCGAAACCTTGGGCTATAGCACATCAATTTGTCCTAAAATGCCTCATTTGTAATAATTTGCTCGTTGTCCACACAAATGGCCATAAAAATTTAAATGGACCACATTGTTACGATCCACAACCTCCTTGGCACGCCTGAACCCTAGGCCCACCCCTAAAAATGTAGGCTATAGCACACCAATTTTTCTCGAAATTTCTCTGTTTGGGCTAGTTCACCTGTTTATCCACCCAAATGACCACGAAAAATTAAACGGACCATACTGGGATGATCCCTTACCTCCCAGGCATACCGCGATCAATTTTAAGCCTACATCAAGCTCGTACCACGAGCCCACCCCCAATATGGCCCAAAAATGCCCCATTTGCACCGTTTGCCCTTTTATGCACCCAAATAACCACAAAAAAACGGACCCTACTGGGATGATCCCCAACCTCCCTGGCATACACTGATTGATTTTTGTCCCACAACACGCTCGTACCCAAGGCTCACCCCTAAAACTGTGGGCTATAGCACACTGATTTGGCCGAAAATGCCCTATTTGCATTGTTTTGCCCGTTTGTCCACCTAAATGGCTATGAAATATTAAACGAACCACACTGGGATAATCCGCAGCCTCCCTGGCTTTCCTCGATCGATATTTGTCCCATAGCACGCCCAGACCTCAAGCTCACCCCCAAACCCGTGGGCTATAGCACACCAGTTTAGCTCGAAAATGCCTCGTTCACGTTGTTTCATATGTTTATCCACTTAAATGGCCACGAAAAATAAAATGAACCAAAATGGGATGATCCCCAACCTCTCTGAAATGCCTCGGTCAATTTTTGGCTAATAGTACGCCCAGACCTTGGGCCCACCCCAAAAACTGTGGGCTATAGCACATCAATTTGGCCCAAGAATGCCCTGTTCATGCCGTTTTGCCTGTTTGTCCACCCAAATAGCCACAAAAAATTAAATGAATGATACTACGATGATCCCGAATAACCCTGGCACTCCCCGATTAATTTTCAGCCCAAAGCACGCCCAGACCCTGAGCCCAGCCCCAAAATCGTAGGCTATAGCTCACCGTTTTGGCCTAAACATTCCCCGTTTGCATCGTTTTGCTTATTTGACCACCCAAATGGCCACAAAAAATTAAATGGACCACACTGGGATGATTCCAAACCTCCCTGACATGCCACAGTCGATTTTCAGCCAACAACACTGTAACACCCCATATTTTTGGGCTAGAGTTTAGAGCATCGTTCCTATGTATATAGAACCAAACTGAATTATTCTTTATTAACATATGTGTGGTAATCACTTCTATCATAAAGACCCATAAAATTATTGAGTCGATTTCATTTTTAGTGTTATGTTTGAGGGGCTAACAACTAGAATATTTTTCTAAGTGTAGAATAAAGACAGTTTTATTTTTAACTCTAAATCTTCGAGATACAACTTTTAAGTCTTCCCGACCTACGATTTTAGAAATTTTTATTGTGTTGTGATCAGGGAAGTAAGGGCACATCCCAGAAGAGTTTTGAGATTTTTAGCCGAGCATAAGACCATGTTTGGGTGTGCATTCCAGTAGCATCAGGCGATCTGCCCGCGTCGCCTGCTCTATCGTGGAGGGCCTTAGCACACGATCACCCAGGAACCGCCTGCCTTATAGCCCGCGATAGACCAGGAGCCGCCTGGTGAACTGCACTGCACTAGGACAGGCAACGCCAGCCAAATCATGCCTAGCCAAATTCAGCAGTCCACATCCATTTCATTAATGGCACTTTGGTAATTTCCCTTACCCCTTTCTTCTAAAACACGAGATTTAATCCCTCCAAACCCTAAGACATTATTATTTTTTATCCAAATTGAGCTAGAACACAACCTAGGAATTTGTTGGAGAAGTGAAGAGAGCTCGAGATTCAACCATGGGTTTTCAAAATAATTAGAGATTCAGAATCATCAATCCACAAGCTTCAAGAATCATCTGCTATTTTCTGAAATAGAGGTACGTGGGGTTATCTCAAAAATCTCATGGGCTTTAAAAATTCATGTTTTCAAAATGGGGGTTTTGAAATTATGTATATGATTTTTTATGATATTGATTTGGTCTTTAGGCCTAATTCCAATGTGATTTGACATATGATATATGTATATGTATGTATTCCAAAAATATGTTAACTTGAGAGCATGAATTATATAAAATCCCTCTCTTAGTATGATTTTGTTTTAAATTCTCATAGGATGTGAAATGTTTGAAATCATCTTGACAAGCATGCCATGAACTATTTTGAAAGTGGATATGACTTTTGATTTGTAAGGAAAGGGTGTTTTGTTGAAACATGATGAGTGCAATAGTTGCATGAAAGAATGATGTGATATTGATGGCTTGTGAATCGAGTATGACAATACCCTACATAATATGATTGAGATTGTGGGACATTATTTCCTTGTTATTGTTCGTATATGATTTTTGACCATGTTCTCGTTATATTGTGTATCTTCCGCATTTTTTTTATCATATGAATTATGTACATAATTACCAGACAGATAGGGGTGTTTCGGGCCTTATGGTTTGGAATACTTGTCACAACCAGGACCCTGGATCAGGTCATGACAAACTTGGTATCAAAGCACGATTCATGGTCCCGGAGTATCTGCAAAATTGTGTCGAGTACAGTATTGTTTATGGGTGTGTACCGCGCCATACTTATAAGAAGAAGGCTACTAGGAATTTAGGAATATCTCTCTTTCTTCATGTTATAGTTCGTATAATAGAGTCAGAATGTTCCCCTTTCACACTCAAATTCATGTTATGATATTGCCCATACAAATGTAACAGTCATCCTAAAATTCTTTCCTTACTCTGATGTTCTCAGTCATGTCCCATTATTGGGGTGATTCAAATGCAAAAAAGTTTAGAATCTACATGATATAGTTCCTTCCGATTGAGTCATATAAGATTTTAAAAATTGTGCAAAGACTCGAGGGGAGTCTATCAGCGCTCCAATATGTGTTGATTTTGATGTAAATATTGATCCTGATGGAATAGTGCTTTCCAACTTCAAGTATTAAGTGCATCTAGTTCCCCTCAAAATCTTGTTACAGATGTGGACAATGTATAGCAAAATGTTAGAACTGTATTTCCACATAAATAGTAGCATAAGTTAAAGTGTTGTTGCCATGACCTATTGGTAGTGATATTGGACCAAGAAGTTGGTGTTGTAAAGTCCCAAAGTTAGAAGTAAGAATGACAGTGATTTTTTATGTAAATAAATATTTCTATTGAATAATTGATGTTTGAGGATGATTTACCCCTTTATAGTGATAAACTAATGTGGTAACTAGTAGCACGTGTGGATGGTATGGTAGTCCATGGGGGAAAGTGTTTTATTCAAATTTTTTATTTATACAGAATAACATGTAAATTCTTAGACCATTAAATATTATGTATCCATTTTCTATCTCTTGTAATATGTAATCTTGTTATCATGGTGTTTTTGAAAAAAAAAATTAAAGTCTAGTGAAGCCGTGTGGGGCTCTTTTGATTCACTAGAAACTTGTTGATCTTGTGTTGGTTTAATATATGTATAGCTGAATCTGTTTGCATGAGATTGAGTTTGTAATGAATTGATACGTCCTTGTGTGTGACTAGTAGAAGGTAGAGAAGGAGTTGTTAGTCAGGGTGATTTGTCAGTTGCTTGAAGTTTGAAAATGGCTATATTAGCCAGTAAGTTATAATTATAGGCTCATAGTTGTTGCGTAAATTGAAGGTAGTCTAAAGGTATGATTGAGTAAGTAAGTATGGAGTGAGAAATTCGTATAAATAGATAATATTGTATGGGGTTATAATATCAGATTAAGGTTGATCATGTCTATTATGTGACTTTACCCCTTGACCCTCTTTTTGTTAGTAGTTGTAAACTAGTACTACTTGTGAGAGAAGTATGTGGTAGATTTTTGAAGCACATGGGTAGAATGTCCCAATTTAATGGATTAGTATATTTACTTTATGTTGCATTCTTCATTGATGGTAAGTGATTGATGCTAGTTATATGGAAGTGACCTAATAGGCTTGAACAGTGTACGCAAAAGATTAGGTTTATTTGATTCGTAGTGATGTATGATATGTATTATATGTATGATGTAGGAGTATGCCTAAGGTGACATAAGGTTGCAGCATTGCAGCATTCTTTCTAAGGCTATTACTTATTGTGCGTGGCTAGTGGCACCATTGAATTTTTAAGTGGATAAAGACTAGTTAGATGGTATATCGTGATCTAAATATCCATGATAAGGTGTTTTGATTGATAGTGTTGGGTATTTTGCGATGATCTTGATTCTCATAGTAGAGGGATATAAATTTGGAGTCGCAATAGTGGTAGGCTATGTCAAAAGAGATATGGTTCATTAAAGGCTTGGTGATATTTATGTTAAGTGTTAGTATCTAACCTTGAGTTTTGAAGGTTGAATCGATAGAATAAGTATGCAAGCATTATACTATGACTATTGGTGGCTATGGAAAGATAGAGTGTATCCTAGAAGGTAGTCATTCAGGTTAAGTTCTATGATATGCATGTATTGTCATTTTTTCAGACCCTAGAGTGTAGTAAGTGTAGTTCAGTTAGAATATGGTAAAGGATCTCCCAAACTCTAGATGATGACTTGAAGCTAAGGGGGAGATGATAGAACGAATGACCAAGTAAGACTCTCAGATTTTATTAGTGATGCAGTATGATTTAGGACATCAGAAAGTGAGGGTAAATCTCAACCAATTCCTACCTCAGTATTTTTTCAGTTATTCGGGTGCTTGCTCATGCCTTACGATTCAGTTCTGTGATCATAGTTCATGACGCCTGTATGTGATAGAGAGTCACGTACTCTTCCAGTTCCAAGATAACAAGTTCTAGTTCATTCAAGTAGTCGGAATCACATTCCTTATGTTATGAATTCTAGTTGAGGTCATGCAACTCATGACGCATATACTCATTCTTTATAGTGTGCTCAGTCCCGTATAAAAATCTTTTCATGCTTCAGGGTCTTATGTTTTAACCTTTTAGTAACCCTCCCTATGCAATGATAGTGGTGATGATGTAAATGTTCTTATGATAGAAGATCATAGTATGCTTGTTTAGATAAGGCCATAAGTATGAAGTAAGATTTGGGGCCAAGTCTTTGATACATGTGATGGTTAGTGAAAAAGTTATGTGTGTATGTTTTAGGGTAGCGCGTGAGAGTTTATACTGACAATAGTTTAGAAACTATGTGAAGTATGTATTTATGGGTGGTTGCCTTGAAGTTAACATGTGGTCATAAAATAGGCTTGAATGACATTTTGGGATTGTAGTGGAAGGTCGCAATAAGCATTAGCGGCTTTATATTAAGAATTCAGAGTAGTCATTGAAGTGGTAAGGCATGTTATGCTTAGGATATGATCTTTAAAAGAGGTATAGAAGGTGACATCATATGGTTTAGAAGAATAGCGTGGTGTAGCGTGTTGTATTTTTGTGACTTAGGGTTAGGCTTGATCGCGGTGTAAGGATTAAGCTATTTTAGACATTAGCAGAAAAATTTGTCAATGCTCATATGAGAATTTTAAGCTGAATTAAATGAATATGATATTTATAGGGAATAGTATAGTTAAGGGATATTCAAGAAGTGTGCTAAGCGTGAAAGTAAGAAGTTGTATTGCCAAAGGTATGGTAATTCTATCCCAATTTAGGAGTTATATGTCTATGTTCCAGACTACAGAGTAGTGTCAATGTTGTGATTTCCTCAGTTGGATGTCTTGTGTAATCCATACCCAAGATTCATGGCTCACTATTACTGTTAGAACTTCTCTAGAGAGATCATTGAAGAGATACTCCAGTTAAGTATGAGGGTCCAGCATAATTCAGTTTGTATATCTAGTAAGTCAGTTTAGCAGTTAGATTCGCATGACTTATTTTCTCGTCTTTTCATTTATTCATGCTACCCAAAATCTCAGACATGATACTATTCCAAGATAGAGTGTACTAGTAATTGCGAGTATAGATCAGTTCATGCGTCATGCATTAGATTCAGATTCCAGAGGTTCAGTTATGATTCAATTCGTAGGTTCCCTGTGCATCGCCTCAGTTCCCCGAGTATCATAGTGAATTGAGCATTCATAGAGGGACATAGGGTCCCAAGGGGGAGATACCTCATTCGGTTGCATGCATAGATTCTTATTACAAGCTTCACATCAGTTATTATTTCGTATTCAGTCATACATTCATACGTCAGTTCAGTCAGATATGCATGCATTAGAAATGCATGTTCAATAGAAAAGTTCAGCTTATCAGTGTATTTAGTCCTGCGTTCATGAGAACAACTCAGTCATAGATCCACGCATCAGATATGCATGTTCATTATGAGAATTCAGCTTATAAGTAGTTTCAGTTGTGTATTCCATGCATCAGATATGCACGTTCGGTATAAGATTTCAGAACATCAATAGTTCCAGTCATATAGTCATGTTTCAAATCAGTGTATCCTTAATAGAGGACGCATCATGCCCGCGTTATTCCATACCTTTAAGGCTTCAACAAGTTCCTACCCATCATTCGAGGACGAATGATCCCAAGGGGGAGATAATGTAACACCCTATATTTTTGGGCTAGAGTTTAGACCATCGTTCCTACGTATATAGACCCAAACTGAATTATTCTTTATTAACATACGTGTGGTAATCACTCCTATCGTAATGCCCCATAAAATTCTCGAGTCGATTTCATTTTTAGTGTTATGTTTGAGGGGCTAACAACTAGAATATTTTTCTAAGCCCGCGATAGACCAGGCACCGCCTAGTGAATTTCACAGTACTAGGACAGGTAACTCCTGCCAAATCGCACCTGTCTAAATTAAGCAGTCCACATCCATTTCATTAATGGCACTTTGGTGATTTCCCTTACCCCTCTCTTCTCAAACACGGGATTTAATCCCTCCAAACCCTAATACATTATTATTTTCATTCAAATTGAGCAAGAACACAACCTAGGGTTTTGTTGGATAAGTTAAGAGATCTCGAGATTCAACTGTGGGTTTTCAAAACTAATTAGAGATTTGGAATCCCCAATTCGCAAGCTTCAAGAATCATCCGTTATTTTTTGAAATAGTGATCTTGGGCACTTCTATACTTTATTGGGTCGGGACACCCTGTTGTGTGTCTTGTGTGTCTCCCCCTCTTGTATACTCTAATCTCGGCCGCAACCGAGGTTTGACAGTTTGTGTAAATGATGTTGGGTATTCCACCTAGCTTAGTTGCATTACATTGTTGTTGAAAACCATTACATTATGCCCATGTGTTTTCAAATGATTTGATATGAAACTGCTTTTATAATGGCTCTCACCTATATTTGGAAAAAATATTATATTTTGTTTTGATTTCTCTGTGTACCAGTACTTTTGTATTGACCCTCTTCCCTCCCAGGTTCGGAGGAACAGTCTAGGGGTCCAGAAAACCAGTATATTTCTTCCGACAGATCGCAGAATCAAGTGGTGAGCCTTCTATATTTCAGAAGGCCTGATGTCTGCTATTTCATTTATCATTTATTAGTTTTGGGTCTGCTTGGGGCCTTGTCCCAGTTTTTAGATAGACATTATTTAGTCATGTAGTAGATATTTCGCAGATGATTTTAGAGGTGTTGATTGAGATTGTGGGACATTATTTCCCCGTTATTTTTTGCATATGATTTTTGACCATGTTTCCGTTATATTGTGTATCTTCCGCATTTCTTTTATCATATGAATTATGTGCATAATTACCAAACAGATAGGGGTGTTTCAGGCATTATGGTTTGGAATACCCGTCACAACCAGGGACCCAGCTCGGATCGTGACAACCACGCTCGGACCCCAAGCCCACCCCAAAACCATTTGCTATAGCACACCGATATGGCCCGAAAATGCCCTGTTTGCATCGTTTGGCGCATTTGTCCAAACACGAAAAATTAAACAGACTAAACTTAGGTGATCCATAACCTCCCTGGCATGCCCCGATCAAATTTTGGCCCGTAGCATGCCCGGAACCTAGGCCCACCCCTAAAACCTGGGTATAGCACACCGATTTGGTCTGAAAATGCCCCGTTCGTGCTGTTTCACCCATTTGTCCACTCAAATGGCCACGAAAAATTAAACGGACCACACTAAGATGATCCTCAACCTCCTGTCATACGCTGTTCATTTTTTTCCCATAGCACACCTGGACCCCGAGCCCACCCCCAAAACTTTAGGCAATAGCAAACCGATTTGAATTGAAAATACCCCGTTCGAGCTGTTTCACCAGTTTGTCCACTCAAATAGCCAAGAAAAATTAAATGAACCATACTGGGATGATCACCAACCTCCCTGTCATGCCCTGATCGATTTAAGGCCCACAGCACACTCAGACCTCGGGTCCACTACCTAAATCGTGGGCTATAGCACACCGATTTGGCTAAAAAATATCCCGTTTGCGCTGTTTCACCCATTTGTCCACTCAAATAGCCAAGAAAAATTAAACGGACCACACCAGGACGATCAACCTCCTAGGCAGGCCTAGTTAATTTTTGGCCCATAGCACGCCAGACCCCTGCCAGACCCCAAAACCGTAGGCTATAACATACCTATTTGGCTCGCGAACGCCCATTCACGTCATTTCTCCTACTTGTCCATCCAAATGGCTAGAAAAAATTAAATGTACCATACTGGGATGATCCCCAACCTCCTTGGCATGCCCTAATCGATTTTTGGCCCACAACACGTCCGAACCCGGGTCCACCCCCAAAACCGTGGGTTATAGCACACCAATTTGGCCCAAAAAATGCTCTGTTCACGTCGTTATGCCCGTTTGTCCACCTAAATACACAGAAATCCTGGATCCTGGATCCACCCACGAAACCGTGGGGCTATAGCACATCGATTTAGGCCGAAAATGCCCCGTTTGCACCGTTTTGCTTGTTTGTCCACTCAAAAGGCCACAAAAAATTAAACGAATCACACTGGGATGATCCGCAACCTCCTTGTAATGCCCCATTCAATTTTTGGTGCACAGCACGCCTAGACCCTGGGGCCACCACCTAAACCATAGGCTATAACATATTGATTTGGCCCAAAAATGCCCTGTTGTCGCTGTTTCGCCCATTTGTCCACCCAAACGGCCATGAAAAATTAAACGGACCATACTGAGATAATACCCAACCTCCGTTACATGCTTTGGTTGATCTTTGGCCCTCAGCACACCCGAACCCCAGGCTCACCCCCAAAACCGGGGGCTATAGCATATATATTTGGCTCAAAAATGCCTTGTTTGCGCCGTTTCACCCATTTGTCAGCCAAAATGATCCACCCCCAAAAATGTGGTCTATATCACACCAATTTGACCTGAGAACTCACCGTTCGTGCCATTTCGCCCACGTGTCTATCTAAATGGCCACAAAAATTAAACAAACCACACTAGGATAATCCACAACCTCCCTGGCATGCCACGATTAATTTTTGGCCCACAACATGCCTGAGTCTTGGGTCCACCCCTGAAACCATGGGATATAGCACACCGGTTTGGCCCAAAAATGCCACGTTCGCGCAGTTTTTCCCGTTTGTCAACCCAAATGGCCACAAAAAATAAAACAAACCACACTGGGACGATCCCCAACCTCCCTGTCACACCCCGATTGATTTTTGGATCGCAGCACGCCCGTAAACCGATCCCTCCCACAAAACCGTTGGCTATAGAGAACCGATTTGGTTCGAAGATGCTGCGTTCGCACCGTTTCGCCCGTTTGTCCATAAAAATAGCGATGAAAAATTAAAGGGACCATACATGGATGATCCCCAACCTCCTTGGCATGCCTCGATCAATTTTTGGCCACAGCATGCCCTAACCCCGGGCCCACCACTAAAACCGTGAGCTATAGCACACCAATTTACCCCAAAAATTCCCCGTTCACGCCGTTACACCCGTTTGTCAACCCAAATAGCCACAAAATATTAAACAGACCATACTGAAATGATCTCCAACCTCCCTAGCATTCCCCAGTCAATTTTCAGCTCACAACACGCTCAGACCCCAGGCCCACCCCCAAAGTCGTGGGCTATAGCACACTGATTTGGCTCGAAAATGCCCCATTCATGCCATTATGCCCGTTTGTCCACCTAAATAGCCACAAAAAACTAAACGGACCACACTGGGATGATCCCCAACTACCATGGCATGCCCGGGTCTATTTTTGTCCCACAACACGCCCAAACCCCGGGCCCACCCTAAAAACTGTGGGCTATAGCACACTAATTTGACCCGAAAATGCCCCGTTCGTGCCGTTTCGCCCGTTGGTCCAGGCAAATGGATATGAAAAATTAAACAGACCACAATGGGATGATCCCCAACCTCCCTTCCATGCCCCAAATGATTTTCAGCCCACTTCAGACCCAAACCCCGAGCCCACCCCCAAAACCATGGGCTATAGAACACCAATTTTGCCTGAAAATGCCCCGTTCACGCCATTTCATCCTTTTGTCCATCAACATACACATAAAAAATTAAACAGACCACACTGGGATGATCCCCAACCTTCATAGCATGCCTCGATTGATTTTTGATCGATAGCATGCTCGGACCCTGAGCCCATCCCCAAAACCTTTGGCTATAGCATACCGATTTGGCCCGAAAATATCCCTTTCGTGCTGTTTTGCCTGTTTGTCCATTCAAATGGCAAAAAAAATTAAATGGACCACACTGGGATGATACACAACCTCCCTGGCATGCCTTTATCAGGTTTTGGCCAACAGCACGCTTGGACCCTAGGCCCACCCCCAAAATCATTGGCTATAGCATATTGATTTGGCCCGAAAAAGCCCCATTCGGGCCATTTCGCCCGTTTGAACATCCAAATGGCCCAAAAGATTAAACGGACCACACTAGGATGAACTCCAACCTCACTAGCACACCCTAATCAATTGTTTTCCCACAAAACGCTCGGAACCCAAGCCCACCCCAAAACCGTGAGCTATAACACCGATTTGGCCCGAAAATGTCTCGTTTGCGCCATTTTGACCGTTTAGTAACACGAATTGCCACAAAAAATTAAACGGACCATATTGGGATGATCCACAACCTCCCTAGCATGCCCCAATCAATTTTTGTCCCACAGCACGCTGGTACCCTAAGCCCACCCCTAAAACCGTGGGCTATAGCACACCAATTTGGCAAGAAAATGCCCTGTTAGACCCATTTCGCTCGTTTGTACACCCAAATAGCTAATAAAATTAGACGGACCATACTGGGATGATCCCCATCTTTCCTGGCATGCCTCGATCAATTTTTGGCCGACAGCACGCCCGGACCACGGGCCCACCCCAGAAACCATAGGCAATAGCATGCCAATTTGGCCAAAAGCTGCCCCATTTTGCCCGTTTGTCCACCCAAATGTCCACAAAATTAAACGAACCACATTGGGATGATCCCAACCTCCCTGGAATGCCCCGGTTAATTTTTAGCCCGCAGCACGCCCGTACCCCAGCCCCACCCCCAAAACTGTGGGCTATAGTACACCAATTTAGCCCAAAAATGTCTCGTTCACGCCGTTTCGCCCATTTGTTCTCACAAATGGCCACGAAATATTACACGGACTACAAAGGGATGATCCCAAACATCCTTGGCACATCCCGGTTGATATTTCGCCCACAGAACGCCCGAACCCAGGGCCCAACCCAAAAACCATGGGCTATAGCACACCAATTTGTACGAAAATGCCCCGTTCATGCCATTTCGACTGTTTGACCACCCAAATGGAAACGAAAAAATAAACGGACCACAATGGGATAATCCTAACCTCTATGGCATGCCTCGATCGATTTTTGGCTCACAGCAAACCCTGACCCCGGCTGACCTCCAAAACTGTGGGTTATAGCACACCGACTTAGATCGAAAATGCTCCGTTTGTGCCATTTCTCCCGTTTGTCCACCCAAATGGCCATGGAAAATTAATAGGACTACACTGGGATGACCCTCAACCTCCCTGCCATATCCCGATTTATTTTTGTGCCACAGCACACCCGGGCTCTAGGCCCACCCCTAAAACTATGGGCTATAGCACACCAATTTGGCCTAAAAATTCCCCGTTCGTATCGTTTTGGTCATTTGTCCTCCCAAATGGCCACAAAATATTAAACGGACCATACTGGGATGATCCCCAACTCCCCTGGATCTCCTCGGTCAATTTTTTCCTACAGCACGCCCGAACCCTGGGCCCACCCCGAAACCATGGGCTATATAGCACACCGATTTAGCCTAAAAACACTTTGTTCACGCTGTTTCCTCCGTTTGTCCCGTCAAATGGCCACATAAAATTAAACGGACCACACTGGAATGATCCCCAACCTACCTGGCACTCCCTTATCGATTTTCGGCCCACAGCAAGCCCAGACCCCGGGCTCACCCCCGAAACCATGGACTATATCACACCGAATTAGCCCAAAAATGCCCTGTTCGCATCTTTTTGCTCGTTTATCCGCCAAAATTGCCATAAGAAATTAAAAGGACCACACTGGGATGATCCTCAACCTCCTTGGCAAGCCTCGGTCAATTTTTTCCCCACGGCACACCCGAACCCCGAGCTCACACCCAAAACCGTAGTCTGTAGCATACCAATTTATCTCAAAAATGTCCCGTTCACGCTGTTTCACCCGTTTGTCTATTCAAATGGCCACAAAAAATTAAATGAACCACACTGGAATAATCCCTAACCTCCCTGGCATGCCCCTATTGATTTTTGACCCACAAAATACCTGGACCCCTAGCCTACCCCCAAAATCATGGGCTATAGCATACCGATTTGGCTTGAAAATGCCCCGTTCACGCCGTTTCGCTCGTTTGTCCACAAAAATATCTATGAAAAATTTAACAGACCATACTGGGATGGTCCCCAACCTCTCTGGCATGCTCAGATCGATTTTTGACCCATGAAATGCCCGAACCCCAGGCCCACCCCCAAAACCCTGGGCTATAGCACTCTAATTTTGCTCGAAAATGCCCATTCATGCCATTTCGCTCGTTTGTCCAATCAAATGGCCAAAAAGAATTAAAAGGACAACACCGAGATGATCCCCAACCTCCCTGGCACTCCTCGATCAATTTTTGACCCACTGCATGCCTGGACCCCAAGCCCTCCCCCGAAATCGTGGGCTATAGCATACTGATTTAGCCCGAAAATGCCCCGTTTGCACCGTTTCGACCATTTGTCAACCTAAATGGCCACAAAAAATAAAATAAACCACACTATAATGATCCCCAACCTCCGTGTCATCCCTCAGTTAATTTTTGACCCACAGCACACCCGAACACCACGCCTACCCCCAAAATCATGCGCGATAGCATATCGATTTGCCCCAAAAATTCCTCGTTCATGCCGTTTCGACTGTTTGTCAACCCAAATGGCCATGAAAATTAAACTGACCACACTGGGATGATTCCTACCCTCCCTGGCATGCTCCAATCAATTTTTGGCCCACAACATGCCCGGACCCCGAGCCCACCCCTAAAACCATGGGCTATAGTGCATCGATTTGGCCCAATAATGCCCCGTTTGCACTATTTCGCCCATTTATCAACCCAAATGGCCAGGAAAAATTAAAGGGACCATAATGGGATGATCTCCAACTTCCCTGGCATAGCCCGGTCGATTTTTGACCCAAAGCATGCCCAAACCCAGGGCCCACCCATAAAACCATGGGCTATAGCACACTGATTTGGCTCGAAAATGCCTCGTTCACGCCGTTTTGGTCGTTTATCCATAAAAATGGCCACAAAAAATTAAAAGGACCACACTGGGACGATCCTCAACCTCCCTGGCATGCCCCGATTGATTTTTGGCCGATAGAACACCCGAACACCGGGCCCACCCCCAAAATCATGAGCTATAGAATACCGATTTGGACCAAAAATGCCTCATTCAAGCTATTTTGCCCGTTTCTCCACCCAAATGCCACGAAAAATGAAATGGACCACACTGGGATGATCCCAACCTCCCTGTCATACCCCGGTTGATTTTTGACCCACAGCATCGTTGGCAATATTCTAACTAATTTACCCAGAAAATACCCTGTTCACATCGTTTCGCCTATTTGTCCACCCAAAGGGCCACAAAAAATTAAATGGATAACAAAGGGTAATCCCCAACCTCAGTGGCACTCCTCGATTAATTTTTGGTCCACAATACTCCAAGACCTGGGGTCCACCCCCAAAACAATTGGCTATAGCACACTGATTTGGCCCGAAAATGCTTCATTCGCGCTATTTCGCCCATTTGTCCACCCAAATGTCTACGAAAAATTAAACGGACCACACTGGGATAATCCCTAACCTCCCTGGAATGCCTCGGTCGATTTTTGGCCCACAGCACACCCTAAACCCAGGCCCCCCCCAAAATCATTAGTTATAGCACACTGATTTGGCCTGAAAATGCCTCGTTCACACCGTTACGCCCATTTGTCCACCCGAATGACCATAAAAAATTGAATGGACCACACTGGGACTATCCCTAACCTCCCTATCATGCCCCGATCGATTTTCGGCCTACAGCACGCCTGAACCCCGGGGCCACCCCTAAACCATGGGCTATAGAGCACCAATTTGGCTCTAAAATCCCCCATTCACCCCGTATCGCCCATTTGTCTACACAAATGGCTACAAAAAATTAAACGGACCATACTGGGATTATCTCCAATCTCCATGGCATGTCCCGATCAATTTTTGGCCCATAGAAAGCTAGAACCCCAGGTCCACCACCGAAATCGTATGGTATAGCTCACCGATTTGGTCCAAAAATGCCCCGTTTATGCCATTTCGCTCGTTTGTCCACTCAAACGGCCAAGAAAAATTAAAAGGACCGTAAAGAGACGATCCCCAACCTCCCTGTCATGCTCCGGTCGATTTTTTTCCCACAGCATACCCGGCCCCCTGGCCCTCCCCTGAAAATGTGGGTGCACACTGATATGGCCCAAAAATTCCTCGTTCGCGTCGTTTTGCCCATTTGTCCACCCAAATGGCCACAAAAAATTAAATGGACCACACTAGGACAATCCCTAATATCCCTGGCACGCCCCATTTGATATTCGGCCCATAGCAGGCCCGAACCCTAGGCCCACCCCCTTAACTGTGGGCTATAGCACAAATAATTGACAAAAAAATGCTCTGTGCACGTCGTTTCGCCCGTTTATCCACCCAAATTGCCACAAAAAATTAAATGAACCACACTTGGATGATCCCCAACCTTCCTGGTGCGTCCCGATTAATTTTTAGCTTATAGTACGCTTGTACCAAGGGCCCACCCCTGAAACCGTGGGCTATAACACACAGATTTGGCCTGAAAATGCCCCGTTCGTACCATTTTACCTGTTTGTCCACCCAAATGGCTATGAAATATTAAACAGACCATACTGGGAAGATCCCCAACCTTCCTAGCATGCCCCGGTCGATTTTTGGTCTACAGCACGCCCAAGCCCCGAGACCACCCCCTAAATCATGGGCTATAGCACACCGATTTGGCTAAAAAATGCCTCGTTCACGCCGTTTTGCCTATTTGTCCACCCAAATGGCAAGAAAAAATTAAACGGACCATACTGGGATTATCCCCAACCTCCCTGGCATGCGTCACTAAATATTTGGCCAACAACATGCCTATACCCTGGGCCCACCCCAAAACCGTGAGCGATATCACACCGATTTGGCCCGAAAATGCACCATTCGCGCTGTTTCGCCCGTTTGTCCATCCAAATGGCCGTGAAAAATTAGAAGGACCACACTGGGATGATCCCCAACTTACCTGGCATGCCCAAATCAATTTTTAGCCTACAACAAGCTCGGACCCCAGGCCCACCCCCAAAACCGTGGGCTATAGCACACTGATTTGGCCCAAAATTGACTCGTTCATGCTGTTTCGCACATTTTTCCACCCAAAGAGCCACGAAAAATTAAACGGACTACACTGGAATGATCCTGAACCCCTAGGCATGCCACGATCAAATTTTGACCCACGGCTCGCCTGGACCACGGGCCCACCTCCAAAACCAAGGGCTATAGCACATTAATTTGGCCCGAAAATGCCCCGTTCAGGCTGTTATGCCCATTTGTCCACCCAAATGGCCAAAAAATTAAACGGCCAAACTGGGATGATCCTCAACAGCCTGGAATGCCCCGATCAATTTTGGGTCTACAACACGCCCAGGCCCCGAGCCAACCCTCTAAATCATCGGCTATAGCACACCGATTTGGCTAAAAATGCCTCGTTCACGCCGTTTTTCCCATTTGTCCACCCAAATGGCCGCAAAAAATTAAACGGACCATACTGGGATTATCCCCAATCTCCTTGGCATGCCTCACTAAATTTTTGGCCAACAACATGTCTATACCCGTGGCCCACCCCCAAAACCATGAGCAATATCACACCAATTTGGCCCGAAAATGCCCCGTTCGCGCTGTTTCGCCCGTTTGTCCATCCAAATGGCCGTGAAAAATTAGAAGGACCACACTGGGATGATCCCCAACTTACCTGGCATGCCCAGATCAATTTTCAGCATACAACAAGCTCGGACCCCAGGACCACCCCCAAAACCGTGGGATATAGCACACCGATTTAGCCCAAAATTGACCAGTTCGTGCTGTTTCGCACATTTTTTCATCCAAATAGCCACAAAAAATTAAACGGACTACACTGGAATGATCCCGAACCCCTAGGCATACCCCAATAAATTTTTGACCCACGGCTCACTGGACCACAGGCCCACCCCCAAAACCAAGGGCTATAGCACATTAATTTGGCTCGAAAATGCTCCGTTCAAGCTGTTATGCCCATTTGTCCACCCAAATGGCCACGAAAAATTAAATGGCCACACTAGGATGATCCTCAACACCCTGGCATGCCCCGATCAATTTTTGGCCTATAAAACGCCCAGGCCCGAAGCCAACCCCCTAAATCATTGGCTATAGCACACTGATCTGGCTAAAAATGCCTCGTTCAAGCCGTTTTGCCCATTTGTCCACCCAAATGGCCACAAAAAATTAAACGGACCATATTGGGATTATCCCCAACTTCCCGGACATGCCTCGGTAATTTTTTGACCGACAACATGCCCATACCCTGGGCCCACCCCTAAAACCGTGAGCGATATAGCACACCAATTTGACCTAAAAATGCCCCATTCACGCTATTTCGCCCGTTTGTCCACCCAAATGGCCATGAAAAATTAAAAGGACCACACTGGAATGATCCCAAACTTACGTGGCACACCTCGATTAATTTTCAGCCAACAGCAAGCTCAGACCCCAGGCCCACGACCAAATTCGTGGGCTATAGCACACCAATTTGGCCCAAAATTGACCCGTTCGTGCTGTTTCACCCATTTTTCAAGCCAAATGGCCACGAAAAATTAAACGGACTACACTGGGATGATCCCGAATTCCCTGGCATGCTTCGATTAATTTTTGACCAACAAATCGCTTGGACCACGGGCCCACCCCCAAAACCGTGGGCTATAGCACATTGATTTTGCCCGAAAATGCCCTGTTTGCGCTGTTTTGCTCATTTGTCCACCCAAATTGACACGAAAAATTAAACGGCCACACTAGGATGATCCCCAACTCCCTGGCATACTCCGATCAATTTTTGGCCTACAACACACTTGGATTCCAGGCCCACCCCCAAAACCATGGGCTATAGCAAACCGATTTTTCCCAAAAACATCTTCTTATCGCCATTTCTCCCGTTTGTCCACATAAATGGCCACAAAAAATTAAACGGACCACATTGGGATGATTCCCAACCTTCCTAGCACGCCCTGGTCAATATTTGGCCCACAACAAGCCTGAACCCTTGGCCCACACCCAAAACCGTGGGCTATAGCACACCGATTTAGCTCGAAAATGCCATGTTCGTGCCGTTTCATCATTTGTCGATCCAAATGGCCACAAAATTAAATAGACCATACTTGGATGAACTCCAACTTCCCTGGCATAGCTCCGTTAATTTTCGGACCATAGTACGCCCAGACTGCGGTCCCACCCCAGAAACCATGGGCTATAGCACACCAATTTGGCCCCAAAATGCCCCGTTTGAGCCGTTTTGCCTATTTGTCCACCTTAATGGCCACGAATAATTAAACGAACCATACCAGGATGATCCCAAGATCCCTGGAATGACCCGGTGAAGTTTTGTCCCACAGCACGCCCGGACCCCAGGAACACGCCCGAAACCGTTGGATATAGCACACAGGTTTGGCCCGAAAAGACCCCATTCGCGTTGGACCATACAGGGATGATTGTCAAACTCCTTGGCATGCCCTGATTGATTTTTTACCCACAGCATGCCCAAACCCTAGGCCCACCCTTGAAACCATGGGATATAGCACACCGATTTAGCCCAAAATGCCCCATTCATTCTGTTTTGCCCGTTTGTCAACCCAAATTGCCACTAAAAATTAAAATAACCACACTGGGATGATCCCTAACCTCCCAGGCATGCCCTGATCAATTTTTGGCCCATAGCACATCCGAAACCGAAGCCCATCCCCAAAACCGTGGGCTATAGCACACTGATTTTGCTCGAAAATGCCCCATTCACATTATTTTGCCCGTTTGTCCACCAAATTACAACAATAAACTAAACGGACCATACTGGGATAATCCTAAACCTCCTTGGCATGCCCTAGTTGATTTCCAGCCCACAGCACGCCTGAACGTCGGGCCCATCCCCTAAAAATGTGGGTTATAGCACACCGATTTGGCCCTAAAATCCCTAATTCATGCCGTTTTGCTCGTTTGTATACCCAAATGGCCACGAAAAATTAAACGAACCACATTAGGATGATGCCCAACCTCCCTAGCACGCCCTGGTCGATTTTCAGCTAACAGCGAGCCCAAACCCCGAGCCCACCCTTAAAACAGTGAGCTATAGCACACCAATTTGGTTTGAAAACATCCCATTTGCTCAATTTAATCTATTTGTCCACACAAATTGCCACGAAAAATTAAATACACCACATTTTGACAAACCGCAACCTCCTTCACACATCCCAGTCAATTTTTGGCCCACGGCAAGCCCGATTCCCAGGCCCACCCCTAAAACCGTGGGCTATAGCACACTGAATTAGCTCAAAAACTCACCGTTCACGTTGTTTCTCCCATTTGTCCTCCTAAATGACCATGAAAAATTAAACGGACCACATTAGGACAATCCCTAACCTCCCTAGCATGCCTCGAACGATTTTCAACCCAATGCATGCATGGACCCAAGGCTCACCCCTAAAACCATTGGCTATAGCACACCGATTTAGCCCAAAAATACCCCATTCATGCCATTCCGTACGTTTGTCTACCCAAATGGCCATGAAAAAAATAAATGGACCACACTAGGATGATCCCTAGCCTCCCAGGCACGTACCGGTTGATTTTAACCCATAGCACTCCTAGACCCCTAGCCCACACCCGAAAACGTGGGCTATAGCACAATGATTGGGCTATAGCACAATGATTGGGCCCAAAATGCCCTGTTCATGCTATTTTGCACGTTTGTCCACCCAAATGTCAATGAAAAATTAAACGGACCACACTGGGATGATCCCCAATATCCCTGGCAAGCCTTGGTCAATTTTTGTACTACAGAACGCCCAGAACCCTAGACCACCCCCAAAACCGTGGGCTATAACACATCAATTTTGCTCGAAAGTGCCAAGCTCCCGTTGTTTCGCCCGTATGTCCACCCAAATTGCCATAAAAAATTAAATGCACCATACTGGGATGATCCCCAACCTCCATGGTATGCACTAATCGATTTTAGACCTATAGCACGCCCGAACCCCCGACCCATCCTTGAAACCGAGGGTTATAGCACACTGATTTGGCCCAAAATACCCCATTCGCGCTACTTCGCCCTTTTGTTCTCCCAAATAGACACAAAATATTAAACAGAACATACTGGGACTATCCCCAACCTCCCAGTTATGCCCCGATCTATTTTCATCCCCCAGCACGCCTGGACCCTCGGTCAACACACAAAATCGTGGGCAATAGCTAACCAATTTGGCCCGAAAATGCCCCGTTCGGGCTGTTTTGCTCGTTTGTTCACCCAAATGGCCACAAAAAATTAAACGAATCATAATAGGATGATCCCCAAGATCCATGGCATGCCCTAATTAATTTTCAGCCTACAGCACGCCCGTACACCGGTCCCACCATAGAAATCATGGGCTATAGTACACTGATTTGGCCCGAAAATGCCTCGTTCGCGCCGTTTTTCCTATTTGTCCACCCAAATAGCCATGAAAAACTACACGGACCATACTGAGATGATCCTAAATCTCCCTGGCATGCTCCATTCAATTTTTGGCCAACAACACTCCCGAACCCTGGGCCTACCCCAAAAACCGTGGGTTATAGCATACCGATTTAGCCCAAAAATGTCATTCACGTTGTTTTGCCCATTTGTCCACCCAAATGGCCACAAAAAATTAAACGGACCACACTGGGACGATCGCGAATATCCCTGGCACATCCCGGTCAATTTTTGGCACATGACACGCCCAAACCCCGGGCCCACCCCCGAAACCGTGGGCTATAGATCACTGATTAGGCCCAAAAATATTCCTTTCGCGCCGTTTCGCCGTTTGTTCACCCAAATGGCCACAAAAAATTAAAAAAACCACACTTGGATGATCCCCAACCTTCTTAGCATGCCCCAATCGATTTTTGGCTCACAACACACCCGGACCTCTGGCACACCCCCTGATACCAAGGGCTATAGCACATTGATTTGGCCCGAAAATGCCCCGTTCATGCCGTTTTGCCCGTTTGTTAATCCAAATGGCCACGAAAATTTAAACAGACCATACTGGGATGATCCTCAACCTCCTTGGCACGCTTCGGTTGATTTTTGGCACACAACAAGCTCGGACCCCGAGCCCACCCTCGCAATTGTGAGCTATAGCACAATAATTTGGCCCAAAAATGCCTTGTTTGTGTCGTTTTGCCTGTTTGTCAACCCAAATGGCGACAAAATATTAAACGGACCACACTAGTACGATCCTTAACCTCCCTGGCACTCCCCGGTCAATTTTCAGTCCACAGCATGCCCAGACCCTAGGCCAAACCCCGAAACCATGTGCTATAGCACACCGATTGGGCCCAAAAATGCCCCATTCGCATCGTTTTGCCCGTTTGTCCACCCAAATAGCCACGAAAAAATAGATGGACCATACTGGGATGATACCCAACCTCCCTGTCATGCCTCAATTGATTTTTGACCTATAGGACGCTCAGATCACGAGCCCACTCCCAAAATAGTGGGCTATAACACATTGATTTGAAACGAAAATGCCCAGTTCGCGCCGTTTCGCCCGTTTGTCCACCAAAAGAGCGATGAAAAATTAAATATACCACACTGAAATGATCCCAAACCTCCCTGACATGACTTGATCAATTTTTGGCCTATAGTATGCTCGAACCCTGGGCCCACCCCCAAAACCATGGGCTATAGCACACCAATTTGGCCCGAAAATGTCCTATTTTTATCGTTTTGCCCGTTTGTCCACACTAATGGCCATGAAAAATTAAACGGATCACACAAGGAAGATCCATAACCTGCCTGGCACACTCAATCGATTTTTGACCCAGAGTAAGCTCGGACCCCGAGGCCACCCCCAAAACCGTGGGCTATAGAACACCAATTTGGCCAAAAAATACCCCGTTCGTGCTGTTTCGCTTGTTTGTCCACCCAAATGGCCATAAAAATTAAACGGACCAGACTGGGACTATCCCAAACATCCTTGGCAAGCCCTGATCGATTTTTGGCCCACAGTACTCCCCGATCGCTGGCCCACCCCAAAAACCATCGGCTATAGCACACCGGATTGGCCCAAAAATGCCCCGTTCGCACCGTTTCGCTCATTTGTCCACCAAATGGCAACTAAAAATTAAACGGACCACACTAGGACGATCCCTAAACTCTCAAGTTTGCTCCGATCAATTTTTGACCCACAACACACTAAACCCCGAGCCCATCCCTAAATTCGTAGGCTATAGCACACCGATTTGGCCCGAAAATGCCCCGTTTGCACCGTTTTGCCTTTTTGTCCACTTAAATGGCCACGAAAAATTAAATAAACTGCACTGGGATGACCCCAACCTTCCTGGAATTCCTCCATCAATTTTCAACCCACAGCACGCCTGAACCCCAGGTCCACCCCCGAAACCGTGGGATATAGTATACTGATTTGATCAAAAAATGCCCTAGCGTGCCGTTTCGCCTGTTTGTCCACCCAAATGGCCACGAAAAATTAAACGAAACAAACAAGAATGATCCTCAACCTATCTGGCATGACCAGATTAATTTTTGGCCCACAGCACGCCCGGACCCCAATCCAACCCCCGAAACCATGGGCTAAGCACACCGATTTGGCCCAAAATTGCCTCGATCTCGCCGTTTCACACGTTTGTCTACCCAAATGGCTACAAAAAAATTAAACAGATCATACTAGGATGATCCCCAACCTTCCTGACACACCTTGATCAATTTTTAACCCACAGCACGCCCGAACCCAGGGCCCACCCCCGAAACCGGGGGCTATAGCACACCGTTTTGTCATAAAAATGCTCTGTTCGCACCGTTTTGCCCTTTTGTCAACCCAAATTTCCACGAAAAATTAAACAGACCACACTGGGATGATTGCCAACCTCCTTGGCATGCCCCGGTTAACTTTTAACCCACAGCACGCCCGGACCCTGAGCCCACCCCCAAAACCATGGGCTATAGCGCACCGATTTGACCTTAAATTGCCTCATTCGTGCCGCTTTACCCGTTTGTCCACCCAAATTGCAACAAAAAAGTAAACGTACCACACTAGGAGATCCCCAACCTCCCTAGCACGCCCCATTCGATTCCTCGGCCCACAGCACACCTGAAACCCAAGCCCACCCACAAAACCGTGGGCAATAGCACACTGGTTTAGCCCCAAAATTCCCTGTTTACGCCGTTTTGCCCATTTGTCCACCCAAATATCCAAGAAAAATTAAACGGACCACAGTGGGATGATTCCTAACCTCCCTAGGATGCCCCAGTTGATTTTTGGCGATCAGCATGCCCATAACCCGGGCCCACACCTAAAATCGTGGACAATAGTACACCGATTTGACCTGAAAATGCTTCATTTGCGCCATTTCGCCCGTTTGTCCTACCAAATAGATATAAAAAATAAAACAGACCTCACTGGGATGATCCCCAACCTCCCTAGTATGCCTTGGTAGATTTTTAGCACACATCACATGAGAACCCCGATCCCACCCTCAAAAGCGTGGGCTAAGCACATCGATTTGGCCTAAAAATTTCCCTTTCATGTTGTTTCGCCCGTTTGTCCACCCAAATGGCGATGAAAAATTAAATGGACCACACTGGAACGATCCCTAATCTCCCTGGAATGCCCCGATTGATTTTTGACCCACAACACGCCCGGACCAAGGACCCACCCCTAAAACCATGGGCTATATCACACTAACTTAGCACGAAAATGCCCCGTTCACATCGTTTCGCCCGTTTGTCCACTCAAATGGCCACGAAAAATTAAACAGACCACACTTGGATGATCCCCAAACTCCCTGGCATATCCTGGTTGAATATCGGCCCACAACATGCTCGGACCCTAGGCCCACCCCTAAAACCGTTTGCCATTGCACACTAATCTGGCCCAAAAATAACCTGTTCGAGCCGTTTTGCCAGTTTTTCCACCCAAATGGGCACAAAAAATTTAACGAACTACACTTGAACAATACCCAACTTCCCTAGCACGCCTCAGTCAATTTTCGATCCACAGCACGCCCGGACCCCAGGCCCACCCCAAAAACTATGGGCTATAGCACATCGATTTTGCTCGAGAATGCCCCATTTGTGTCGTTTCACACATTTGTCCACCTAAATAGCCACAAAAAATTAAACGGACCACACTGGGACAATCGCAACCTCCCTGGCATGCCCCGGTCAATTTTTAGCTCACAGCACACCCGAATCTCAAGATCACCATGAAACTGTGGGCTATAGCACATCGATTTGGCCCGAAAATGCCTCATTTGCACCGTTTTGCCCTTTTGTCCACCCAATGGCCACAAAAAATCAAATAAACCATACTAGGATGATCTCCAACCTCTCTGGCATGCCATGATCATATTTTGGTCCACAACATGCCCTGAACCCACGCCCACCCCCAAAATTGTGGGCTATAGCACATCGATTTGGCCTTAAAATGCCTCGTTCGCATTGTTTCGCCTGTTTATCCACCCAAATGGCCACAAAATTAAACGGACCATACTGGGATGATTCCCAGCATCCCTAGCATGCCCCGGTCAATTTTCAGCTCATATCACACCCGAACCCCAGGCCCACCCTTACAACCGTGGGCTATAACACACCGATTTGGACCGAAAATGCCTTATTCAAATCGTTTTGCCTGTTTATCGACACAAATGGCTACGAAAAATCAAACGGACCACACTAAGATAATCTCCAACCTCCCTGGCATGTCCCGACAGATTTTTGTCCCACAGCACGCCTGGAACTAAAGCCTACCCCTGAAACCGTGGGCTATAGCACATCGATTTGGCCCAAAAATGCCCCGTTCACGTCGTTTCACCCATTATTCCACCCAAATTGCCAGAAAAAAATAAAAAGACCACACTGAGATGATCCCCAACCTCCCTGGCATGACCCGATCGATTTTTATCCTACAGCACCCCCGGACCCCATGCCCACCTCTAAATTCGTGTGTTACAGCACACCGATTTGGCCTGAAAATGCCCCATTTGTGCTGTTTCGGCTGTTTGTCCACATAAATGGCCACAAGAAATTAAACAAACCACACTAGAACGATCCCCAACCTCCTTAGCATAGCCAGTCTATTTTCAGCCATCGCATGCTCGGACCCCAGCCCCAACCTCGAGACCGTCGGCTATAGCACATAAATTTGTCCAGAAAATTCCCCATTCACGTCGTTTCGCCTGTTTGCCCACCCAAATGGCCATAAAAAATTAAAAGGACCATACTGGGATGATCCCTAGCCTCCATACATACCCCGATCAAATTTTGAGCCCCAGCACGCCCGAACCCAGGGTTCACCCCAAAAACCGTGGGCTATAGCACACCGATTTAGCCCAAAATGCCCCATAAGCGCCATTTTGACCGTTTCTCCATCCAAATGGGTATGAAAAATTAAACGAACCACACTCTATTGATTCCCAAACACCCTGGCTAGCCCAGGTAATTTTTGGCCCATCGAACACTCGGACCCCAGCCCACCCTCGAAACTGTGGGCCATAGCACATCGATTTGGCCTAGAAACATCTCATTCGTGCCGTTTTGCCTGTTTATCCACGCATATGGCCAGTAAAAATAAAACAGACCACACTGGGATGATATCCAACCCCCCTGGCATGCACCGGTAGATTTTTGGCACACAGAAAGTCCGAACCCCGAGCCCACCCCCGTAACCATGGGCAGCACACCGATTAGGCCCGAAAATGCCCCATTTGTGCTGTTTTCCCTGTTTGTCTACCCATAAGGACACAAAAAATTAAACGTACCACACTAGGACTATCTCCAACCTCCCTGGCACGCCCCGATCAATTTTCAGCCTACAGTACGCCCGTACCCTAGGCCCACCCCTCTAACCGTGTGCTATAGCACATCTATTTAGCCAAAAAATGCCCCATTTACTCGTTTGTCCACCAAAATAGGAACAGAAAATTAAACGGACCACTCTGGGATAATCCCCAACCTATCTAACACGCCCCAATCAATTTTTGATCCACAACACATCCAAACCTCGGGACCACCCCCAAAACCGTGGGACATAGTACATTGATTTTTCCTGAAAATGCCACGTTCGCGCCATTTCACCTGTCTGTCTGCCCAAATGGCCACGATAAATTAAATGGACTACACTGTTATGATCCCCAACCTTCCAGGCAAGCCCCGGTCAATTTTTAGCCCACAGCATACTCGGACCCCAAGCCTTGAATTCGTGGGCAATAGCATACCAATTTTGCGTGAAAATGCCCCGTTCGAGCCATTTTGCCTGTTTGTCCACTCAAATGTCCACACAAAATTAAACGGACCACACTGGGATGATCCCCAACCTCCCTAGTATGCCCCAGATAATTTTTGGTACACAGCACGCCCGGACCCCAGGCCCACCCCCAAAACCGTGGGCTATAGAAAACTGATTTGGCCTGAAAATGCCCCGTTCGTGCCATTTTGCCTGTTTGTCCACACAAATGGCCACAAAAATTTAAACGGACCATACTGGGATGATCCTCAACCTCCATGAAGTGCCCCGGTCTATTTTTGGCCCACAGCACGCCCGGACCCTGGGCCTACCTCTGAAACTGTGGGCTATAGCGCACCCATTTGGCTCAAAAATGCCCCGTTCATGCCATTTTACCCATTATTCCACCCAAATTGCCACGAAAAATTAAAAGGAACACACTGGGGCGATCCTCAACCCCCCTGGCATGCCTCGATCGATTTTCAGCCTACAGCATGCCCAGACCCCATGCCTAACCCCGAAACCATGGGTTATAGCACATCAATTTGGCTTGAAAATTTCCCGTTTGAGACCGGACACTGATCCCACCCCAGAAACCGTGGGCTTTTGTACACTGATTTGGCCCAAAAATGCGCAGTTCGAGCCGTTTCGCCCGTTTGTCCACCCAAATGGACATAAAAAATTAAATGGACCACATTGGGACGATCCCCAACCTCTCTGGCAAGCCTCGATTGATTTTTGGCCCACAGTACGCCCATACCCCGAGCCTACCCCAAAACTGCGGGCTATAGCACACCGATTTTACGTGAAAACTCCCCGTTTGCGCCACTTCATCCGTTTTTCCACTCAAAAAGCCACAAAAAATTAAACAAACCACTCAGGAATGATCCCAACCTCGCTGGCATGCCCCAGTTAATTTTTGGCCAACAACACACCTGGAGCCCGAGCCCACCCCCAAAATCGTGGTCTATAGTACACTAATTTGGCCTAAAAATGCCCCGTTCTCACCGTTTCGCTCGTTTGACCACCCAAATGGACGCAAAAAATTAAACGGACCACACTAGGATGATCCCCAACCTCCCTGGCAAGGCCGGGTCAATTTTTGGACCACAGCACACCTGGACCCCAGACCCACCCCCAAAAACGTGAGATATTGCACACTAATTTGGCTAAAAAAAATACCCCATTTGTGCCGTTTCGCCCGTTTGTCCATCCAAATGGCCACAAAAAATTAAATGGACTACATTGGGACGATCCCCAACCTTTCTGGAACAACTCGATAAATTTTTTACCCACAGCACGCATGGACCCCGGGCTCACTAATAACGCTCAAACTATAGCTCTCGTAAGAGTGTAAGCGGTCGTCGTCAAATATAGAACCCAACTGGGTTGGGTGTCGAATCCCACAGGGAATACTCGGTCACTAACTATGCAGCTATTAGTAGACTGTTGGTCACAAATTCTATGGAAAAGAGGGGATTTGTTTATGACGTGAATTAAAAGTATCAAAATAGAAAAGTAATAAAACAGAATGTTTTGTTTAGTAAGATTTTAATCAATGAGAATTGTAAGTTAGGGTTATTTCCACCTTATGAGTTCTACGTATCTATTAACTATGAGTTATGCGGAATTCAGACATGCTTGCACTTATAGAGATTCGTATTCTATGGTAAATCCTAGCGTCTTTCGACCATCAAGGATTATCTCACTTTAACTCTTTCGAGCTTAAAGCGTATAACTAATGGTACAAATTCTCCAAGAGGTTAATCCTGTTATGGCACTAACTTTTAAACAGGGGTTGGTAGCCCTATTTCCTTATCATTCTCTCTTTTCTAGACATGTAATTTTTCTTTCGAACAAGTTAATGCTATACTGGCGTATTCTATATGTTTGCAACCACAAAAATTCAATTAAGATGAAGAGAGTAATGATATAAGCAGCATACGTATCAAGAATTCACAAACTTATAGCAATAGATAGTATCTCATAAGGCTTCCATAACCCTAACAGAGAAGTTTAGCTGCTCATGAGGTAACGGAAATCAATGAAGACATCATATCTGGCGTCACAACAAGATTGACGTTTTTCCTCTAGGTATTTCCCACGAGTTAGCGTTTTTATCTGTTAACAATTGTAACATGAATTAGGAGCAAAAGTCGAATGAAAAAGACTTGAATTAATGAATGATTGAATAATGAAAAGCTTGCTGAAAAATTCAGCAAATAGGGTTTTTATAACATCCTTGTCCTAGTCCTACTGAAATAGGGTTTTTATCCTTGTCCTAGTCCTACTGGGTTACTGCGTACTTGTCCTAATCCTACTAAGTTACTGCTGATCCCCAAGTCTTTAGAAATACAGTTTTTACCCGGGACAAGATCTCCATGCATCACTTTCAATCCACAAGCTTCCAGAAGCTGCCTTCCCTCTTATGTTAAGTTTCCCTTGCTACCAAAAGGTCCACAAAGTGCTGAAATCATCATCATAAATACCTCAAAACTTGCTAATCACGTTGGTTAGCTCACTTACAGGAAAATGGACTAAAAGTGCAGGAATTATATATTTTGTCCTTAAAACTTAGCTAAAATATGGGTAAATTAAGGTGCTTTAGGCGTGTAAATACGCCTAACATCAACACCCCACACTTAAAGCTTTGTTCGTCCTCGAACAAAATATCATGTCCATATAAACATCTACTTAGGGTTTCACAGTAACAGCATAAAGTATTCATCAAGACATGCGCGGTAATTATTAACAAAGAGTAGTTTTTTGGATCAATACTAGAAACAATTCAACCTCCAACCTAGACTCGTAATGATGGTTAATTTGTATTCAAGAGTTAAGGCACAAATAATCATACAAGACTACCCAAAACTCGTCAACCATGTGTGTCTCACGCAACATATCACCCATAATCACTCACAAGTATTGTATTTTTCGAAACATGGGTATAAGTTTTTCCTTGCTATCACTCTCACAAAGAACTCATATGTTGCAGCTGATGACCATAGGCTTTCCCTTAGTGTAATTCTCTACTAATATCATAATGCTAAGCTTAGGATCAAATAGGTCTTTACAGGTTGTAATGTAGGCTAAGGGAGGGGTAGGACTATTTTGGCCAGAAATAGTGACTAAGTTCCCTAAGCGCTTTAATACATCACATTATACCATTAACACTCTTTTTTAATCAACTCTGCTACCTTTCTTTCATCTATCACCCCTTTTCACCTATTTTGCCATTCAAACATAAATATCTTTTTATTTAATCATAAATACAACTATCTTTTTATTTTTCTATTTCTTTTTCTTTTCTTCTCTTTTTTTTTATAACACACCTCTATGATAGCCACTCTTTTTCATAACAAGTTCAAGTACCAATACACTCTAAGGCATCATTCTTACCCAATTTCCTCTTATTTTGTTACATGATTTTACAATTTAAAGCGCTTAGAAATTTGGATCAAATTATGGTCTTGAAAAAATGGATTAGGCTACATATGAGGCTGTCAAAGAAAATAACTAAAGGCTCAAAGGGGGTTAACTAGGATGATGTACATGGGTAGGTAAAAAGAAGGTAAACAATCACAGGCTACCAAAGAAATGCCTAAATCATCTCCTAAACTCACACTCTTTATTTCGCTTTGCATACACACCAGGCAAGTTCTAGAATCAGCCACAAACACAGAATGTACTATACCCTCACACACACAAGGCACATGGTCAACTTTATTGGGAGCAGTATAGACTCTTGACCCAACTGATGAAGGAATTGAACCACACAATTATCACATATTGAGTCACAATTAGAGCCTAAACGTCTCAATAGTAATGATTTTAGCACAAACCCTTGTCATAATACCATGCCGCCTATCAGAACAATTGCATGCAAAAATCTAAAAAAAAATCTAAAAATCTAAAAATTTAAATACAAACGAGAATAAATGCAGGCAAAGAAGTACACTACAGCATACAAATACCCTCACCCCATACTTAGACGGGACACACTGCCCTCAGTGGAAATAAATAAGGAAAACCTGATTAGTCGGACTCCTTTTCTATGTCTGGGGTCATACCCCCTACGTTGGAATCATCATCAGAGTCGTCATTACCAGAGTTTACCTTCACATTGTCAGTCGAGGTATTTGCAGAGAGGAGGACTCAGCTTTCTCTTTTCTCGCCCTTTTCTGACCTTTCTTGCCTTTTCTATGCGGTGGACACTTTTTCTTTTCCTTGTCGTCCTTTTGGTGCCATTCTACCTGAGCTTAAAATAGATTCATGTTAGCTTTATCTCAGAAGATTCAATCGACAGACAATCAGTTATGGCTCCACCCCACACTTAATTTGTTGGCACAAACTAATTAAGTGAATGATGTCGATTACTCAGACTTCATCGTCATATATTTAGGCGATCTGTTCCAACAATATGTTCAGCACAGTCATACTTTCATGTCAGCTTAACTATTCCTTACAACTCTATTTCATGTAATCTTGACCATACTTTTATGTTTGGATTAATGCACCATTTGAACAAGACTACTACATAGAAATAGGATCAAGTTATGGCATATAAATAATCACAACATCTTATGTGTATATTCAATCATGACTACTACGTAGGGATCGATGTACGAGTCATGCAACATTCTAACTTTTAACTTACAAGATTATGCAATTAACTTCACCATGTCGATTCCGCAAAAGTATGACAGTGTATCAAAATCAACTATAAGTTGGAACCAAATCAAGAACATTCTCACCTATTCTTTCACTCAACTAGATATATCATGACAAATCAACCATATTCAAATCACCAACACCACTTCAAGATTTAACATATCATTATAAGCGTAAGATTGTAACAACTTCGGAATATAAACGAAGAACTTACTTGGTGTTGGATTCGGAAGATGATCTTGCAAGGTTAGATGAGCAAAAAAAAAAGTTTTGAGAGATTTGGTAAGGTTAGGCAGCACTTAGATTGATCAAACAAGTTCCTTATGTCTTAAGGTTGAAGTTCTTATTTATAAACCAAGGCTTGGGTCGGGTTTGACCCATGAAAAATCAGTTTAGGATACCAAGAAGTAAGTATAGGCGGCGCCTAATGCTTTGCCTATGCTTGGCATAGGCGGAGCCTTTTGCAAAGCCTAGTTGAGCATAGGTGGTGCCTATGCTATGGAATTGGTAGGCATAGGCGGCTCCTATACCATGGCATTCTAGATTCAGAGACAAAAGGCTTTGGCATAAGCGGTGCCAATGCTATGGCATTCTAGATTCAGAGAGCTTAGGCCATAGCATAGGCCTTGTCTTGTTTGTTACCTAGATTTATATAGGCCTTGCCTAACCAATGGCCTTTGTTCTTTCATTACAAACTTACCACCTTCAACATGAAATACTTCCAAATCAAAATTTGAAACCAATCTCCTCCTTTATACCTCTTGCACCTACACTTACTCAAAAACAACAAAAACGATTAGAACGATGGGTTGCCTCCCACCAAGTGCCTTAGTTTTGGTCGTGGCTCGATAAAATCCTAGGAAAACAAAACAATTAAAAACGATGGGTTGCCTCCCATCTAGCGCTTGATTTATTATCGCGGCACGACATAGCTATCTCGATTACTTAGACTTCATCGAGATAGATGATGCATTGTTTTCTGAATGGATTCAGACGACGCTGATGCTTACCTATGGGCATGAAATCTTCTTCGAGATGAATCTTGTGCATGCATATCCCAGGAGGGATACCAATTATATCATCAATAGACCAACCAATGGCTCTCTTATATCTCTTTAGAGCAGAGATGAGAGCCTCTACGTGTTGTTCACCTAAATCATTAGCAACAATCTCCGGAAGTGTATTTCCACTTCCCACGGATGCATCCCTTAGGTGACGGGGTAAATCTCTTGATTCTAGCACTGATGGCTCTGCAATGGAAGTCTTCGCTGTTGGTGAAGGTCGATTCCTAAGATCAAGGTCCAGCTTCTTAGTAGCATGAGAATAGGACTTTATTCCTGTTAGAGCACAAACAGTTTCTTCATATTCTTTAACATCCTCATGCTCACAATTCAAATGCACAGCAGACAATGGATCAACGGTAGGCTGCTTCTCTAATGATAGTTCCTTCGTATCCTCATGATAAACATCAGCTACAGAGAACACATCCATATCTCTAGGATGCTTCATTGCTTTGCATACATTAAAATGGACCACCTCATCATTCAACCGGAATAAAAGATCATTAGCTCTTAAGTCAATAAGCACACTTCCAGTTGCGAGGAAAGGGCATCCCAAGATTATGGGAACTTCAGAATCCACCTCGCAATCTAAAATAACGAAGTCTGCAGGAAAGATAAAGGTGGAAACCTTCACCAACATATCATACAAGAAACCAACAGGTCATTTTACCGACCTATCTGCCATCACAAGTTGCATATTGGTTGGTGTAGGATCACCCAACCCCAACTTTCTGTAAATCGATAGTGGCATTAAATTGATGCTAGCTCCCAAATCGCACAATGCTTTAGCAAAATCCAACGATCCAATCGTGCAAGGAATAGTGAAAGCATTAGGATCTGCCTTCTTCTATACTAAGGATCTAGTGGCAATTGCACTACAATGATGAACATCATGTGGTAGCTCATAACTTGCTGCCCTCTTCTTTGTCAACAGGTCCTTTATGAATTTAGCATACCCAGACATCTGCTCTAGCGCCTCCACCAACGGAACATTAATAGTTAGCTGCTTCAACATAGTCATAAATTTACTAAACCTAGTGTCATCAACTTTTTTCTTCATTCTCTGAGAAAAAGGTGGTGGTGAAAGAGGAATCATTTTCTCCACCACTTCCTTTTTATCTTGCTTCCGATCATCAACCTTTTTAGGAGTGTCATCATCCTTCTTCTTCAGTCTCTGAGGAAAAGGTGGTGGTGGAAGGGGAATCGTTTTCTCATGAACGCTCTCATTCTGATTTGCAGCTGCTACAAAATCATCAAAATCTGCATCAATAACATTCTCCTCTGTATCATCAACTACCTGCTTGCCTTTGGACGGATTTTCCAATACTTTGCTACTTCTGGTAGTAATAGCCATACATGATCCATCATTCCTTGGATTTTGCACGGTGTTTCTAGGTAAAGTGTAAGCCTTTCTTTGATTGAATGCCGCAGATAGTTGACTCAATTCTTGCTCTAGCTGTTTTATTGCAGTAGAATGGAAGTTAACCAATTATTTTATTGATGACAAATCATTCTTTACTTCGGATACACCCATGTTGGTTGCCTCTACTCCTTTCAACAGCTTAGCCATCATGTCATCCATAAACATCTTTCCCGAACCAGATGTCGTGGCGTCACGATTACCAGGAGGAATATACAAACCACTCCTGTCAGTCTTATTCTTCCAACTACCTTGATCACGGTCCTTGTTTCCAGATTTATCATAATAGTTCCGACCTTGGTTTCCTTGGGCATTGCCTCGGAAACCCCCTTGATTATTCAAGTAGTTGGCTTCTTCCTCAAAATCAGATTCATCTCTTCCATGAGCTATAACGGCCTTAAATTTTTTGGTCTTCCTTAATAATAAGTGCTTGGTGAGAAGATCCATCTGTGTCTTCATGTGAGCCACATCTTGGTCACGCTCCTCTTGTTTATGCCTCTGCTCTGCAGTCATGCCAATAGATATAGTAGGGTTTGCTACCTCAGAATCCCTGGTATGCCAAGCTCTACTTTGCTTTGTCATACGATCTAGCATATCACTTGCTCAAACAAAAGTGAGGTCCATGAATGACCCTCCTGTCGTATTATCAACCACAGGCTTATTCACCGAATTCAAAGATCTGTATAATATCTCTATCAGGTGGACATTGGTCATGTGATGGTTTGGTCACCGCATAAGCTTCTTTTTGAACCTCTCCCATATTTCGTGGAGAGCTTCAGTTGGAAGCTATCTAAAGTTGCTGATCTCATCTCTCAACTGTGCTCGTTTGGATGGCAGAAAGAATATTTCTAGGAAAGCGTCTTTCAATTGCCTCCAATTAGTAATAGAATCAGGAGTTAGCCCGTTAAACCATAGAGTTGCCTTCCCAGATAGAGACAATGGAAATAAGTGCAACCGAATTGCATTTTGTCCAACCCCTGGATTGTCAAACGTTTTTCATGTTGAGATAAAGTTGATCAGATGCATATTCGGATCATCGCCTGCAAGTCCACCAAATAGTCCCTTGAGCTGCAATAGCTAAATTATGGTGCTAGTGATATTGAACTTGGCTTCGGGTGCCAAGGGCGGAGGAATAATAGCCCCAGTGTCACCAGCTCCATCCAAATCGTCATCAAAAGGAATCTGCATAGCTCGGCGTTCAGGCCTAAATCTAGCTTGACGATCTCTTCTGTTCACTGGTGTCGCCACCTCATCAGTACGCCTAGGATTTAGAATCTCCTCATCACCCAGGTCCTCATCATCAGGATTTGTTGCGCAGCCTGAATTATCAATATTCTGTTGATGCACTTTAGCGGCTGCTAATGCAGCTAATCTAGCTTGTTCCTGTTGAGCAGCCCTTCTTTCAATGTCACGTTGTGCATCCATTCTACCAATACGATGTGGTTCAGGATTGATAGGTAATAACGGTTGACCTAAACTTCGGGTGTTTGGTATGCACTGAACAAAACCTGAATAAAACAAAAACAACAACTAAAAGTAAAATACCAGAATCTTTGACCAAAGGGTCTAGTAACTATCACAAACTTAGTTGACAACCGTATTCCCCGGCAACGGCGCCAAAATTTGATAACGCTCAAACTACAGCTCTCGTAAGAGTGTAAGCGGTTGTCGTCAAATATAGAACCCAACTGGGTTGGGTGTCGAATCCCACAGGAAATACTCGGTCACTAAGTATACAACTATTAGTAGACTGTTGGTCGCAAATTCTATGGAAAAGGGGGGATTTGTTTATGACGTGAATTAAAAGTATCAAAATAGAAAAGTAAAAAACAGAATGTTTTGTTTAGTAAGATTTTAATCAATGAGAATTGTAAGTTAGGGTTATGTCCACCTTATGAGTTCTACGTATCTATTAACTATGAGTTATGCGGAATTCAGACATGCATGCACCTAATGAGATTCGTATTCTATGGAAAATCCTAGCACCTTTCGACCATCAAGGATTATCTCACTTTAACTCTTTCGAGCTTAAAGCGTATAACTAATGGTACGAATTCTCCAAGAGGTTAATCCAGTTACGGTACTAACTTTTAAACAGGGGTTGGTAGCCCTATTTCCTTGTCATTCTCTCTTTTACAGACATGTAACTTTTCTTTCGAAGAAGTTAATGCTATACTGGCGTATTCTATATGTTTTCAACCACAAGAATTCAATTAAGATGAAGAGAGTAATGACATAAGCAGTATACGTATCAAGAATTCACAAACTCATAGCAATAGATAGTATCTCATAAGGCTTCCATAACCCTAACAGAGAAGTTTAGCTACTCATGAGGGTAACGGAAATCAATGAAGACATCATATCTGGCGTCACAACAAGATTAACATTTTTCCTCTAGGTGTTTCCCATGAGTTAGTGTTTTTCCCTGTTAACAATTGTAACGTGAATTAGGAGCAGAAGTCGAATGAAAAAGACTTGAATTAATGAATGAGTGAATAATGAAAAGCTTGCTGAAAAATTCAGCAAATAGGTTTTTATAACATCCTTGTCCTAGTCCTACTGAAATAGGGTTTTTATCCTTGCCCTAGTCCTACTGGGTTACTGCGTACTTGTCCTAATCCTACTAAGTTACTGCTGATCCCCAAGTCTTTAGAAATATTGTTTTTGCCCAGGACAAGTTCTCCATGCATCACTTTTAGTCCACAAGCTTCCAGAAGCTGCCTTCCCTCTTATGTTAAGTTTCCCTTTCTACCAAAAGGTCCACAAAGTGCTGAAATCTTCATCATAAATACCTGAAAACTTGCTAATCACGTTGGTTAGCTCACTTACAGGAAAATGGACTAAAAGTGCAGGAATTGTATATTTTGTACTTAAAACTTAGCTAAAATATGGGTAAATTAAGGTGCTTTAGGCGTGTAAATACGCCTAACATCACTCACCCACGAAACTGTGGGCTATAGCACAATGATTTGGCCCGAAAATGCCTCGTTAGGGCAAATTCGCTCGTTTGTCCACACAAATGGCCTCAAAAAACTAAACGGACCATACTGGGACGATCCCCAACCTCTCTGTCATGCTACGGTCGATTTTTGGCTAGTAGCATGCCCAGATATTGGCCCCACCCCTAAAACCGTGGGCTATTGCACATAGATTTTTTCCTAAAATTGCCCTATTCACATCGTTTTGCCCGTTTGTCCACCCAAATTTCCACGAAAAATTAAACGAACCATACTGGACTATCCCCAACCTCCCTAACATGCCTCAGTCTATTTTTTTCCAGCGGCACGCCCATACCCCAAGCCCACCCCCTAAACCATGGACTATAGCAAATGGATTTTGGCCGAAAAATGCCCCCTTCGTGTGATTTTGCCAATTTGTCCATCCAAATGACAACGAAAAAATAAATAGACTACACAGAGACGATCTCTAACCTCCCTAGCAATCCCCGGCCAATTATCGGCCCACAGCACACCTAAACCCCGGGTGCACCCCCAAAAACCATTGGCTATAGCACATCGAATTAGCCTGAAAACACCCTGTTTGCACTGTTTCTCCCATTTGTCCACCCAAATTTCCACAAAAATTAAACAAACCATACTGGGATGATCCCCAACCTCTTTGTCATGCCAAAGTCAATTTTTGGCCATAAAAAAGCTCAAACCTTGAGCCCACCACCGAAACTGTTGGCTATAGCACACCGATTTGGCTCAAAAATGCTCTGTTTGTATCATTTTGCCCGTTTGTCCACCCAAATAACCACAAAAAATTAAACAGACCACACTGGGATGATTCCCAACCTCCATGGCATGCTCCGATCAATTTTCATCCCACAGCATACCTGGACGCTGGACCCACTACTAAAACTGTGGGCTTTAGAATATCGATTTGGCCTAAAAATTCCCCGTTCGCATCATTTTACCCGTTTGTCCACTCAAATGGCCACGAAAAATTAAACGGAACACTATGGGATGACCCCAACCTCATTAGCAAGCCCTGGTCGATTTTTGGCTCATAATACGCTCGAACACTGGGTCCACCCCCGAAACCATGGTAAATAGCACACCGATTTGGCCTGAAAATGCCTCGCTCGCTCCATTTTTGCCCGTTTATCCAGCCAAATGGCCATAAAAAATTAAATGAACCACACTGGGATGATTCCCAACCTCCCTGGCATGCTTCAGTTGATTTTTGGCCCACAGTACGCCCAGACCTCGGGGCCACCCCTAAAACTGTGGGCTATAGCACACCGATTTAGCCCAAAAATGCCCCGTTCGCATTGTTTTTCCCATTTATCGACCCAAATGGCGATGAAAAATTAAACGGACCATGCTGGGATGATCCCAAACCACCCTGGCATGCCTCGATCAATTTTTAGCCCCCAGCACACCCGGATCATGGACCACCCCCAAAACCATGGGCTATAGATCACCAATTTATCTCAAAAATGCCCTGTTCGCACCATTTTGCCCGTTTGTCCACCCAAATGACAGTACAAAAATTAAATGAACCACACTAGGATGATCATCAACTTCCCTGACATGCCCCAATCTATTTTTGGCCTACAACACATCTGGACCCCGGTCCCACCACCAAAATCATGGGCTATAGCTCACAGATTTGGCCTAAAAATGCCACATTTGTGCCGTTTTGCCCGTTTGTCTACCCAAATGGCCACAAAAAATTAAACGGACAACACTGGGATGATCCCCAACCTCCCTGCCATGCCCCGATCAATTTTAGGCTCACAGCACATCGAACCCCGAGCCCACCCTCGAAACCGCAGGCTATAGGACAGTGATTTGGCTAAAAAATGTCCTATTCATATTGTTTCGCATGTTTGTCCACACAAATGGCCACGAAAAATTAAAAAGACCATACTGGTACAATCCCTAACCTCCCTATCAAGTCCCGATGGATTTTCGGCCAAAACAACGCCCGAACCTCGGGCCCACCCCCGAAATTGTGGGCTATAGCACACTGATTTAGCCTGGTAATGCCCCATTCACGTTGTTTCAACCGTTTTTCCACCCAAGTTGCCACAAAAAAATAAACGGACTACACTAGGATGATCCCCAACCTCCCTGGCATACCCCGGTTAATTTTTGGCCCACAGTATTCCCCCGGGACCACCCTTGAAATCGTGGACTATAGCACACTAATTTTGCCCAAAAATGCCCCGTTTGCACCATTTCGCCTGTTTGTCCACCCAAATAGCCAAGAAAATTTAAACGGACCACACAAGGATGGTACCCAACCTCTCTGGCACACCCTAATCGATATTCGGCCCACAGAATGCTCATAACCTAGGCCCACCCCTGATATCGTAGACTATAGCACACTAATTTTCCCAAAAAATCCCCCTTTTGCATTGTTTTTCCCATTTGTCCATCCAAATGGCCACAAAAAATTAAACGAACCACACTAAGATGATCCCCAACCATTATGGCATACCCTGATCGATTTTTGGCCTATACCACACTGATCTAGCCCCAAAATGCCCCGTTCATGCCGTTTCGCCTGTTTGTCCATCTAAATGGCCATGAAAAAATAAACGGGCCACACTAGGATGATCCCCAATCTCACTGGCATGCCCCGATAAATTTTTGACCCATAGCACGCCCGGACCCCGGGTCCACCCCCAAAACCGTGGGCTATAGCATGCTGATTTGGCCTAAAAATTCCCCTTTTGATCCGTTTCGACTATTTGTCTACCCAAATGGTCAGGAAAAATTAAACGGACCATACTGGGATGATCCCCAACCTACCTGGCATGTCTTGGTTGATTTTTGCCTCACTGAATGCCCAAACCTCAAGCCCACCCCCAAAACCATGGGCTATAGCACATCGATTTGGCGCGAAAACACCTCATTCGTACCGTTTCACCCGTTTGTCCACCCAATTAGCCACTAAAAATTAAACGAACTACACTAAGACAATCTTCAGCCTCCCTGGCACGCCTCGGTTAATTTTTGACCCATATCACGCCCGGACCCCAGACCCACCCCTGAGACCGTAGGCTATAGCACGCTGATTTGACCCAAAAATGCCATATTTGCATCGTTTTGCTTGTTTGTCCTCCCAAATGGATCCAAAAAATTAAACGGACCATACTGGGATGATATCTAAGCTCTATGACATGCCCCGATCAAATTTTGGCCCACAACATGCCTGGACCTCGAGTCCCCCTAAAACCATGGGCTATAGCACATTGATTTGTCCTAAAAATACCCCGCTCGCCCCATTTCACCTGTTTGTCCACTCAAATGGCCATGGAAAATAGAACAGACCACACCCAACCTACCAGGCGTGCCTCGGTTTATTTTTAGTCCACAGCACGCTTGGACCCCAGCCCCAAACTCGAAACCGTGGGCTATAGCACATTGATTTGGCTTAAAATTTCCCCATTCGCACTGTTTCGCTTGTTTGTTCCCCCAAGTGGCCACAAAAAATTTAATGGACCACACTGAGATGATCCCTATCCTCCCTGGCATGCCCCGATCAATTTTTGGGCAATAAAACGCCCAGACCCCAGGCCCACCCCCAAAAACATGGGCTATAGCTGACTGATTTAGCACTAAAATGCTCCATTTGCGGCGTTTCTCCCGTTTATCCACCCAAATGGCCACAAAAAATTAAACGGACCACTCTAGGATGATCCCAAACCACCCTGACATGGCTCGATCAATTTTTAGCCCACAGCACACCCGGATCACGGACCACCCCTGAAACCATGGTCTATAGATCACCGATTTAGCCCGAAAACGCCCTGTTCGCACCATTTCTCCCATTTGTCCACCTAAATAGCCGTAAACAAATTAAACAAACCATATTGGGCTGATCATCAACCTCCC
Source organism: Capsicum baccatum var. pendulum (assembly GCA_030864225.1). Taxonomy (NCBI): domain Eukaryota; kingdom Viridiplantae; phylum Streptophyta; class Magnoliopsida; order Solanales; family Solanaceae; genus Capsicum; species Capsicum baccatum. The sequence continues at coordinate 277,644,786 of CM061560.1, forward strand.
TGAAATGCCCCGGTCTATTTTTGGCCTACAGTACATCTGGACCCCAGCCCCACCCCTAAAATCATAGGCTACAGCTCATTGATTTGGCCCGAAAATGCCATATTTGTGTTGTTTTGTCCGTTTGTCTACCCAAATATCCACAAAAATTAAACGGACCACACTGGGATGATCCCCAGCCTCCCTGGCACGCCTCGGTCAATTTTAGGCCCACAGCACGCCCGAACCCCAGGCCCACCCTCAAAACCGTGGACTATAGCACAATGATTTGGCTCAAAAATGTCCCGTTTATGATGTTTCGCCCATTTGTCCACCCAAATGGCCATGAAAAATTAAAGGAACCATACTAGGACAATCCCTAACCTCCCTAGCAAGCCCCGATTGATTTTCGGCCCAAAACACACCCGAACCCCGACCCCACCCCCAAAATTGTGGGTTATAGCACACTGATTTATCCTGGTAATGCTCCGTTCATGTGGTTTCGCCCGTTTGTCCACCCAAGTTACCACAAAAATTCCACGTTTGCGCCGTTTCGACAATTTGTCCACCCAAATGATCAGGAAAAATTAAACGGACCATACTGGGATGATCCCCAACCTTCCTGGCACGGCTTGGTTGATTTTTCGCTCACTGCATGCCCAGAACTTGATACCATCCCCGAAACTGTGGGCTATAGCACACCGATTTGGCGCAAAAACACCCCGTTCGAGACGTTTCACCCGTTTGTCAACCCAAATAGCCACAAAAAAATAAACGGACCACACTAAGACAATCTTCAACCTCCCTGTCATGCCTCAATTAATTTTTGACCCACATCACGCCCGAACCCCAGGCCCACCCCTGAAACCGTGGGCTATAACATGCTAATTTGACCCGAAAATACCCCATTAGCGCCATTTCGCCCGTTTGTCCACCCAAATGGCTCCAAAAAAATTAAACGGACCATACTGGGACGATCGCCAACCTCCCTGGCATGCCCCAGTCAATTTCCAGCCCACAACATGCCTAGACCCCGAGTCCCCCTGAAACCATGGGCTAGCATACTGATTTGTCTCGAAAATGCCCTATTCGCCCCGTTTCGCCCATTTGTCCACCCAAATGGCCACGAACAATAGAACGGACCACACTGGTATGATCCCCAACCTCCCTGGCATGCCCTAGTTGATTTTCAATCCACATCACGCCTGGACCCCAGCCCTAAACTCGAAACCGTGGGCTATAGCACAATGATTTGGCTTAAAATTGCTCCGTTCGTGCCGTTTCGCTTTTTTGTTCACCCAAATGGCCATAAAAAATTTAACGGATCACACTGAGATGATCCCTAACCTCCCTGGCACGCTCTGATCAATTTTTTCCCAACAGAACATCCATACCTCAGGCCCACCCCCAAAAACATAGGCTATAGCGTACTGATTTAGCACTAAAATGCTCCATACGCGCTATTTCTCCAGTTAGTCCACCCTAATGGCCACGAAAAATTAAACAGATCACACTGGGATGATCCCCAACCTCCCTGGCACGCCTCGATTAATTTTAGGCCCACAACATGCCCAGACCCCGGGCCTATCCCCGAAACCATGGGCTATAGCACGCCGATTTAGCCCGTAAATACCCCGTTGTCCACCCAAATGGCTACAAAAAATTAAATGGACCACATTGCGATGATCTCCAATCTCCCTGTCATGCCCCAGTCGATTTTCGGCCCATAGAACGCCCGTACCCCGGGCCCACCCATAAAATCGTGGGTTATAGCACACCAATTTAACCTAAAAATGAGTCATTCGCGCTGATTCGCCCGTTTGCCCACCCAAATGGCCACAAAAAATTAAACAGACCACACTGGGATGATTCCCAACCTCCCTGGCATGCCCCCATCGATTTTCGACCCACAGCACGCCCGAACCCCGAGCTTACCCTAAAACCGTAGGCTATAACACATCGATTTGGTCCAAAAAATTAAACGGACAACACTGGGATGATCCCCAACCTCTCGGGCATGCCTCAATCAATTTTCGACGAAGAACAATCTCGAACCCAAGGCCCACCCCCAAAATCGTGGACTACAGCACACCGATTTAGCCCAAAAATACCTCGTTCGCGCCGTTTCGGCCGTTTGTCCACCCAAATGGCCATGAAAAATTAAACGAACCACACTAGGATGATCCCAAACCTCCCTGGCACACTTCAGTTAATTGTTGGCCCACAGCACGCCCGGAACCCGAACCCACCAAAAACCGTGGGCTATATAGCACATTGATTTGACCCAAAAATGCCCCGTTCGCGCTGTTTTGCCCGTTTGACTATCTAAATGGCCACACAAAATTAAACGGACCACACTGGAATGATCCTAACCTCCTTGACATGCCCTGATCCATTTTTGCCCCACAGAACGCCCGGACCCTAAGCCTACCCTCAAAACTGTGGGCTATAGCACACCGATTTGGCTCAAAAATTCCCCGTTTGCATCTTTCCACACATTTGTCCTCCAAAATGGCTACGGAAAATTAAACGAACCATATTGGGAAGATCTCCAACCTCCCTGGCATGCCCCGATCGATTTTCGACCCATAGCACGCCCAAGCACCAGGCCCAACCCCAAAACCGTGGGCTATAGCACATAGATTTGGCCCGTAAATGCCTCGTTCACGATGTTTTAACCGTTTGTCCTCTAAAAATGGCCACGAAAAATTAAACAAACCACACTGAGATGATTCGCAACCTCCCTAGCATGCCCCAATTGATTTTCTACCCACAGCACGCTCGAACTTCGGGCCCACCGACAAAATCGTGGACTATAGCACACCGATTTAGCTCAAAAATGCTCCATTAATGCCATTTTGTCCATTTGTCCACCCAAATGGCCACAAAAAATTAAACGGACCACACTGGGATGATCCCCAAACTCCCTGGAATGTCCCGGTCAGTTTTAGTCCCACAGCATGCCCGGACCCCAAGCCCACCCCCAAAACTGTGGGCTATAGCACACCGATTTGCCCGAAAAATGCCCCGTTCGCGACGTTTTGCCGTTATGTCCACCCAAATAGCCTTGAAAAATTAAAAGAACTATATTGGGATGAGCCTCAACCTCCCTGACATGCCTTGGTCTATTTTCTGGCCACAACACGCTCGGACCGTGGCCTCATCCCTGAAACCGTGGGTGATAGCACACTGATTTGGCCTAAAAATGCCCCGTTAGCGGCATTTCGAAAGTTTGTCCACTCAAATGGCCACAAAAAATTAAACGAACCACACTGAGATGATCCCCAACCTCCCTGGCATGAACCATTGATTTTTATCCCACAGAAAGTCTGGACCCTGGGCCCACCCCCAAAACCGTGGGCAATAGCACACCGATTTGGCCTAAAAATGCCTCATTTGTGCCGTTTCGCCAGTTTGTCCACCTAAATGGCCACGGAAAATTAAACGGAATGCACTGGTATAATCGCCAACTCCCCTGGAATGCCCCGATAGATTTTTGCCCCATAGCATGCAAGGACCCTAGGTGCACCCTCAATACCGTGGGCATAGCACACCGATTTAGCCCAAAAATACCTCATTCACGATGTTTCGCCCTTTTGTCCACCCAAATGGTAAGAAAAAATTAAATGGACCAAAGTGGGATGATCCCCAACCTCCCTGGTACACCCCGATCAATTTTTGACCCACAGCACGCCCAAACCCTGGACCCACCCCCAAAATCGTTGGTTATGGCACACCGATTTGGGTCGAAAATGCCCTATTCATGCTGTTTCACCCGTTTGTCCACCGAAATGGTCATGAAAAATTAAACGGACCATAATGGGATGATCCCCAACCTCCCTAGCACGTATCAGTTAATTTTTGGCCCACACACTTTTGGACCTTAGGCCCACCCTCAAAATTGTGGGCTAGAGCACACCAATTCAATTCAAATGGCTACAAAAAATTAAACGGACCACATTGGGACGATCCTCAACCTCCCTGACATGCCACGATCAATTTTTAACCTATAGTACACCCAGGCCCACCCCTAAAACACTGGTTGATAGCACACCGATTTGGCTTGAAAATGCCCCATTTGCGCAGTTTCGCACGTTTGTCCACCCAAATGGCCAGCAAAATTAATTGAACCCCATTGGGACGATCCCCAACCTCCCTGACATGCCCCGATCAATTTTCAACCCACATCATGCCTAAACCCCAGGCCCACCACAACAACATGGGCCATATCACACCAATTTGGCCCGAAAGTGCCCCATTTGTGTTGTTTCGCCCATTGGTCCAACCAAATGGCCACGAAAAATTAAAATAACCACACTAGGATGATCCCCAACCTCCCTGGCACACCCCAATCAATTTTTGGCCCACAGCACACCCAAACCCCGAGCCCATCCCGAAACCGTGGGTTATAGCACGCCAATTTGGCTCAAAAATGCCCCATTCGCACTATTTTGCCCGATTGTCCACCTAAATGGCCACGAAAAATTAAACGGACCACACTGAGACAATACCAAACGTCCCTGGCATGCCCCGATCGATTTTTGACCCATAGCACACCCGAACCCCAAGCCCACCCCCTAAATCGTGGACAATAAAACACCGATTTAGCTTGAAAATGCCCCAATTGCACTGTTTTGCCTGTTCATCCACCCAAATGTCCACAAAAAATTAAACAGACCACACTATACCAATCCACAACTTCTCTGGCATGCCCCGATCAATTTTAAGGTCACAGCATGCTTGGACCCCGGGCCCAACCCTAAAACCATGGGCTATAGCATATCAATTTGTCCCAAAAATGCCCTGTTATCCACCCACAACATGACCAGATACTAGGTCCACCCCCAAAATCGAGGGCTATAGCACACCAATTTGGCACGAAAATACACTGTTTGCACCGTTTCGCCTGTTTGTCCACCCAAATGGCCACAAAAAATTAAACAGACCACACTGGGATGATTCCCAACATGTATGTCACGCCCCTATCAATTTTTGGCCACAACATGCCCAGACCCCAGGAGCAGCCCCAAAAATGTAGGCTATAGCACACCGATTTGGCTTGAAAATGACCCGTTCACGCCGTTTTGCCTGTTTGTCTACCCAAATGGCCCTGAAAAATTAAATGGGTCGTACTGGGATGATCCCAACCTCCCATGCATACCCCAGTCAATGTTTCGTCCATTGCACACCTATATCCCGGGACCACCCCAAAAACAGAGGGCTATAGCACACCGATTTGGCTCAAAATTCCTGATTCGCGTTGTTTCGCCCATTTGTCCACCCAAATGGCCACGAAAAATTAAATGGACCACACTGGGACAATCCCCAACCTCCATGGCATGCCTCAGTTGTTTTTTGGCCCACAGAACACCCGAACCCCAGGCCCACCCTCAAAACCGAGCGCTATAGCAAAACCTATTTAGCCCAAAAATGCCCCATTCGCGCCATTTATCCCGTCTGTCCACCCAATGGCCATGAAAAATTAAACAGGCCGCACTGAGATGATCCCCAACCTGACTGGCAGGCTTCAGTCAATTTTTGTACCACATCACGCCCGGACCTCGGGCTCACCCCCAAAACCGTGGGCTATTGCACACCGATTTACCACGAAAATGCCCCGTTCGCGCCATTTTTTCCATTTGTCGGTACAATTGGCCATGAAAAAATAAATGGACCATACTGGAATGATCCCCAACCTCCTTGGCATGCCCCAATCAATTTTTAGCCCAAAGTACACCCGGACCACGGGCCCACCCCCAAAATCGTGGGTAATAGCACATTAATTTGGCTCGAAAATGCCCCATTTGTATTGTTTTTCTTGTTTGTCCACCCAAATGGGCTCAAAAAATTAAACGGTACACACTGGGACAATTCCAAACCTCCCTGGCACGCCCCGGTATATTTTTTGGCCACAACACGCCTAGACCTCGGGCCAACCCCCAAAACTGTGGGTTATAACGCGTCAATTTAGATCGAGAAAGCCACGTTCGCGCCGCTCCACCTATTTGTCCACCCAAATTGCAACGAAAATTTAAATGAACTACACTGGAACAATTCCCAATCTCCCTGGAATACCGCGGTCGATTTTTGGGCTACAACACGCTCGAACCCTGGGGTCACACTCGAAACCGTGGGCTATAGCACACCGATTTGGCCCGAAAAATGCCCTGTTCATGCCGTTTCGCATGTTTGTCCACCCAAATAGCCATGAAAAACTAAACAGACCACACTGGTACGATTTCCAACCTCCCTGGCATGCCCCCATCAATTTTTGGCCCACAATAGCCCAGATCTCGAGCCCACTCCCAAAACCATCGCGTTGTTTCACCCATTTGTCCACCCAAATTGCCACAAAAAATTAAACAAACCATACTGGGATGAACTTCAAACTCCCTGGCATGCCTCGGTCAATTTTTGGCCCACAGCACGCCCAGACCCTGGACCTACCCCCAAAATCGTGGGAAGTAGCATGCCAATTTTGCCCAAAAATGCTCCATTCACGCAGTTTCTCTGGTTTGTCCACCCAAATAGCCATGAAAAATTAAACAAACCACACTGGGATGATCTACAACCTCCCTGGCATGCCTCGGTCAATTTTTGGCCCACAGCAGCCTGGACCCCAGGTTTCCTCAAAATTGTGGGCTATAGCACACCTATTTGACCCCAGTTGATTTTTACCCATAGCACGCCCGGAGCTCGACCCCAACCCCTAAATCGTGGGCTATAGCACACTGATTTGGCTCAAAATTTCCCTGTTCGCATCGTTTGTCCACTCAAATGGCCATGAAAATTTTAACAAACCATATTGAGATGATATACGACCTCCCTGGCATTCCATGGTCAATTTTCGGTCAACAGTACACCCGAACCCAGGGCCGACCCTCGAAACCGTGGGCTATAACACACCGATTTGGCAAAGAAATGCCCCATTTGCATCATTTTTCCCGTTTGTCCACCGAAATGGCCACAAAAAATTATATGGATCACACTAAGACAATCCCCAACCTACCTGGAATGCCTCGGTCAATATTTGGCCCACGGCACGCCTGGACCTTAGGCCCACCCCCAAAACCGTGGGTTTTAGCTCACCGATTTGGCCCAAAAAAGCCCTATTCGCACTGTTTCGCACCTTTCTCCTCCAAAATGGCCACGAAAAATTAAATGGACCATGCAAGGACGCTCTTCAACCTCCCTAGCATGCCACGGTCGATTTTTGGCCAATAGCACGGCCGGACCACACACCCACCCCCAAAACTGTTGGCTATTAAAACATCGATTTAGTCTAAACATTCCCTATTCGCGCCGTTTCACCTGTTTGTCCACATAAATGGCAACAAAAAATTAAGCGCACCATAGTAGTATGAACCCCAACCTCTCTGGCATGCCCCAATCAATTTTTAGCCTATACCATGCCCGAAACCCGAGTCCACCCCCGAACCAGTGGGCTATAGCACACCGATTTGGCCTAAAAATGCCCCGTTCACGCCGTTTAGATCGTTTGTCCACCAAAATGGCCATAAAAAATTAATCATACCACACTAGGACGATCCTAAACCTCCCTAGCATGCGCCGATCTATTTTTAGCCCACGACATGCCCGGACCCTGGCCACCCCTGAAACTGGAAGCTATAGCACACCAACTTGGCTCAAAAACGCCCCGTTCACGCCGTTTTGCTTGTTTGTCCACCTAACTAGCCACAAAAAATTAAACGGACCACACTAGGATGATCCCCAACTTCCCTGGCATGCCCTGGTCGATATTTGGCCCATAGCACTCTTAGACCCCGAGCCCACCCCCAAAATTATGGGCTATAGCGAACTATTTTGGGCTGAAAATTCCCCATTCATTCTGTTTCGCCCATTTGTCCAGCCAAATGACAACGAAAATTTAAACGGACCATACTAGGATGATCCCCAATATCCCTGGCATGCCCTGATCGATTTTCGAACCACTTCAAGCATGGAACCCGGGGCCACCCCCAAAATCATGGCCTATAGCAAAACCTATTTTTCCTAAAAATGCTCCGTTCGCATCATTTTGCCCATTTGTCCACCCAAATAGCCATAAAAAATTGTATGGACCACACTGGGACGATCCCTAACCTCCCTGACACGCCCCGATCAATTTTTCGCCCATATCACGCTCTCACCCCTAGCCCACCCCCTTAACCATTGATATTGCACACCGATTAGGCCCGAAAATGCCAGGTTCGCATCGTTCCGCCCATTTATCATTCCAAATGGCCACAGAAAAATAAACGGACCACACTGGGATGATCCCCAACCTCCCTAGCATGCCCCGGTTGATTTCCTTCCCACAACACACCCGGACACTGGACCCACCCTTAAAATTGTGGGCTACAGCACACCGATTTGGCCCTAAAATACCCCGTTTGTGCTGTTTCACCCATTTGTCCACCCAAATTACCACAAAATTTAAACGGACCACACTAGGACGATCCCCAACCTCCCTGGCCTGCCCCAGTAAATTTTTAGCCCACAGCACGTCCAAACCCTGGGACCACTTTGAAACCGTGGGCTATAGCACACCAATTTAGCCCAAAAATGCCCCGTTCAAGTCGTTTCGCGCGTTTGTCCACCCAAATGCCATGAAAAATTAAAAGGATCACACTGAAATGATCTCTAACCTCCCTAGCATGCCCTGATCGATTTTCAGCCCACAGCACGCCCGAACACCAGGCCCACCCCTGAAATCTTGGTCTATAGCACACCGATTTGGCCCGAAAATGCATCGTTCACGATGTTTTGCCCGTTTGTCCACCCAAATGGCCATAAAAAATTATACGGACCATACTGGGATGATCCCCAACCTGCCTGGCACGCTCTGATAGGTTTTTGGCCCACAACACGCCTGGACCCCGGGCCCACCCCCAAAACTGAGGGCTATAACACACCGATTTGACCTAAAATCCACCCATATGGCTACAAAAACTTAAACGGACAACACTGGGATGATCCCTAACTCCCCGGCATACCTCGGTCAATTTTTGGCCCACAAAACACTCGGACTGCAGGCCTACCCACGAAATTGAGGTCTAGAGCACACCGATTTGGCCCGAAAAAGCACCATTTGAGCTGTTTTGCCCTTTTTTCAACTCAAATAGCAATGAAAAATTAAACGAACCACACTGGATGATTCCCAACCTCCCTAGAATGCCTCGATTAATTTTAGGCCCACAACATGCCCGGATCCCAGGCCTATCCCCGAAACCATGGGCTATAGCACACCGATTTAGCCCGTAAATACCCTGTTGTCCACCCAAATGGATACAAAAAATTAAATGGACCACATTGCGATGATCCCCAATCTCCCTGGCATGCCTCAGTCAATTTTCAGCCCATAGAACGCCCGAACCCCGGGCCCACCCCTAAAATCGTGGGTTATAACACACCAATTTAGCCTAAAAATGAGTCATTCACGCCGATTCACCTGTTTGCCCACCCAAATGGCCACGAAAAATTAAACAGACCACACTGGGATGATTTCCAGCCTCCCTGGCATGCCCCAATCAATTTTCGACCCACAGCACGCCCGGACCCCGAGCCTACCCTAAAACCGTAGGCTATAGCACATCGATTTTGCCCAAAAAATTAAACGAACAACACTGGGATGATCCCCAACATCTTGGGCATGCCCCAATCAATTTTCGATGAACAACAATCTCAAACCCTGGGACCACTCCCAAAATCGTGGACTACAGCACACCGATTTGGCCCAAAAATACCTCGTTCGCGCCATTTTGACCGTTTGTCCACCCAAATGGCCATGAAAAATTAAACGGACAACACTAGGACGATCCTCAACCTCCCTGGCACACTTCAGTTGATTGTTGGCACACAGCACGCCCGGACCTCGGACCCACCCAAAAACGATTGACTATATAGCACATTGATTTGACCCAAAAATGCCCCATTCGCGCCAATTTGCCTATTTGACCATCTAAATGGCCACAAAAAATTAAACGGACCACACTGGAATGATCCTAACCTCCCTGATATGCCCTGATCAATTTTTGCCCCACAGAACGCTCGGACCCTAAGCCTACCTTCAAAACCGTGGGCTATAGCACACCGATTTGGCTCAAAAATTCCCCGTTTGCATCTTTCCGCATATTTGTCCTCCAAAATGGCTATGGAAAATTAAACGGACCATATTAGGAAGATATCCAACCTCCCTGGCATGCCTCGATCGATTTTCAACCCACATCACGCCCGAACACCGGGCCCAACCCCAAAACTGTGGGCTATAGCACATAGATTTGGCCCGTAAATGCCTCTTTCACGATGTTTTAACCATTTGTCCTCTAAAAATGGCCACGAAAAATTAAACGAACCACACTGAGATGATCCGCATCCTTCCTATCATGCCTCAATTGATTTTCTACCCACAGCATGCTCGAACTTTGGGCTCACCGACAAAATCGCACACCGATTTAGCTCGAAAATGCCCCGTTAATGCCATTTTGTCCATTTGTCCACCCAAATGGCCACGAAAAATTAAACGGACCACACTGGGATGATCCCAAAACTCCCTGGAATGCCCCAGTCAGTTTTAGTCCCACAGAACGCCCGGACCCCAAGCCCACCCCCAAAACTGTGGGCTATAGCACACCGATTTGACCGAAAAATGCCCCATTTGCGACGTTTTGCCGTTATGTCCACCCAAATAGCTTTGAAAAATTAAAAGAACCACATTGGGATGAGTATCAACCTCTCTTACATGCCTCGGTCTATTTTCTGCCCACAACACGCTCAGACCGTGGCCTCATCCCTGAAACCGTGGGCGATAGCACACTGATTTGTCCTAAAAATGCCCCGTTAGCGGCGTCTCGAATGTTTATCCACTCAAATGGCCAAAAAAAATTAAACGAATAATAATGAGATGATCCCCAACCTCCCTGGCATGCCCTAATGATTTTTATCCCACAGAAAGTTTGGACCCTGGGCCCACCCCCAAAATCGTGGGCAATAGCACACCGATTTGGCCCAAAAATGCCTCGTTCGTGCTGTTTCGCCCGTTTGTACACCCAAATGGCCACGGAAAATTAAACGGACGGCACGGGTATAATTTCCAACTCCCCTGGCATGCCCCGATAGATTTTTGGCCCATAGCATGTAAGGACCCAAGGTGCACCCTCAATATCGTGGGCATAGCACACCGATTTAGCCCAAAAATGCCTCATTCACGACGTTTTGCCCTTTTGTCCACCCAAATGGTAACGAAAAATTAAACGGACCAAACTGGGATGATCCCCAACCTCCCTGGCACACCCCGATCAATTTTTGATCGATAGCACGCCCAGCCCCGGGCCCACCCCAAAATCATAGGCTATGGCACACCGATTTGGGTCGAAAATGCCCTATTCATGCTGTTTCACCCGTTTGTCCACCCAAATGGCCATGAAAAATTAAACGGACCATACTGGGATGATCCCCAACCTCCCTAGCACGTATCAGTTGATTTTTTGCCCACACACTTTTGGACCTTAGGCCCACCCTCAAAATTGTGGGCAATAGCACATCAATTCAACTCAAATGGCTACAAAAAATTAAACGGACCACATTGGGACGATCCTCAACCTCCCTGACATGCCACGATCAATTTTTAACCCACAGTACACCCAGGCCCACCCCTAAAACCTTGGTTGATAGCACACCGATTTGGCCTGAAAATGCCCCGTTTACGCAGTTTCACACGTTTATCCACCCAAATGGCCAGCAAAATTAAATGAACCCTGGTGGGACGATCCCCAACCTCCCTAATATGCCTCGATCAATTTTCAACCCACATCATGCCTAAACCCCAGGCCCACCACAACAACGTGGGCCATATCACACCAATTTGGCCCGAAAGTGCCCCGTTCGTGCCGTTTCGCCCATTGGTCCAACCAAATGGCCACAAAAATTGAACGAACCACACTAGGATAATCCCCAACCTCCCTGGCACGCCCCAATCAATATTTGGCCCACAGCACACCCAAACCCCGGGGCCATCCCCAAAACCGTGGGCTATAGCACGCCAATTTTGCTCAAAAATGCCCCATTCGCACCGTTTTGCCCGATTGTCCACCTAAATGTCCACAAAAAATTAAAAGTACCACACTGAGACAATCCCAAACATCCCTGGAATGCGCCGGTCGATTTTTGACCCACAGCACACCCGAACCCCAAGCCCACCCCCTAAATCGTGGACAATAAACACCGATTTAGCCTGAAAATGTCCCAATTGCACAGTTTTGCCTGTTCATCCACCCAAATGTCCACGAAAAATTAAACGGACCAGACTATACCAATCCCCAACCTCTCTCGCATGCCCGAATCAATTTTAAGGTCACAGCATGCTTGGACCCCGGGCCTAACCCTAAAACCATGGGCTATAGCACATCGATTTGTCCCAAAAATGCCCTGTTATCCACCCACAACATGCCCAGATCCTGGGTCCACCCCCAAAATCGAGGGCTATAGCACACCAATTTGGCACGAAAATACCTTGTTCGCACCGTTTCGCCTGTTTGTCCACCCAAATGGCCACGAAAATTAAACAGACCACACTAGGATGATTCCCAACCTGTCTGTCACGCCCCCATCAATTTTTGGCCATAGCATGCCCAGACCCCGGGAGCACCCCCAAAAATGTAGGCTATAGCACACCGATTTGACTTTAAAATAACCCGTTCACGGCGTTTTGCCTGTTTGTCCACCCAAATGGCCCTAAAAAATTAAATGGGTCGTACTGGGATGATCCCCAACCTCCCATGCATGCCCCATCCAATTTTTTGCCCATTGCACACCTATATCCTGGGACCACCCCCAAAACAGAGGGCTATAGCACACCGATTTGGCTCAAAAATTCCTGATTCACGCTGTTTCGCCCGTTTGTCCACCCAAATGGCCACGAAAAATTAAATCGACCACACTGGGACAATCCCAACCTCCATGGCATGCCTCAGTTGTTTTTTGGCCCACAGCACACTCGAAACCCAGGCCCACCCTCATAACCGAGCGCTATAGCACACCTATTTAGCCCAAAAATGTCCCATTCGCGTCGTTTATCCCGTCTGTCCACCCAATGGCCATGAAACATTAAATGGGCCGCACTGAGATGATCCCCAACCTGAATGGCATGCTCCAGTCAATTTGTGTCCCATAGCACGCCCGGACCTCGGGCTCACCCCCAAAACCTTTGGCTATTGCACACCGATTTACCACGAAAATGCCCCGTTCGCGCTATTTTTTCCATTTGTCGGCACAAATGGCCACGAAAAATTAAATGGACCATACTGGAAATATCCCCAACCTCCTTGGCATGCTCCAATCAATTTTTAGCCCAAAGTATACCCGAACCCCTGGCCCACCCCCAAAATTGTGGCTAATAGCACATCAATTTGGCTCGAAAATGCCCCATTTGCATTATTTTTCTTGTTTATCCACCCAAATGGGCTTGAAAAATTAAACGGACCACACTGGACAATTCCCAACCTCCCTGGCATGCCCCGGTATATTTTTTGGCCACAACACGCCTAGACCCTAGGCCAACCCCCAAAACTATTGGTTATAACGCGTCAATTTAGATCGAGAAAGCCACGTTCGCGCCGCTCCGCCTATTTGTCCACCCAAATTGCAACGAAAATTTAAATGAACCACACTGGGACAATTCCCGATCTCCCTGGAATACCGCAGTCGATTTTTGGGCTACAACACGCTCGAACCCCGGGGTCACACTCGGAACCGTGGGCTATAGCACACTGATTTGGCCCGAAAAATGCCCCGTTCATGCCGTTTCGCATGTTTTTCCACCCAAATAGCCATGAAAAACTAAACATACCACAATGGTACGATTTCCAACCTCCCTGGCATGCCCCCATCAATTTTTGGCCCATAATACGCCCAGATCTGGGGCCCACTCCCAAAACCATCGCGCTGTTTCACCCATTTGTCCACCCAAATCGCCATAAAAAATTAAACGAACCACACTGGGATGCACTTCAACCTCCCTGGCATGCCCCGGTCAATTTTTGGCCCACAGCACGCCCAGACCCTGGACCTACCCCCAAAATCGTGGGAAATAGCCTGCCAATTTTGCCCAAAAATGCTCCATTCGCGCAGTTTCTCTGGTTTGTCCACCCAAATAGCCATGAAAAATTAAACAAACCACACTGGGACAATCTCCAACCTCCCTGGCATGCCTTGGTCAATTTTTATCCCACAGCACGCCTGGACCCTGGGTTTCCTCAAAATTGTGGGCTATAGCACACCTATTTGGCCCGAAAATACCCAGTTCGCCCCGTTTCTCCCATTTGTCCACCTAAATGGCCATGAAAAATTAAACGGACTACACTTGAATGATCCCCAACCTACCTGGCATGACCCATTTGATTTTCTCCCACAGCACGCCCGGAGTTCGACCCCAACCCCTAAATCGTGGGCTATAGCACACTGATTTGGCTCAAAATTTCCCTGTTCTCATCGTTTGTCCACTCAAATGGCCATGAAAAATTTAACGAACCATATTGAGATGATCTACAACCTCCCTGGCATGCCGTGGTCAATTTTTCGTCAATATTACACCCGAACCCTGGGCTGACCCTCAAAACCGTGGGCTATAACACATCGATTTGGCATAAAAATGCCCCATTTGCATCGTTTTTACCGTTTGTCCACCAAAATGGCCACAAAAAATTATACGGATCACACTAAGACAATCCCCAACCTACCTGGACTGCCTCGGTCAATTTTCAGCCCACGGCACTCCTGGACCCCAGGCCCACCCCCAAAACCGTGGGCTTTAGCTCACCGATTTGGCCCAAAAATGCCCTATTCGCGTTGTTTTGCCCCTTTCTCCCCCAAAATGGCCACAAAAAAATAAATTGACCATGCAAGGACACTCTTCAACCTCCCTAGCATGCCACAGTCGATTTTCGACCAATAGCACGGCTGGACCACACACCCTCCCCCAAAACCGTGGGCTATAAAAACATCGATTTGGTCTAAACATTCCCCATTCGCGCCGTTTCACCCGTTTGTCCACCTAAATGGCCACAAAAAATTATGTTCACCATAGTAGCATGAACCCCAACCTCTCTGGCATGCCCCGATCAATTTTTGGCCGATACCATCCCCGAAACCCGGGTCCACCCCCGAACCAGTAGGCTATAGCACACTGATTTGGCCTAAAAATGTCCCGTTCACGCCGTTTAGATCGTTTGTCCACCAAAATGGCTATAAAAAATTAAACATACCATACTAGGACGATCCTAAACCTCCCTAGCATGTGCCGATCTATTTTTAGCCAACAACATGCCCGAACCTTGGCCACCCCTGAAACTGGAGGCTATAGCACATCAACTTGGCTCAAAAATGCCCCGTTCACGCCATTTTGCTTGTTTGTCCACCTAACTGGCCACAAACAATTAAACGGACCACACTAGGATAATCCCCAACTTCCCTGGCATGCCCTGGTCAATATTTGGCCCATAGCACTCTCAGACCCCGAGCCCACCCCCAAAATTGTGGGCTATAGCAAACAGTTTTGGGCCAAAAATTCCCCGTTCATGTCGTGTCGCCCATTTGTCCATCCAAATGGCAACAAAAATTTAAACTGACCATACTAGGATGATCCCCAACATCCCTGGCATGCCCCGATTGATTTTCGAACCACATTACGCATGGAACCCGAGGCCACCCCTAAAATCGTGGCCTATAGCACACCTATTTTTCCTAAAAATGCTCCGTTCGCGTCATTTTGCCCATTTGTCCACCCAAATAGCCACGAAAAATTGTACGGACCACACTGGGATGATCCCTAACCTCCTTGACATGCCCCGATCAATTTTTTGCCCGTATCACTCTCTCACCCCTAGCCCACCCCCTTTACCATTGATATTGCACACCGATTTGGCCCGAAAATGCAAGGTTCGCATCTTTTCGCCCATTTATTCGTCCAAATGGCCACAGAAAAATAAACGGACCACACTGGGATGATTCCTAACCTCCTTAGCATGCCCCGGGTGATTTCCTTCCCAAAGCATGCCCGTACACTGGACCCACCCTCAAAATTGTGGGCTACAGCACATCGATTTGGC
The DNA here is from genome assembly GCA_030864225.1 of Capsicum baccatum var. pendulum. NCBI lineage: Eukaryota > Viridiplantae > Streptophyta > Magnoliopsida > Solanales > Solanaceae > Capsicum > Capsicum baccatum. The sequence continues at coordinate 277,660,865 of CM061560.1, forward strand.
CCTAAAATACCCCGTTTGTGTAGTTTCACCCATTTGTCCACCCAAATTACCACAAAATTTAAATAGACCACACTGGGACGATCCCCAACCTCCCTATCCTGCCCCAGTAAATTTTTAGCCCACATCACGCCCAAACCCTAGGACTATATATGAAACTGTGGGCTATAGCACACCGATTTAGCCCAAAAATACCTTGTTCAAGTCGTTTCGCGCGTTTGTCCACCCAAATGCCATGAAAAATTAAAAGGATCACACTGAAATGATCCCTAACCTCCCTAGCATGCCCTGATCGATTTTCAACCCACAACACGCCCGAAAACCAGGCCCACCCCTGAAATCGTGGGCTATAGCACACCGATTTGGCCCGAAAATGCCCCGTTCACGATGTTTTGCCCGTTTGTCCACCCAAATGGCCACGAAAAATTAAACAGACCATACTGGGATGATCCCCAACCTGCCTGGCATGCTCCGATAGATTTTTAGCCCACAGCACGCCTGGACCCCCAGCCCACCCCCAAAAATGAGGGCTATAACACATCGATTTGACCTAAAAATTCCCCATTCATGTCATTTCATCTGTTTCTCCACCCATATGGCCTCGAAAACTTAAACGCACCACACTGGGACGATCCCTAACTCCCCGGCATACTTCGGTCAATTTTTGGCCCACAAAACACTTGGACCGCAGGCCTACCAGCGAAATTGAGGTCTAGAGCACACCGATTTGGCCCGAAAAAGTACCATTTGAGCTGTTTTGCCCTTTTGTCAACTCAAATAGCCATGAAAAATAAAACGAACAACACTGTATGATCCCCAACCTCCCTGGCACACCTCGATTAATTTTAGGCCCACAACATGCCCGGACCCCGGGCCTATCCCCGAAACCATGGGCTATAGCACACCGATTAAGCCCGTAAATACCCCGTTGTCCACCCAAATGGCTACAAAAAATTAAATGGACCATATTACGATGATCACCAATCTCCCTAGCATGCCCCAGTCGATTTTTGGCCCATAGAACACCCGGACCCCGGGCCCACCCCTAAAATCGTGGGTTATAGCACACCAATTTAGCCTAAAAATGAGTCATTCGCACCGATTCGCCCGTTTGCCCACAAAAATGGCCACAAAAAATTAAACAGACCACACTGGGATGATTCCCAACCTCCCTGGCATGCTCCCATCGATTTTTGACCCACAGCACGCCCGGACCCCGAGCCTACCCTAAAATCGTAGGTTATAGCATATCGATTTGGCCCAAAAAATTAAACGGACAACACTGGGATGATCCCCAACCTCTCGGGCATGCATCAATCAATTTTCGACGAACAACAATCTCAAACCCTGGGCCCACCCCCAAAAATACCTCATTCGCGCCGTTTCGGCCGTTTGTCCACCCAAATGGCCATGAAAAATTAAACGGACCACACTAGGACAATCCCCAACCTCCCTGGCACACTTCAGTTGATTGTTGGCCCACAGCACGCCCGGACCCTGGACCCACCCAAAAACCATGGGCTATATTGCACATTGATTTGACCCAAAAATGCCCGTTGGCGCCGTTTTGCCCGTTTGACTATCGAAATGGCCACAAAAAATTAAACGGACCACACTGGAATGATCCTAACCTCCTTGACATGCCCTGATAAATTTTTTCCCCACATAACTCCCGGACCCTAAGCCTACCCTCAAAATTGTGGGCTATAGCACACCGATTTGGCTCAAAAATTCCTCGTTTGCATCTTTCCGCACATTTGTCCTCCAAAATGGCTACAGAAAATTAAACGGACCATATTGGGAAGATATCCAACCTCCCTGGAACGCCCCGATCGATTTTCAACCCACAGTACGCCCGAACACCGGGCCCAACCCCAAAACTGTGGGCTATAGCACATAGACTTGGCCCGTAAATGCCTCATTCATGATGTTTTAACCGTTTGTCCTCTAAAAATGGCCACGAAAAATTAAACGAACCACACTGAGATGATACGCAACCTCCCTAGCATGCCCCAATTAATTTTCTACCCACAGCACGCTCGAAATTTGTGTCCACCGACAAAATCGTGGAATATAGCACACCGATTTAGCTCGAAAATGCCCCGTTAATGCCATTTTGTCCATTTGTCCACCCAAATGGCCACAAAAAATTAAACGGACCACACTGGGATGATCCCCAAACTCCCTGGAATGCCCCGGTTAGTTTTAGTCCCACAGCACGCCCGGACCCCAAGCCCACCCCCAAAACTGTGGGCTATAGCACACCGATTTGACCTAAAAATGCCCCGTTTGCGACGTTTTGCCGTTATGTCCACCCAAATAGCCTTGAAAAATTAAAAGAACCACATTGGGATGATCCTCAACCTCCCTGACATGCCTCGGTCTATTTTCGGCCCACAACACGCTCGGACCATGGCCTCATCCCTGAAACCGTGGGCGATAGCACACTGATTTGGCCTAAAAATGCCCCGTTAGCGGCGTTTCGAAATTTTGTCCACCCAAATGGCCACAAAAAATTAAACAAACCATATTGAGATGATCCCCAACCTCCCGATCATGCCCCATTGATTTTTAGCCCACAGAATGTTTGGACCCTGGGCCCACCCCCAAAACCGTGGGCAATAGCACACCGATTTGGCCCAAAAATGCCTCGTTCATACCGTTTCGCCTGTTTGTCCACCCAAATGGCCACGGAAAATTAAACGGACTGCACTGGTATAATCCCCAACTCCCCTGGCATGCCCCGATAGATTTTTGGCCCATAACATGCCAGGACCCTAGGTGCACCCTCAATATTGTGGGCATAGTACACCGATTTAGCCCAAAAATGCCTCATTCACGACGTTTCGCCCATTTGTCCACTCAAATGGTAACAAAAAATTAAACGGACCAAACTGGGATGATACCCAACCTCCCTGGCACACTCCAGTCAATTTTTGAACCACAGCACGCCCAGACCCCGGGCCCACCCCCAAAATTGTTGGCTATGGCACACCGATTTGGGTCAAAAATGTCCTATTCGTGCTGTTTCACCCGTTTATCCACCCAAATGGCCATGAAAAATTAAACGGACCATACTGGAATGATTCCCAACCTCCCTAGCACGTATCGGTTGATTTTTGGGCCACACACTTTTGGACATTAGGCCCACCCTTAAAATTGTGGGCTATAGCACACCAATTCAACTCAAATGGCTACAAAAAATTAAACGGACCACATTGGGACTATCCTCAACCTCCCTGACATGCCACGATCAATTTTTAACCCACAGTACACCTAGGCCCACCCCTAAAACCTTGTTTGATAGCACACCGATTTGGCCAGAAAATGCCCCGTTTGCGCAGTTTCGCACGTTTGTCTGCCCAAATGGCCAGCAAAATTAAATGAACCCCGGTGGGACGATCCTCAACCTCCATGACATGCCCTGATCAATTTTCAACCCACATCATGCCTAAACCCCAGGCCCACAACAACAACGTGGGCCATATCACACCAATTTGGCCCGAAAGTGCCCCGTTCGTGCCGTTTCGCCCATTGGTCCAACCAAAAGGCCACGAAAAATTGAACGAACCACACTAGGATGATCCCCAACCTCCCTGGCATGCCCCAATCAATTTTTGGCCCACAACACACCCAAACCCATCCCCGAAACCATGGGCTATAGCACACTACTTTGGCTCAAAAATGCCCCATTTGCACCGTTTTGCCCGATTGTCCACCTAAATGGCCACGAAAAATTAAACGGACCACACTGAGACAATCCCAAACATACTTGGCATGCCTCGGTCAAATTTTGACCCACAGCACACCCGAACCCCGAGCCCACCCCCTAAATCGTGGACAATAAAACACCGATTTAGCCTGAAAATGCCCCAATTGCACTGTTTTGCCTGTTCATCCACCCAAATGGCCACGAAAAATAAAACGGACCACACTATACCAATCCCCAACCTCTCTAGCATGCCCCAATCAATTTTAATGTCACAGCATGCTTGGACCCCAGGCCCAACCCTAAAACCATGGGCTATAGCACATAATTTTTTGTCCCAAAAATGCCCTGTTATCCACCCACAACATGCCCAGATCCTGGGTCCACCCCCAAAATCAAGGGCTATAGCATACCAATTTGGCACGAAAATACCCTGTTAGTATCGTTTCGCCTGTTTGTCCACCCAAATGGCCACGAAAAATTAAACAGACCACACTGGGATGATTACCAACCTGTCTGTCATGGACCCATCAATTTTTGGCCACAGAATGCCCAGACCTCGGGATCACCCCCAAAAATGTAGGCTATAGCATACCGATTTGGTTTGAAAATGACCCGTTCACGCCGTTTTGCCTGTTTGTCCACCCAAATAGCCCTGAAAAATTAAATGGGTCATACTGGGATGATCCCAACCTCCCATGCATGCCCCAGTCAATGTTTCTCCCATTGCACACCTATATCCTGGGACCACCCCCAAAACAGAGGGCTATAGCACAACGATTTGGCTCAAAAATTCCTGATTCGCGCTGTTTCACCCGTTTGTCCACCCAAATGGCCACAAAAAATTAAATGGACCATACTGGGACAATCCCCAACCTCCATGGCATGCCTCAGTTGTTTTTTGGCCCACATAACACACGAACCCCAGGACCACCCTCAAAACTGAGCACTATAGCAAACCTATTTAGCTAAAAAATGCCCCATTCGCGCCGTTTATCCCGTCTGTCCACCCATTGGCCATGAAAAATTAAACGGGCTGCACTGAGATGATACCCAACCTGACTGTCATTCTCCAGTCAATTTTTGGCCCATATCACGCCCGGACCTCGGGCTCACCCCCAAAACTGTGGGCTATTGCACACCGATTTACCACGAAAATGCCCCGTTCGCGCCATTTTTTCCATTTGTCGACACAAACGGCTATGAAAAATTAAATGGACTACACTAGGATGATCCCAAACATCACTGGCATGTCCCAATATATTTTTGGCCCACTACACACCCGGACCCCTGGCCAACCCCCAAAACCATGGGCTATAGCAAATCGATTTAGCCAAAAATGCCCCATTCATGTCGTTTCACCTTTTGTCCACCCAAATGGCCACGAAAAATTAAACTGACCACATTGGGATGATCACTAACCTCCTGGCATGCCCGATCTATTTTTGTCCCACAGCATGCCTGGACCTCGAGCCCACACTAAAACCGTGGGCTAAAACACATTGATTTGGCACGAAAATACCCCGTTCTCACCATTTCGCCTGTTTGTCCACCCAAATGGCCACAAAGAATTAAATAGACCATACTGGACGATTCCCAACTTATCTGTCACACCCCAATTACTTTTTGTCCGCAGCATGCCCAGACTCCGGGCGCACCCCCGAAACTGTGGGCTATAGCACACCGATTTGTCTTGAAAATGACCCATTCGCGCCGTTTTGCCCGTTTGTCCACCCAAATAATCCTGAAAAATTAAATAGGCCACACTGGGATGATCCCCAACCTCCCTGGCATGACCCAGTCAATTTTTGGCCTATAGCACGCCTAGATCCCGGGACCACCCCCAAAACAGAGGGCTATAGCACACCGATTTGGCTCAAAATGCCTGATTCGCACTGTTTCGCCCGTTTGTCCACTCAAATGGACACAAAAAATTCAATGGACCACACTGGGACAATGTCCAACCTCCCTAGAATACCTCGGTTGTTTTTTGTCCCACAGCACGCCCGAACGCTAGGCCCACCCTCAAAACCGAGCGCTATAGCACACCTATTTAGCCAAAAAATGCCCCGTTCATGCCGTTTATTCCGTCTGTCCACCCAATGTCCATTAAAAATTAAATGGGCCGCACTGAGATGATCCCCAACTGCACTGGCTCACCCCAATCGATTTTTGGCCCACAGCATGCCCGGACCTCGGGCTCACCCCCAAAATTGCACACCGATTTACCACAAAAATGCCCCGTTCGTGCCATTTTTCCCATTTGTCCACCCACATGGCTACGAAAAATTAAATGGACTACATTAGGACGATCCCAAACCTCACTGCCATGCCCCGATATATTTTTGGTCCACTACACGCCCGTACCCCTGGCCAACTACCGAAACCATTGGCTATAGCAAATCGATTTAGCCCCAAAAATGCCCCATTCGTGCCGTTTCACCAAATGGCCATGAAAAATTAAAAAGACCACATTGGAACGATCACTAACCTCCCTGGCATGCCGATCGATTTTTGACCCACAACATTCCCGAACCCCGGGCCCACCCTAAAACCGTGGGCTAAAACACATCGATTTGGCCCAAAAATACCCCATTCGCATCGTTTCGCATGTTTTCCCACTCTAATGGCTACGAAAAATTAAATGGACCACACTGGGATGATCCCTAACCTCTTAGGAATGCCCCAATCAATTTTTCCCCACAACACACCTGCACCCCGATCTCACCCCCAAAACCGTGGGCTATAACACACCGATTTGTCCCGAAAATTCCCCGTTCGTGCCATTTTGCTAGTTTGTCACCTCAAATGGCCACGAAAAATTAAACGAACCATTCTGGAATGATTCCCAACCTCCCTGTCACAGCACAATCAATTTTTGGTCCCCAGTATGCCCGAATCTCAGGCCCACCCCCAAAAATGTGAGCTATGGCACACTGATTTTGCCAGAAAATGCCTCGTTCGTGCCGTTTCACCTGTTTGTCCACCCAAATGGCCACAAAAAATTAAACGAACCACACTGGAATGATCCCCAACCTCCGTAGCATGGTTCGATCAATTTATGGCCCCCAGCATGCCTGGACCTTGGGCCCACCCCTAAATTTGTGGGCTATGGCATACTTATTTGGACAGAAAATGCCCTATTCGCGCCGTTTCGCCTGTTTGCCCACCCAAATGGCCACGAAAAATTAAATGCACCACACTGGAACAATCCCCAACCTCCCAAGCATGTCTCGATTGATTTTTTGCCCGTATCATAGCCCAAACCCCGGGCCTACCCCTAAAACCAAGGGCTATAGCACATCGATTTAGCACGAAAATACCCCATTCGCACCGTTTCACTCGTTTGTCCACCCTATGGCCACAAAAAATTAAACGAACCACTCTGGGATAATCCTCAACCTCTCTATCAAACCTAGGTTAATTTTTGGCCCACAGCACGCCCAGACCCCATACCCACCCTGAAAACTGAGTACTATAGCACACCGATTTAGCCTAAAAACACCCCGTTTGCACCATTTCGCCAGTTTTTCTACCCAATGGCCATAAAAATTAAATGGGCCACACAGAGATGATCCCCAACCTCCCTGCACGCCTCAATCAATTTTGGGCCCACAGCATGCCCGGACCTCGGGCCCTCCCCCAAAACCGTAAGCTATAGCACACCGATTTACACCAAAAATACCTCGTTCGCGTCGTTTTGCTTCTTTGTCCACCCAAATAACCACGAAAAATTAAATAGACTACACTGGGATGATCCCCAACCTCCCCGGCACGCCCCGATTGATTTTCAGCCTACTACACAATCGGACCCCTGGCCCATCCCCAAAACTGTGGGCTATTACACATCAATTTTTCCTAAAAATGCCCCGTTCATGCTATTTCACCCTTTTTTCCACCCAAATGGCCACGAAAAATTAAACAGAGCACATTGGGACGATTACTAACCTCCCTGGCCTGCCCTGATCAATTTTTAACCCACATCACGCCTGAACCCCGAGCCCACCAATTCGGCTCGAAAATACCCCATTTGTGTCGTTTCACACGTTTTTCCACCCAAATGGCCACAAAAAATTAAACAGACCACGCTGGGATGACCTCGAACCTTTTTGGCATGCCCCAATCAATTTTTTCCCCACAGTATGCCTGGGCCCCAATCCCACCCCCAAAACCGTGGGCATAGCACACCGATTTATCCCAAAAATTCCCCTTTTGCACCGTTTTGCCAGTTTGTCCACCCAAATGGCCACGAAAAATAAACAGACCACACTAGAATGATCCTCAACATCCCTGACAAACCTCAATCAATTTTTGGCCCTCATCACGCCCAGTCCCCAGGCCCACTCCCAAAACTGTGGGCTATGGCATACCTATTTTGCCAGAAAATGCCCCGTTCATGCCGTTTCACCTGTTTATCCACCCAAATGGCCACGAAAAATTAAAAGGAACACACTGGAACAATCTCCAACTTCCCTGTATGCCCCGGTCAATATTTGGCCCACTGTACATCCGAACCTCGGGCCCACCCCCAAAATCATGGGCTATAGCATAATGATTTGGCCCAAAAATGCCTCATTCCCGCTATTTCTCCCATTTGTCCAGTCAAATAGCCATAAAAAGTTAAACGGACCACACTGGGATGATCTTTAACCTCCCTGGCATGCCCCGATCAATTTCTGACCCACAGCACGTTAGGACCCCAGGCCCACTCCCGAAACTGTGGGCTTTAGCAAATCGATTTGTCCCAAAAATGCCCCATTTATGTCGTTTCGCCCGTTTGTCCATCCAAATGGCCATGAATGATTAAACAGACCACACTAGGACAATACCCAAACTCCCTGGTATACCACGGTCAATTTTTGGCCTATAGATCACTCGAACCCCAGGCCCACCTGTGAAATCGTAGACTATAGCACATCGATTTGGCCCGAAAATGCCCCATTTGCACCGTTTCTCCTGCTGTCCACACAAATGGACATGAAAAATTAAACGAACCATACTGGATGATCCTCAACCTCCCTGGCATACCCCGATTGAGTTTCGTCCAACAGTACGCCCGGACCACGGGCCCACCCCTAAAACCATCGGTTATAGCATACCGATTTGGATAGAAAATGCCCCGTTAGCGCCACTTCGCTTGTTGTCCACACAAATGGCCACAAAAAATTAAGAAGACCATACTGGGACGATCCCCAACCTCCCTAGAATGTCTCGGTCGATTTTTCGCCCACAGACTGCCCAGACCCCGAGCCCACCCCAAAAATTGAGGGCTATTGCAAACCAATTTAGCCTGAAAATACCCCGTTCATGCCATTACTCCCGTTTGTCTATCCAAATGGCCACAAAAAATTAAAGGGACCACACCAAAAAGATATCTAGCCTCCCTGGCATGCCCCAGTCAATTTTTGGCCTACAACATGCTCGAACCCCGGGCCCACCCCCAAAATTGTTGGCTATGGCACACCGATTTGGGTCAAAAATGTCCTATTCGTGCTGTTTCACCCGTTTATCCACCCAAATAGCCATGAAAAATTAAATGGACCATACTGGAATGATTCCCAACCTCCCTAGCACGTATCGGTTGATTTTTCGGCCACACACTTTTGGACCTTAGGCCCACCCTCAAAATTGTGGGCTATAGCACACCAATTCAACTTAAATGGCTACAAAAAATTAAACGGACCACATTGGGACGATCCTCAACCTCCCTGACATGCCACGATCAATTTTTAACCCACAGTACACCTAGGCCCACCCCTAAAACCTTGGTTGATAGCACATCGATTTGGCCAGAAAATGCCCCATTTGCGCAGTTTCGCACGTTTGTCCGCCCAAATGGCCAGCAAAATTAAATGAACCCCAGTGGGACGATCCTCAACCTCCATGACATTCCCTGATCAATTTTCAACCCACATCATGCCTAACCCCAAGCCCACCACAACAACGTGGGCCATATCACACCAATTTGGCCCGAAAGTGCCCCGTTTGTGCCGTTTCGCCCATTGGTCCAACCAAATGGCCACGAAAAATTGAACGAACCACACTAGGATGATCCCCAACCTCCCTGGCATGCTCCAATAAATTTTTGGCCTACAACACACCTAAACCCCGGGCCCATCCCCAAAACCATGGGCTATAGCAGGCTAATTTGGCTCAAAAATGCCCCATTTGCACCGTTTTGCCCGATTGTCCACCTAAATGGCCACGAAAAATTAAACGGACCACACTGAGACAATCCCAAACGTACTTGGCATGCCTCGGTCAATTTTTGACCCACAACACACCCGAACCCCGAGACCACCCCCTAAATCGTGGATAATAAAACACCGATTTAGCCTGAAAATGCCCCAATTGCACTGTTTTGCCTGTTCATCCACCCAAATGGCCACGAAAAATAAAACGGACCACACTATACCAATCCCCAACCTCTCTAGCATGCCTCGATCAATTTTAAGGTCACAGCATGCTTGGACCCCAGGCCCAACCCTAAAACCATGGTCTATAGCACATCGATTTGTCCCAAAAATGCCCTGTTATCCACCCACAACATGCCCAGATCCTGGGTCCACCCCTAAAATCAAGGGCTATAGCATACCAATTTGGCACGAAAATACCCTGTTAGTATCGTTTCGCCTGTTTGTCTACCCAAATGGCCACGAAAAATTAAACAGACCACACTGGGATGATTACCAACCTGTCTGTCATGCCCCCATCAATTTTTGGCCATAGAATTCCCAGAACTCGGGAGCACCCCCAAAATTGTAGGCTATAGCATACCGATTTGGCTTGAAAATAACCCGTTCACGCCGTTTTGCCTGTTTGTCCACCCAAATAGCCCTGAAAAATTAAATGGGTCGTACTGGGATGATCCCAACCTCCCATGCATGCCCCAGTCAATGTTTATCCTATTGCACACCTATATCCTGGGACCACCCCCAAAACAGAGGGCTATAGCACAACGATTTGGCTCAAAAATTCCTGATTCGCGCTGTTTCACCCGTTTGTCCACCCAAATGGCCACAAAAAATTAAATGGACCACACTGGGACAATCCCCAACCTCCATGGCATGCCTAAGTTGTTTTTTGGCCCACATCACACACGAACCCCAGTGCCACCCTCAAAACCGAGCGCTATAGCAAACCTATTTAGCTCAAAAATGCCCCATTCGCGCCGTTTATCCCGTCTGTCCACCCAATGGCCATGAAAAATTAAACGGGCTGCACTGAGATGATACCCAACCTGACTGGCATTCTCCAGTCAATTTTTGGCCCATAGAACGCCCGGACCTCGGGCTCACCCCCAAAACTGTGGGCTATTGCACACCGATTTACCACGAAAATGCCCCGTTCGCGCCATTGTTTCCATTTGTCGACACAAACGGCTACGAAAAATTAAATGGACTACACTAGGATGATCCCAAAAATCACTGGCATGTCCCAATATATTTTTGGCCCACTACACACCCGGACCCCTGGCCAACCCCCAAAACCATGGGCTATAGCAAATCGATTTTGCCAAAAATGCCCCATTCATGCCGTTTCACCTTTTGTCCACCCAAATGGCCACGAAAAATTAAACTGACCACATTGGGACGATCACTAACCTCCTGGTATGCCTGATCTATTTTTGTCCCACAGCATGCCTGGACCTCGAGCCCACACTAAAACCGTGGGCTAAAACACATTGATTTGGCACGAAAATACCCCGTTCGCACCATTTCACCTGTTTGTCCACCCAAATGGACACAAAGAATTAAATAGACCATACTGGACGATTCCCAACTTATCTATCACACCCCAATTACTTTTTGTCCGCAGCACGCCCAGACTCCGGGCGCACCCCCGAAACTGTGGGCTATAGCACACCGATTTGTCTTGAAAATGACCCGTTCGCGCCGTTTTGCCCGTTTGTCCACCCAAATGATCCTGAAAAATTAAATAGGCCACACTGGGATGATACCCAACCTCCCTGGCATGCCCCGGTCAATTTTTGGCCTATAGCACGCCTAGATCCCGGGACCACCCCCTAAACAGAGGGCTATAGCACACCGATTTGGCTCAAAATGCCTGATTCGTGCTGTTTCGCCCGTTTGACCACCCAAATGGACACAAAAAAATAAATGGACCACACTGGGACAATCCCCAACCTCCCTGGAATACCTCGGTTGTTTTTTGTCCCACAGCACGCCCGAACGCTAGGCCCACCCTCAAAACCGAGCGCTATAGCACACCTATTTAGCCAAAAAATGCCCCGTTCGTGCCGTTTATTCCGTCTGTCCACCCAATGTCCATTAAAAATTAAATGGGCCGCACTGAGATGATCCCCAACCGCACTGGCTCACCCCAATCGATTTTTGGCCCACAGCACACCCGGACCTTGGGCTCACCCCCAAAACCGTAGGCTATTGCACACCGATTTACCGCAAAAATGCCCCGTTCGTGCCATTTTTCCCATTTTTCCACCCACATGGCTACGAAAAATTAAATGGACTACATTAGGACGATCCCAAACCTCACTGCCATGCCCCGATATATTTTTGTTCCACTACACGCCCGTACACCTGGCCAACTACCGAAACCATTGGCTATAGTAAATCGATTTAGCCCCAAAAATGCCCCATTCGTGCCGTTTCACCAAATGGCCATGAAAAATTAAAAAGATCACATTGGAACGATCACTAACCTCTCTGGCATGCCGATTGATTTTTGACCCACAATATTCCCGAACCCCGGGCCCACCCTAAAACCGTGGGCTAAAACACATCGATTTGGCCCAAAAATACCTCATTCGCATCGTTTCGTACGTTTTCCCACTTTAATGGCCACAAAAAATTAAATGGACCACACTGGGATGATCCCTAACCTCTTTGGAATGCCTCAATCAATTTTTCCCCACAACACACCTGCACCCCGATCTCACCCCCAAAACCGTGGGCTATAACACACCGATTTGTCCCGAAAATTCCCCGTTCGTGCCATTTTGCTAGTTTGTCACCTCAAATGGCCACGAAAAATTAAACGAACCATGCTGGAATGATTCCCAACCTCCCTGTCACATCACAATCAATTTTTGGTCCCCAGTATGCCCGAATCTCGGGCCCACCCCCAAAAATGTGGTCTATGGCACACTGATTTTGCCAGAAAATGCCTCGTTCGTGCCGTTTCACCTGTTTGTCCACCCAAATGGCCACAAAAAATTAAACGAACTACACTGGAATGATCCCCAACCTCCGTAGCATGGTTCGATCAATTTATGGCCCCCAGCATGCTCGGACCTTGGGCCCACCCCTAAATTTGTGGGCTATGGCATACTTATTTGGACAGAAAATGCCCTATTCGCGCCGTTTCGCCTGTTTGCCCACCCAAATGGCCACGAAAAATTAAATGCACCACACTGGCACAATCCCCAACCTCCCAAGCATGTCTCGGTTGATTTTTTGCCCGTATCATGGCCCAAACCCCGGGCCTACCCCTAAAACCAAGGGCTATAGCACATCGATTTAGCACGAAAATACCCCATTCGCACCGTTTCACTCGTTTGTCCACCCTATGGCCACAAAAAATTAAACGAACCACTATGGGATAATCCTCAACCTCTCTATCAAACCTCGGTTAATTTTTGGCCCACAGCACGCCCAGACCCCATACCCACCCTCAAAACTGAGTACTATAGCACACCGATTTAGCCTAAAAACACCCAGTTTGCACCATTTCACCAGTTTTTCTACCCAATGGCCATAAAAATTAAATGGGCCACGCTGAGATGATCCCCAACCTCCCTGCACGCCTCAATCAATTTTGGTCCCACAGCATGCCCGGACCTCGGGCCCTCCCCCAAAACCGTAAGCTATAGCACACCGATTTACACCAAAAATACCTCGTTCGCGTCGTTTTACTTCTTTGTCCACCCAAATAACCACGAAAAATTAAATAGACTACACTGGGATGATCCCCAACCTCCCTGGCATGCCCCGATTGATTTTCAGCCTACTACACAATCGGACCCCTGGCCCATCCCCAAATTCGTGGGCTATGGCATACCTATTTTGCCAGAAAATGCCCCGTTCGTGCCGTTTCACCTGTTTATCCACCCAAATGGCCACGAAAAATTAAACGGAACATACTGGAACAATCTCCAACTTCCCTGTATGCCCCGGTCAATATTTGGCCCACTATACATCCGAACCTCGGGCCCATCCCCAAAATCGTGGGCTATAGCATAATGATTTGGCCCAAAAATGCCTCATTCCCGCTATTTCTCCCATTTGTCCAGCCAAATGGCCATAAAAAATTAAACGGACCACACTGGGATGATCTTTAACCTCCCTAGCACGCCTCGATCAATTTTTGATCCACAGCACATTAGGACCCCAGGCCCACTCCCAAAACTGTGGGCTTTAGCAAACCGATTTGTCCCAAAAATGCCCCATTTATGTCGTTTCGCCCGTTTGTCCATCCAAATGGCCATGAGTGATTAAACAGACCACACTAGGACAATACCCAACCTCCCTGGCATGCCACGGTCAATTTTTGGCCTATAGATCACTCGAACCCCAGGCCCACCTGTGAAATCGTAGACTATAGCACATCGATTTGGCCCGAAAATGCCCCATTTGCACCGTTTCTCCTGCTGTCCACACAAATGGACATGAAAAATTAAACGAACCATACTGGATGATCCTCAACCTCCCTGGCATACCCCGATTGAGTTTCGTCCAATAGTACGCCCGGACCACGGGCCCACCTTTAAAACCATCGGTTATAGCATACCGATTTGGATCGAAAATGCCTCGTTAGTGCCGCTTCGCTTGTTGTCCACACAAATGGCCACAAAAAATTAAGAAGACCATACTGGGACGATCTCCAACCTCTCTAGCATGTCTCGGTTGATTTTTTGCCCACAGACTGCCCAGACCTCGAGCCCACCCTAAAAATTGAGGGCTATTGCAAACCAATTTAGCCTGAAAATACCCCATTCATGCCATTAATCCCGTTTGTCTATCCAAATGGCCACAAAAAATTAAAGGGACCATACCGGAAAAATATCTAGCCTCCCTGGCATGCCCCAGTCAATTTTTGGCCTACAACATGCTCGAACCCCAGGCCCACCCCTAAAACCGTGGGTGATAGCACGCCTATTTGCCCCAAAAATGCCCGTTCACACTATTTTAACTGTTTGTCCACCCAAATGATGACAAAAAATTAAATAGACCACACTAGGACGATCCCCAACCTCCCTGGCATACCCTGATAGATTTTTGGCCCACAGCACGCCTGGATCCCGGGCCCACATCTGAAATCGTGGGCAATAGCACATCAATTTAGACAAAAAATGCCCCGTTCTCGCCATTTCTCCCGTTTGTCCACACAAACGGCCACAAAAAATTAAACGAACCTTACTGGGATGATCCTTTAACTCCCTAGCACGCCCCGATTAATTTTTGCCCATAGCAAGGCCGGACCCCCAGCCCAGCCCCCAAACTGTGGGCTATAGCACACCAATTTAGCCAAAAAAATTCCCCTCTCATGCCGTTTCGACCGTTTGTCCACCCAAATGGCCACAAAAAATTAAACGGACTATACTGGTGCGATCCCCAACCTTCCTGGCATGCCTGGTCAGTTTTTGGTCCACTGCACGCCCATATCCCGGGCCCTATCCCAAAACTGTGGGCTATAGTACACCTATTTGGCCCGCAAACGCTCCGTTCATACCGTTTTTCCGGTTTGTGAATCCAAATGGACACAAAAAATTAAACAGATCATACTAAGATGATCCTCAACCTCCATGGCACGCCCCGATTAATTTTAAGCCCACAGCACGCTCGAACCCCGAGTCCACCCCCGAAACCATGGGCTATAGCAGACCAATTTAGCCCAAAAATGCCCCGTTCGCACTATTTCGTCCATTTATCCACCCAAATGGCCATGAAAAAATAAACGGACCACAATGGGACGATTTCCAAGTTCCCTGGCATGCTCCAATTGATTTTTGTCATACAAAACGCTCGAACCCTGGGCACACCCCTAAAGCTGTGGGCTATAGCACGCCGATTTGCCCCAAAAATGCTCGTTCATGCCGTTTCGGTTGTTTGTCCACCCAAATAGTGATGAAAATTTAAACGAGCCACACAGGGAGGATTCCCAACCTCCTTAGCATACCCCGGTGGATTTTTTGGCCCATAGCACGCCTGGATCCCGATACCACCCCCGAAACCATGGGCAATAGCAACCGATTTAGCCCAAAAATGTCTCGTTCTCGCTGTTTCTCCCATTTGTCCACACAAATGTCCACGAAAAATTAAACAGACCATACTAGGATGATCATTTACCTCCCTGGCATGCCCCGATCGATTTTCGCCCATAACTCGCCCGGATACCAGCCCCACCCCCAAAACTGTGGGCTATAACACACCAATGTGGCCCAAAAATGTCGGGTTCACGCCATTTTGCACGTTTTCCACCCAAATGGCCACGAAAAATTAGATGGACCATATTGGTGCGATCCACGACCCCCTGGCATGTACTGGTTAGTTTTAGGTCCACTTCACGCCCGGACCCAGGCCCAACCCCAAAATCGTGAGCTATAGTACACCTATTTGGGCCGAAAATGCCCCGTACACGCCGTTTCGCTTGTTTGTCCATCCAAATGGCCACAAAAATTAGACGAATCACACTGGTACGATCCCTAACCACCTTGGAATGCCTCGGTTAATTTTCCGCCCACTGCACGCCCAAACCCCGAGCCCAACCCTAAAACCGTGGGCTATAGCAGACCAATTTGGCCCAAAAATGCCCCGTTCGCACCGTTTTGCCTGTTTGTCCATCCAAATGGTCATGATAAATTAAATGGAAAATATCGAGACAATTCCAACATCCCTATCACACCCCGATAGATTTTTGGCACACAACACACCCGAACCCTAGGCCCACCCCCGAAACAACAGGCTATAGCACACCGATTTTGCCCGAAAATACCCCATTTGTGCCGTTTTGCCGGTTTGTCCACACAAATAGCGACGAAAAATTAAACAGACCACACTGGAACAATTCCCAACCTCCCTGGCATGCCCCGATCAATTTTTGGCCCACAGCACACTCGGATCACAGGCCCACCCCTAAAACCGTAAGCTATAGTGCACTGATTTGGCCTGAAAATGGACCATTCGCGCCATTTTGCTCGTTTCTCCATACAAATAGCTAGGAAATATTAAACGGACCACACTAGGAATATCCACAACCTCCCTGGCATGCCCCGATCAATTTTTGGCCTACAACACCCCAGACCCATCCCCAAAATAGTGGGCTATAGCACACCGATTTGGCCCAAAAATGCCCCGTTCCCGCAGTTTCGCCCGTTTGTCCATTCAAATGGCCACAAAAAATAAATGAACCACACTAGGATGATCCCCAACCTCCCAGGCATGCCTCGATAGATTTTTGGAATACAGCACGCATGTACCCCGGCCCACCCATTAAACCGTGGGCTATAGCACACCGATTTTCCCTAAAAATGCCCCGTTCATGCTGTTTTGCCCGTTTGTAAACCAAAATGTACACAATAAATTAAACGGACCACACTGGGATGATCCCCAACCTCCCTGGAATGCCCCATTCGATTTTTGACCTACAGCACGTCCGAACCCCAGGCCCACCTCCGAAACCGTGGGCTATAGCATACCGATTTAGCCTGAAAATGCCTTGTTTGCGCCTATTCGCTCATTTGTCCACCCAAATGTCCATAAAAAATTAAACGGACCATACTGGGATGATCCCCAGCTTTCCTACCACGCCTCGGTCGATTTTCAACCTACCGCACGCCCGGACCCTGGGGCCACCCCCGAAATCATGGACTATAGCACACCGATTTGACCTGAAAATGCCTTGTTTGCGCTGTTTTGCCCGTTTGTCCACCCAAATGGCCACGAAAAATTAAATGGACCACTATAGGACGATTCCCAACCTCTTCGACATGCCCCCTACAATTTTTTTCCTACAACACGCCTGGACCCCGGGCTCACTTATGAAATCGTGAGCTTTAACACATCAATTTGACCCAAAAATGCCCCGTTATCCATCCAAATGGCCAGGAAAAATTAAACGGACCGAACTGGATGATCCCCAACCTCCCTGGCACGCCCCGATTAATCTTCATCCCACAAAATGCTTGGACCCCAAGCCCACCCCCAAAATCAGGGGCTATAGCACACCGATTTGGCACGAAAATGCCCCGTTCACGCAGTTTCACCCGTTTGTCCACCCAAATAGCCACCAAAAATTAAACAGACCACACTGGGACGATTCCCAACCTCCTTGGCATGCCCCGGTAGATTTTCGACCATAGTACGCATGGACTCCGACCCCACGCCCCGAAATCATGGGCTATAGCATACCGATTTAGCCCAAAAGTGCCTCGTTTGCATTGTTTCACCCGTTTATCTGCCCAAATAGCCACGTAAAATTAAATGAACCATACTAGGATGATCCCAAATCTCCCTGACATGCCCTAATAGATTTTTCGCCCAAAGCAGGCCCAGACCTTAGGTCTAACCCCAAAATCATGGGCTATCATGCACCGATTTGGCCCAAAAATGCTTCGTTCGCTATATTTTGCCCGTTTATCCAGCTAAATGGCCACAAAAAATTAAACGGAACACATTGAGAGGATGCCCAACCTTCCTTTCATGCCCCGGTTGATTTTAAGCCTACAGCACACCCAAACCTGGTCCAACCCCTGAAATCGTGGGCTATAGCTCTCGAAAACTCCCCGTTCGTGTCGTTTCGCTCGTTTGTCCACTCAGATGTCCACAAAAAATTAAATGGACCACACTGGAAGGATCCCCAACCTCTCTGGCACAGCTCGGTCAATTTTTGGCCCACTATACGCCCGGACCCCTAGCCCACCCCCAAAACCGTGGGCTATGCACACCGATTTTACCTGAAAATGCACTGTTATCTACCCAAATGGCCAAAAAAAAATTAAACAAACCACTCTGGATGATCTTAACCTCCATGGCATGCCCTGGACTATTTTCAGCACACAGC